>JAOTON010001005.1:0-86021 GCA_034440635.1 Lepas anatifera | reverse complement strand
GGAATACATAAATTTTTCCGAAGGCATATGATTTTCGAAATCTTCTTTGAGCCTAGGATCTCAAGCGATATCTCTGATTTGTATTCTAAAATCTAAAAGAAACGGAAAGGAAAAAGGACGCTCAATAAAAAGGATATATGAGTGTGCCCCAGATGCTATATAAAACCTATTCCATGGACAGTCCTACTGATGAAACCGCTCACTTACTCCTCCCTAGCCATTGGTTGGAGATCCCGGGGGCTTGGGGAGGTGAGTACTTCCTTGGACTTTAGGTCTCTGATAGGCTTTGTACAGGGCTTGTATTGCTATGCCAGTGTTAAGCCACCCAGGACCATCACCCACCGCCCCCGCCCCCCTGACTCCTGGGTCGAGCAGAGATCTCCAGGGGCCTAGCACTTGACACGGCGCCGAAACCAGGTATCTGGGACCCCCGAAAACAACACTTTTCCCGCAAATCCGTACTTACGTCCCCCAAAACCAGCATTTGGGGGTACCATGAGATCACCTACTGGGACTCCCTGGAACTTACTCTCGTGGGGCCCTGAGGATAACTTTGAGGGGAGGGGGGAGGAAGGAGAGGAATGCTCGCTGAGACTAGCTTTTGGGGAAACTTGAGGGCAGCTTCTGGGGACCCCTGAGACTAACTACTGGAGACCTCGTGAGACTAATTGTCGGATCTCTGAGATTAGCTCTCCGGCCCTCCTTACACTAGAACTGAAAGGTCCCCTGAAAATAACTCGGGTTTCCGAGATCAGTTCTTGGGGGACCTGAGACTAGCTCTGGGGCTGCCTAAGACCAACACTTGGCGCTACTCACAAGGTTAATTTCCGGCCCCTCTCCCGATTAGATCTCAGGGAGTCTCTGATACTGATTCACGGCGCCTCTTGACCAAAATTGTGGACTCCTGAGAATCTCTCGGGGCTCCCTAGATTAGTTATCGGCAGCACCTCTGGGCCTATTTATCGGGCCCCCCAGATTTGCTCTGGGGGGGGGGCTGAGACTGACTCTCGGGGCCATCCAGATTAGCTCTTGGGGATCCCCTGAGGCTGTCTCTGGGGTGAGGCGGGGGCTGGGAATGACTTCCGACAGCCCTCTGAGACTAACCCTGGGTCGCCCCCTGAGACTAACACTCGAGGAGGGAGGCGTGGAAGCACCCCTGAAACTGAGTATTTGGCACGGCACTCTCGAGACTGCCGCTCGGAAGCCCAGATTAGCCCTCAGAGGTCTAAGGCTAACTCGGAGCCGTGAGACCAAAATTCGGCAGCACCTCTGGGAATTACTCTCAAAGCCCCAAAATTAGCTCTTGGACGAACCGGAGATTAGCTCCCGGGAGCACTCTGAGACTAACTTTTAGGTGCTCCCTGAGATTGACTCTCGGGGCCTCTTATGCAACAACTAGGGGGGCACAGTCTCAGGCTAAATCTCGAGGGTTCCCAAGATTACCCTTCAGGGGCCTCCTGAGATCAGCACTCTGCGGATCAAATGAGACTAGCTCTCGGACCACTAGATTAACTCTCGGGGCCACCTGAAAGTAAATATTGACTCATGAGAGAGACGCCCGTAAGAGTATGGGACCGAATATCGGGGGTCCTCTAAGACTGACTCTCAGAGTCCCCTTGACCGACCCTTGGGGTTCTCTGAGACTGACTCTCATGGAGCCCCCTGAAATAGTCTGTCGCGGGGTCCTGAGAACCACTCTCTGGGGGACCCTAGGACGAGCTCGGCCCCCTGAGACCGACTCTCGGGGCCCCTGAGACCGACTTTCGGGATCCCCTGAGACTAATTCTCAGGGACCCCCTGAAATCTACTTTTGGGGGTCTTGAGACTGACCCTCAGGGCGGGGCCCTGAGGCCGACTCGGAACGCCCTGAGAACGAATCTTCAGGGGCTTCTGAGACTGATTCTGGGGCCCCCGTTATCAGAGAATGCTTTGCAGTGGTTTAGATTGGCCCAAAGGGGTCCTTGGACTCCTAGAACCCCTTGGCTACGCCACTGCATCCACACATTCGGGGGCCCGCCGAGATCAGCACTTGGAGGCCCCTGAAATCATTGCTTCCCCCCGATACCAATACTCCGGAGCCCCTGGATACTGATACGCGGGGCTCCTAAGACCAAGCTCGGGGTTCCACTTAGATCCGGTTCGGGGGCACCCTTAGGCCTATGCTTGCGCTTTTCTCAGGAGTAACTCGACACCGTTGTTTGGGGGCCAGATCAACATTCGAAGGCCCCCTGAGACTAATGCTCGGTACTCTGGAGCCCCTCGATACCAATGCTCGGGGACCCTGAGCCCAAGCCTGGGCCCCTGAGACCAAACTCTGGGTCCCATGGGGCCAATTCTCGGGCCTCGCTCATAAGTCCCCTCGATATCGATAGCCGGGGATACCCCGAGATCAGTATTGTCCCCCCCCCCACTTCCCGAGATCAATGTTCGCTGCTCCGGAGCCATCGATACCAATGCTCGGGGATCCCTGAGACCAGCTCTGGGGCCCCTAAGACCAAGATCGAGAGACCCGTGAGACCAAGCTCGGGGCCCCCTGAGACCAAGCTCGGAAGGCCCGTGAGACCAAGCTCGGGCCCCTGAGACCAAGCTTGGGGGACCTGAGACCAAGCTCGAGGAGCCCCCTGAGACCAAGCTTGGGGGCCTGAGACCAAGCTCGGGGCCCCCTGGTACCAAACTCGGAGGGCCTCGTGACACCAAGCTCGGGGCCCCTGAGACCAAGATCGAAAGGCCCATGAGACTAAAGCTTGGGGGGCTGAGACCAAACTCGGGGGCCCTTGAGACCGAGCTCAGGGGCCCCTGAGATCAATGTTCGGTACTCTGGAGCCTTAAATACCGATGATCGGGGGGCCCCTGAAACCAAGCTCGGGGCCCCTGAGACCAAACTCGGAGGGTCCCCTGAGACTAAGATAGAAAGGCCCCTGAGACTAAGCTCGGGGATCCCTGAGACCAAGCTAGGGGGCCGCCTGAGACCAAGATCGAAAGATCCGTGAGACCAAGCTCGGGAGCCCCTGAGACCAAGTTTGGGGGTCCCCTGAGACCAAGCTCGGGGGGCCCCTGAGACCGAGCTCTGAGGCCCCCTGAGACAAAACTCGGAAGGCCCCCTGAGACCAAGATAGAAAGGCCCCTGAGACTAAGCTCGGGGTCCCTGAGACCAAGCTAGGGGACCCTGATACCAAGATCGAAAGGCCCGTGAGACTAAAGCTCGAGGGTCCCTGAGACCAAGCTCGGGGGGCCCCTGAGACCGAGCTCAGGGGGCCCCGAGATCAATGTCCGGTTCCCTAGAGTCTCGATACCGATGATCAGAGGCCCCCTGAGACCAAGTTCGGGGGTCCCCTGAGACCAAGCTCAGGGGCCCTGAAACCGAGCTCTGAGGCCCCCTGAGACAAAACTCGGAGGGCCCCCTGAGACCAAGATAGAAAGGCCCCTGAGACTCAGCTCGGGGTCCCTGAGACCAAGATCGAAAGGCCCGTGAGACTAAAGCTCGGGGGGGTCCCTGAGACCAAGCTCGGGGGCCCCTGAGACCGAGCTCAGTGCCCCCCCCGAGAACAATGTCTGGTTCCCTAGAGTTCGACACCGATGATCAGGGGCCCCCTGAGACCAAGTTCGGGGGTCCCCTGAGACAAAGCTCGGGGGCCCCTGAGACTGAGCTCTGAGGTCCCCTGAGACTAAACTCGGAGGGCCCCCTGAGACCAAGATAGAAAGTCCCCTGAGACTAAGCTCAGGGTCCCTGAGACCAAGCTAGGGGACCCTGAGACCAAGATCGAAAGGCCCGTGAGACTAAAACTCGGGGGCCCCTGAGACCGAGCTCAGTGGGCCCCCGAGAACAATGTCTGGTTCCCTAGAGTCTCGATACCGATGATCAGCGTTCCCTGAGACCAAGTTCGGGGGTCCCCTGAGACCAACCTGGGGGCCCTGACAGCGAGCTCGGGGGCCCCTGAGACTGAGCCCGGGGGACCCCTAAGACCAAGCTCGGGGGGCCTCTGAGACCAAGATCGAAAATCCCGTGAGATTAAGCTCAGGGGCCCCTGAGACTGAGCTCAGGGGCCCCCCAAGATCCATGTTTGGTACTCTGGAGCCCTCGATACCGATTATCGAGGGCCCCTGAGACCAGGCTCGGAAAGCCCCTGAGACCAAGTTCGGAGGTCCCTTGAGACCAAGCTCAGGGGCCCTGAGACCAAGCTCGGGGCCCCCTGAGACCGAGCTCGGGGCCCCCTGAGACCAAGCTCAGGAGGCCCGTGAGACCAAGCTAGGGGGACCCTGAGACCAAGATCGGGGGGATCCCTGAGACCGAGTTCAGGGGCCCCCGAGATCAATGTCTGGTTACCTAGAGTCCCGATACCGATGATCAGGGGCCCCTGAGACCAAGTTCGGAGGTCCCATGAGAGCAAGCTCGGGGGCCTCTGAGACAAAGCTCGGGGCCCCCTGAGACCAAGCTCAGGGCCCTCCCGAGATCAATGTTCGATACTCTGGAGTCCTCAATACCGATGATCGGGGACCCCTGAGACCAAGCTCGGAAAAGCCCGTGAGACCAAGCTCGGGGGCCCCCTGAGACCAAGCTCGGGGGCCCCCTGAGACCAAGCTCGGGGGCCCCTGAGACCAAGCTTGGGCGCTCCCTGAGACCAAACTCGGGGGCCCCTGAGACCGAGCTCGGGGGCCCCTGAGACCAAGATCAGGGGGCCTGTAAGACCAAGCTTGGGGGCCCCCTGAGACCAAGCTCGGAGGTCCCTTGAGACCAACCTCGGGGGGCTTGAGATCGAGCTCGGAGGACCCCTGAGGCCAAGCTCAGGGGGCCCCTGAGACCAATACTCGTGTTTTCCAGTGCATAAGGTCAGGCCAAGGGGGGGTCCGCGGACCCCAAGGACCCCCCCTTGGCTACGCCACTGAACGTGACAAAACAAAATTAAAGAGATGAAATATAAAAATATACTGCAAAAATGTACCTAAATATGAATCACCAATTCGTGTTTATCATTAAGGGCTATTTACATATGACGCCGGCCAAATTAGAGGGTTTTCGAACCCCTTCTCCTTTGTCAGCAGTCATCAGAAAATGTTCACCCCTCCCCTTCGTCATCAATCGTCACAAATTTCGAACGGCCCTCTCGTCAGTAAAACTGTTTTTCGCCTCAACAGCACTACAGAAAGGCGCAGAGGTGTGATTGATATCTCTTTGGAGGTGTCCAGGTATCCAAAATGAAAGGTTGAAGTGGTATTGAAATATCCTTTGAATTTTCGTGTTTCTTCATTTTAAATATTTTCAATTTCTTGTACCGAGTGAAACAGGCATGTGAGAAAGCCAAAATACATCACGTTATGCTTTCGCTTCTAATGTAGTGGTTACGGACATTTTTCAAATGTTGGCACCCCCAATCATCTTCCACAATCACCACTGTAAGTTCCAGACAGCGCAGGACACACCTACGCTAAAACTGGAGTCGGTGCCCGCTAAAAACCGCCGTTAATCAGATGTGACACACACTCTCACGGCGATACGTCCCTGCTAAGCGTTTTGGCACGGACCGGGACCAAACTGGGTAGTTGATAAAAAACAGACTACAAAGCATAGCATATAAATCTAAACCCACCTCATCTTCATCCCGATAGCGAAAGGAGGGATGGGGGTTGGAAAACTCGTCTCCTCGACCTCCACTCTTAGGCGGGATAGAAAAGAACGAACGGTAGTTGATGGCCCATAGAAAAATTGCTAGGAAACTTATTCAGTTTTTTTAACTGAGGTCAATATTAGGGTTATGATGAGTTAAAGAATGACAGGTTGTGACAGGCTGGATTATATATTCATGCCCGGGCCGAGAAAAAGTAATTTTAAGATGACCGAGATTTTTCGCCAGGAAGCACCGAGGGCCTTTAGGCTCGAGGTATTTTCGGCGAGAAAATCGAGGTCATCTCAAAATTAATCTCGGCCAAGGGCATGGATTATTTTCCTAAACATGTCTGCGACAACAAAGCCATATTTCTGCTTGGACATTTTTGATGAAGAAAAAGAAAAAGAGATGATAGAGGACAACATAATAGAAAGAATACGCAAGGAATCTACGGAAGAAAGGGACAGAAATAGAATCGAGTCGACGGTAAAGAAGACATCTTTTTTGGATACGAAAGCTACAGGAAGAGGCAGAAAGGGTTGGCCTGAAAGGAGACTTGCTAAAGATGGAGCCCAAAAAGTTAGATGCAGCCTTAAGCAGTCTTATCCTTTCTATGAAACGTGGAGATGGTCGTGACTATGAAGTTTCGACTATGCATTGCATGTTTTCTCTAATCGCACGCTTCCTGAAGGAGAACAACTATCAGGAGGACTTGGAAACCAGCCCGGCATTCCAGATGTCTCGAAGCTCCAAGGCTACACAAGTGAGAAAACTGAAAGCCGCAGGGAAGGGTAACAGACCGAACCGAGCGATGCCCTTATCCCTTGGGGATGAAGAAAAACTTTGGAACATGGGTTCGTTGGGCTCCCACAGTCCTATAGCACTGATACGGACCATATGGTACCTGCTCAGCTTGGCCTTTGGGCTGAGAGGACGCCATGAAGCTCGGCAGATGAGATGGGGTGATGTGACACTCAAGAAAGGCAGTGATGGAGCAGAATACCTGGAGCTAAATGAGCGACTCACGAAAACTCGCGACGGCAGCATGGCTGCTGGCTCAAGAGCTTTCCATCCAAAAGCATTTTCTTCGTCCAACAAAGCTCGATACCCTGTGGATCTCTTCAAGGAGTACGCCAAACGCCGACCAGCTGGAAGTAACACGCCTGATAGTCCGTTTTTCCTGGCTATAAATCATCGTCGGCGAGACAATGCAGAGACGTGGTTTTCCAATGGGCCATTAGGCAAAAACCAGCTAGGACTGCTTATGAAGACCGGATGTGAAGGCGCTGGTGTTACAGGAAATGTCACCAACCACTCTGTACGGAAAACAGCTGTCAAGCGCGCACTGGATGCCGGATGCCCAGCCGAGTATACGGCTCAGCTAACTGGCCACAAGAACGTCTCGAGTCATAAGTGTCGCCACCGGCAAAAAAGTGGGGGGGCAGCCAAACTTCAGCCTGATGCTGACAAAAAACTTTCAACATCAGGATCAAAAACTGTTCGAATTTGGACTCCTCGTTGCCTTCTGCAGCGGCTGGATATAAGAATGTCCGACTTTTTCTCATTTTGACTGAGATCGTGAAATTTTTGGCCAAAAAGTGGGGGGCCAGGCCACCCCTGGCCCCCCCTTTTCCGACGCGTATGTCTCGAGTCTAAAGGGGTATGCCGAAGCCTGCGTTGAAGTGCAGAAGATGATGTGCCATAGCGTCATGGAACGCGCTAAATTTGACATCGGTGCCTCGACAAGCCCATCGAGCACGTCGAACAGCTCCAACCACGTGGAGTTTGTCTTCAATAACTGCTCTGGTGTTACCATTAACATGTCGAAGTAAAAGACTGATAAGTGTTCCATTGTTCTAGGTGTTGTTATTTTCCTTGTTTGTGTGAAGAGAGTCTTAAATACTCAACTAAGTAAACGTAATGAATGCAATACTCCATGCTCAACAAATGTTCTATCGTTCAATATATCGCATGTTTCTTTACAAGCCTGTGTCATATTCATTGATAAATTAAGATCGTATACTGACGATAAATTTTACCCAAACATGGGCCTTTTCCCCTTTAGTAATCTGACAAACAAATGAAATGAAATACTACTAAGACTAAGGTATGGGTACGCATGCCTCGGGGTTCACCTCGAATCGGCAAGATTCGCTCAAATTCCACCAGGGGAAGGAAAACAGGTCAGGAAAAGACCTGTCAAAAAACTAAAACCTGTCCTGCCCTGGTCAAAAAACTAAGCTTAAAGTATTAAGAAGTTGCCGGTCAGAAAATGTCACGCGCTGTTTAATGACTGGTTTTCCTAATTGAGCGTACTGTTTAACATGTATAGGAAAACTTTTTCTTGGCTTTAACGATATTCGACTGGAGTTAGTAGAGTCGTGTTTAAGCATTACTTGATTCCTCTCGCAACGGCGAATCGAATTGTGTGTGAATTGACCATTAAAAGTCAAAATGTAAAACCCGGAAAAAAGCGATCTGACTCATTATAGTCAATGTGCAAAGCAATCGACTCGCAGTTCTAATCCAAACGTAATGTATCAACATGAAATATTGTTCACAATTTCCTGGGAAGTTATTAACAAAAGTCAAAAACCTGATTCAGCAGTCCTAGATGACCTTTCGGTGGTCAAGGGCCAAAGCTGCAGCATGACTCTAAAGGAAGTTATTCTGAGGAAGTTGATAGCAGGCGCCCATACATAAATAAAGCCCTGTTTTGAACTACATGCACCTCCAATGAAGGGGTATGTGCACCTGATCCTAGGTTATCGATATCAGAAATCCCGTTATCGCTGTGGTACTCAATGGGTTTATTATGTGATACGAATATATTAGATCAGTAGATTATTACACTTGTTTTCACTGTTGCCAATTGCAAAATTTTCGAGATGAGGTCACTTGCTCAGACGTGGTGACTTGATCTAGATTGAATGTTCTACGACTATGAGCTAATCGAGAGTCACAAATGAGGCGCTTGTGATTTGGCTGTCTCATGAGTTTGATAGAAACAACATTTCAACTTTATATTTAACTACTCATTGCTGAATGTGCCCAGTGGATCATATGATTATGTATTCCATCCGATTGATCAGAAAAATATCCTTATCATGTAAAAAAACTTGAAGTCGCTTGTCATATTTTCATTAAAAACTATACGCAGCATACATTGTGAAGAACAGCACAGAGAAAGCCTTACTCACGCTTATTTCGACACAATCCTTGGCGCTTACGACACACCGACTGCTGAGGCCACGGGGTGTCGCCAACTCTCACCCTTTTGGGAGGGTGTTATGGGGATCAGAAAGACTTATGAATACCCGCCTGGGGATTTGAACCCGGGTCAGCGTCGTGGAAGTCGAATGCTGTTCGCCCACGCCGCTGCATCCCCTTATTTCGACACAGTGTGGTATGAATTCTGTTCTAGGAAGTGTGCTCTTTTATCACAGCAAAAGGCGAGCCCCAAAAAGGACGTCCATCACTTTCAGGAAATATGTCGGATGAAACCACGTATTTCCTTATACATCTACAGCTACAATAACCAGAAAGGTGACTCATGGCCAAAATCTTCAACATAAAAAAGAGTTTCTAGTATATCGCGATACTCAGTGAAAATGGTGGTGATTCACATACAGCGAGAGGGGAGCGGTCGTACATGGCGGTTCACCTTGCCACCAGCGGGTGACCAGCCCCTGCGCGGCTTTTACTCGGTCCTCATCTGAGTGATCGGCCCCGTTTAATCAGCTGCGTAGCCAGCGCGTGACGATCAGTGATTCACCTGGGCCCAGCCTGCCGGGGTGACCACGTGAGGCGAGGCTGGTAACTGCTGTGCCCCCTTGATTGCTCTAATCACACACAAGGCAGGTTCAATGTCTGTTCAGGGCGCAAGAAATGGTAAAGCTGCTCCCCGACCTTGTCCTGACCGATACATTGTATTGAACCATCCATCGCCTGTCCACCAACATCATATAGAGGACAGTACGCATTTATATTTTTGTCCAGTACCGATTATAAACCACCAAAGTTCTGTGCATGAATCACATCCCTGCTTAAAAGGTCAAACCGATTGCACAGTGAATCCAATTGCCCAGGTGACGACAATGTTCCGTAAGTGAGTCAGGGGCATCGTCAAAATGTCACCGGCCTGAGCACGGTGACTCAGCACTTCGCCTCCCGCCTGAGCCCACCAGTGCTCACCAAATAACAGGCCTCTTAATTGGGCAGATTTTGCTTAATTGCTAGGTTTTTAAACCGTCGCACAGCCACAAAAAGCAGCTCTCCAGAAGCCCGAATGGGTTGGGGCTAAACACATGGCAAATGCTTTGCTGCTAAGGCCATTGAAAGTGCTGAATAAACAAGACGTAGTTAATTATGTGGAAGCTAGAACCACAGGCAAAGTGGGTTGAAGAGGCTAATTTGTTCTTCTTTCTCGCTAGCTAAAGCGTGCTCTTTCTCTCCGTGCTTTATCAACCAAGGCTTTCAACAAGCCCAAGGACGGTGATTCATTGTTGGTGTTTCTGGATATATTATTAGTGGTACGGAACGGGCTTCTTTATTACTTCAGCTTATTCTTATTTGCTAATCTTGCATACGTTTTCATGCCAAAGCACGTTTGACTTAAAATCACCCAAAAAATAAAAGGCCACATATAGAACCGAATAGAAAGCGGCTAACAACACTAAGCTGGAAAACATTTCGATACTAACTGTAACATATATATATATATATATATATATATATATATATATATATATCCGTGAAATTAGGGATTAAGCTTTCTTGTTCACATTTCGATGTAAAAATGACCGCAAAGTTCGCTTTGATTTGTTTTCTTGTCAGCTTTCCAATGTCTCTTATTATTTTACGATGATCTTGTGATAAATTCTGGAGGATATTATTTAATGTATTGGCTTGCAACGTTTCGAGTTGACACTCGTCATCAGGCATTACATCAACAATATATATAATCTATCCTATTTATGGCGGCGTCAGCCCCCGTTCAAGTTGCCTGGCATTTTGCGGCGGTGACGTCATCGCCGCGATGCCGCAGGCGTTTTGCGGCTTGAAGTATCGGAAAACTGGGTATATTTGACGTGGTCAGTAAAGCTTGCAAATGACTGAAAGACGTCAAAAATGGTTTAGTTGACAATTTTGCTCATATTTCTAGCCAGTACAGAGTTTCTGCAGCGCTAAGACCGGCCTGTAGGGACTTCAGGGGCTTTTCTCGCAGTGATGTTCCGATGCTCTTAAGAGTCATTATCAGTGTAATAGCATTGCAATTTCATCCTTCACGTCGTCGTTGCTTAGATGAAAATACAAAGTACGGGTTTTTCCAATGGAGGTTTTTTAGCGAGTGGAACAAATTGTTTGAGGTACCGCGCGGTCGCGGGTCCAGGACTTATTTTGGGAGGCTAGAAAACTCAAACCTCCCCCACTGCCAGTGGCGGATACAAGGGGACTAGGGCTCGAGCCCCCCCCCTGTTAGTGTCTAGTAAATGCATAGGCCGATGCTGATGTGAGGCAATGGCGAGGAGGCTCGAACCCCCTTGCCCATACCCGAAAAGTCCTGTACCCGCCACTGTCCCCCGCCATAGCCTCCGAACAGCCTTTGCTTATACAGATATTAGTAGACATCTCGGAGGGGTCCCCTCGAAATTTAGGAGGCTCGTGAGCCCCATAACCTCTTTATATCCGCCACTGGTACTATAGGCGGATCCAGGTGACAAAGCCCGGGCGGGTGTCCTCCGATGTGCCCTCGAGGTCACACCTGAAATGGTCACAGCGCCTCCTGAAAGGTCGATGGAGCCACCTGAAATGCCGCTTCCCACCCCCCCCCCCCTTCACAGGATGCGGAAAGCACCGCCCGCCGATAGGATTTGGCGCCCACCTGATAGGTTTTGCCAGCCAAAAATGGGGCCCCCTGGTCCGGAATGAAGCCCCCTGGTCTGGATGACATCCCCTCCCGGAAAGAATGCCCCACCCCCGACTGGTAATCCTGGATCCGCCTATGACTAGTGACCTGTATATATAAACAGCCCAATTACAATAACTTTGGGTAAAATTTAATCTTATTTACGGGTTTCAATGGGGTGAGTCAGAGGCGTAGCCAGGGAATTTTTTACGGGGGACAGGAGTGGTCCGGCAATGAGGACAAGGGAGGGGGAAGAGTTGGTACTTGGCGGATGTAGGGTACAAGAAGGCACTTGGTCCTCCAATAGCCAATGGGGAGCACATTCCACGTCCATGCTGCTTTCGACGCCCATGACTGCAACTGTTAGAGCGATCGGCGCGTGTTGCATTTAGGCCTTGAGCAGCGGCTATAATCGGGCTCTGAGGTGCGATATTTCCTACTACCGTTACTGTTTCCGTATTTGCCCAAACCCAATCCTTTCACCCCGTATGTCGTTTTATTGGTTTTTATTCTCGCTCGGTCCTGTCATGTTTCTCTTTTACAGTATTGCGGATCAGTAAAAACCGTAGAAGGATTGCCAGACTAGTATACTTTTTAGTATAACATACCAAATGCTACTAGGTTTGTCAACATATTTCACTTCACAGACATTAAAGTGCAAAAAGTGTATTCCATGGCTCTTTTCTTAAATGTTTAAACTTGATTTATCCACAAAGCTTAAATTTTAACCTCAAAATAAGGAGATGTTTCTTTTCTTAAAAGATACCAAGAAAACAACCAAAATTTTACTAGTAGAAAACTTGAACCAACCTGGGATTCTAGGGCCTTGGGCGGCGTGATCGTTTGATATCAAATATGACACGAAAACTAAGCTGCGATAGTTTGGAATACAGTTGAATGAAAAACGAGCATCAATGGCACTTGTACCCCCGTTTTTGATGTGAAATATGCTAAGATATAATTATTAATGGAATTAAGTGATTAGTTACACGATACCTTGTCACCCTATAATCATAACACTTATATCCCCATATAACATTCCTCACATCTAACATTTAACATTCCTCACTCTACACCCGGGGCACGAGTGGCCGGGCATCATAGAGGTACAGGGCACCCCTCATGTTGAGCTGCTTGTTAATAATGGGGTTCCTGTCCCTGATGTAAACAGCTTCCATTACTTTCAGCCTACGCACATCACTACATCTGGCTATAATTGTAGTGTTCTCGTCTAGTATTTTCCTCGTTAACTTCATGTTGTGGTTTTGATAGACATGCTTCAGAGGGGCCCCGTCCTGTAGGTGCATGGTTATCCGTCTAGATAGGGTTGTAGTTGTGTGGCCTACGTAAGTTGAGTTGTTCCGGCGCGCGCAGTCACCGATCGGGCATTTAAACTCGTAGATTACGTTGGTCACTTTGAATATATATATATATATATATATATATATATATATATTCAAAATATATATTATAAAATAGCCGCCCCGGTATATATATATATATATATATATATATATATATATATATATATATATATATATATATATATATATATATATATATATATATATATATATCAAAATTGCCGCCCCGGTAGCTCAGTTGGTAGAGCGTTGGGCTCCAGCCCGCTGCTCCGAAGCATGCAGTGGCAGTGCATGTCCAGGCTTGGGATCGGTTCCCCTGAGACGCTCCGGCGCTCAATAGTTTACCCGACGTACAGGTCGGCTGGCAACTGACTGGTGAGAGGGTGACCTGAGCGGGGCGGCCGTCCCTGTGCTTTGTGGAACGTTAAACTTTGGATTCTAAATCAACCCTTCATTGTGGGAGTTGCTCATTCGGGTGGTGGGGTCGTGGTCTCCGTGACAAGTCCATCGATGACTTTAGTGAGACTCCGACTCCAATAGACGAACTGGGAAAAACTTGACAAAATTTATAAATATATATATATATATATATATATATATATATATATATATATATCACGAAGGCACATCAATTAGAAATTTCTAACATTGCTAACTTTGCCGTAGATTTCGACCACCTTATAAACATGACGTGTTTAACGAGGACAATGCGATATAAATGCTTCCTCTATATTTATTTTGAAATTTCTTTAATTTCTAACTTGTTGAATTTCCACATGATAGTAAAATCATCCCACTTTAGTAAAAGGTTGCAGTGGGTACCATGCACAACAATTGCACTTGAAGTCTTAATAGAGTTACATCCCTTTTGTGGTATTGTATCCTCACTTTTACCTCTCTGCCCGTTTCTCCGATGTCAAACTTTGAGCACCCTGAGCATGGTTGACTATGAATTAGTTACGCTCGAGGCTGAATGTTTTCGCAGTGTTTTGTTCAACATGTCATTTTTCTGTCTCCTGTCCTTTTACATATTATGGATGCTTACCTATTATTATAATTAATGATGTCTCACAGTTCTAACAGGTTTTAACTCCGCCCCTTTATTGGGGTAAGAACAAGTTCAATAAACATAAATTGCGATCTGTTGGGTGTGCTAGGTTTGAGCGAGTATGGGTGGCTGGGACGGACTGTGTGCCCGTGTAACACCGACGGACCTTGGTGCTGGTCCAGCCTGGGACGGACTGGGTGCCCGTGTAACACCGACGGACCTCGGTGCCGGTCCAGCCTGGGACGGACTGTGTGCCAATGCTACACTGACGGACCTCGGTGCCGGTCCAGCCTGGGACGGACTGTGTGCCCGTCTAACACCGACGGACCTCGGTGCCGGTCCAGCCTGGGACGGACTGGGTGCCCGTGTAACACCGACGGACCTCGGTGCCGGTCCAGCCTGGGACGGACTGGGTGCCCGTGTAACACCGACGGACCTCGGTGCCGGTCCAGCCTGGGACGGACTGTGTGCCCGTGTAACACCGACGGACCTCGGTGCCGGTCCAGCCTGGGACGGACTGGGTGCCCGTGTAACACCGACGGACCTCGGTGCCGGTCCAGCCTGGGACGGACTGGGTGCCCGTGTAACACCGACGGACCTCGGTGCCGGTCCAGCCTCTCGGGGCCATATCACAAGTGGGCCAGCAAAGGACAAGCCACAGCTGCCAGACAGAGCCGGCGCTGAAGATTAGGCGTCGTACGATATCGGGGGATTGCGCAATCACGCTAATTACAGCCGACTGCATCGTCATCGCGTACTCGACTCTGAAGGACAACACAAATTGCTCTCAAAGTGTATAATCACCGTACTCCAAGAGGACAAACTTATAAACAGTGCAAAATGGTATATTTGTATCACCCTTGAATACGCAAGGGGCAAGCGATCACACACCAATAAGAACTATGGCTTTTATTTTCTGTCTTTAACATCAAACCGAAATTCATTGAGCCAGCATACATTTTTATCCATATTAAGATTTCGAGTCCTAGGAGTTAAGAGTGATTTTCAATATAGATTCGGCTTCACAAAATTATCAGCGGAAAGTATCCCACAACCAGGCTCGAATGCTCCTGAAATCTGCAGCAACGAAAAAAGTTTGTTGCGCGAAAGCATCCGCGATGAACACTGTCTGGAATCTGTTCTATTTCGAGTGCCATCGGGAGCTGGCTCCGTATAGTCGGCGGCGCCGCACCGTCTGAGCGGGGAGGAAGCGGTCGTCTGACCACTGACCAGCCAGCCGCACTGGGCAGGCACGGCTCGGCACGGCACTGAGGCACAGTGCAGCCGCACCGGCCGACACCGCCGACGTCACCCCCCCTCCCCCTGCCGCCCAGGGCTGCCAGGCTGGTCTTTTGGAGCCAAATATCTCCAATCTGGCTTCTTGTATCGTGTCCCGTCTCGATTTATCTCCGATCGATCCTTTTTCAGAACTTGGCCTGTTATTGGCCCTTTTTCAGCAGTTGGCTCGGATCAGTTTTTGACTGGCTTTTTAATAGATATGGTTCTGTAGGCCCTTTTGCTATCGAATTCAGACAACCGACACGAACAACAATAAAAGCGATCCGAATGTCTCAGCAGAAGAAAATCGAACTAGCCTAAATGGAATTACTCCACTCGAGGGACATTATAATATGAAGTTCATGGGTTGTGAACTGCTTGCCACACATAAATTAGCATCCTTTATTTCAGGATACATCACACATCGTGGATATTAGCCTGTACCATGTGCGGGCCTGAACTATGTTATATCATGCGCAAGGCTTTCTGGTTCACCATCTCCTACCACAATCTTCATCACTCCATGTCCATTAAGACAGCGCTTGAAAAGTCACAGTATGTGTGGAAGTTTTCGTAACAAATACAAACGCAGTTACGCAGTACATTTTTAAGTCTAGTTCAATCAAAATTTGTGTCGAAGACAATTCCAAAAAATTATTAGTTTTCTAAACCCATTGCTGATGCGATAATCCAGAAAAAAAGGAAATTGTCATATCCTTGGTTTCTTTTATACATACTTTTCAGACATTTGACGCTGGATTCCACTTCCAATGAACTGGTGCAAAAGCCAGTGTCCATCCTAATGGTTTTGCTTTTTATAACATACCGACGTCAACGATGTCAAAGTATGAGTGTTTATGCGTTTCTTATAAAAACTGTGATAAAATTGCTTCCAAATATGGCTCAACTGGTGTAAATGTGGAAACAATCAGACGTTCAAGGACTGCATGACCTAAAAACGGAGTATTTTACTCCCGACAGTGGCTGTGACCGCTACAGGACGAGAACATTCAATTAGGTATAACTTATGGCACCAAATGCGCACTACCGAGTCCAACCGCGCTCTCAAACAAAATGCCAATGCTTCACACCCAACGAAATTAAGTAAACTTAACGAGTCGACATTCCGATTATTATTGGTATAAATTCATTTTTTAATGGTATGGTATGCCTTTTTCGGAGTCGATTCTGCTCTTATCAGCAAAAAAACTGGCGACACTTCTGCTGACGTCTGCCCCGCTGTCAGGTAGGGTGTGACACTGCTCCGCTCTGGGCAGTGTCACACAGGAAAGTGGGCACGGTCTTAACTATCCAGCCAACCATCTCCGTCGTTTTAGGCTTATAATCACACTCTACCGTACGCGGACACAGGCTGACATCAAGTGGTGGCCGTTCCTTCCGGCGAGAGAGCGAACAAGTCACGAGGTCACGAGGGAGAGCCGAGGGGCGGTCACCAGTGCGTGACCGGCCGTTGAAACGGTGGACGGATGTCGTGAGCCACAAACGTCGGGTCAGCACGCAGGTGTGCACATAGTCTCTTCTGGTGTCACATTTCACGCATCGCCCCGCGAAAGAAATAGCGTGCCGTGGAAAGGAAAGCGCGTTTCCGTGTCGACAAGCCAGCTTCTGGTTGATGCTCCGATATAGGAACCGGGTTGCCAAAGGCTCTTTCCCGTTAGTGAACAATTCTTGTCCTGGCTCAGGGCCGTTTGATTTTTCCGTGATATTATGATATAAAAACACTTCTGCTATAGCATGTCCATTGGCGTTAGTTGAAGGTATTGAAACGTTATGCGTGATGCAAAAGCCCCCTGCGATTGAATCTGTACACACTGTAGGAGGGGGGCAGGAGCCGAATAGGGACGAGACCTGAAACCTGCGAGTGGTCCGATATGAGCATCTGACGTTATCCGCTCAATAGTGGTGGGATTTGCACCTGACCGGTACTCAGGCGAGGGGGAATCTGAGGTTGGTTAAAGCTTATGGCAAGGTAGCAGCTGAAGGCATAAAGCCGAAAAGGGGCTACATTGACATGGCTCGAAGACAGGATAGAGAATCGGTAAGCTTGGTAGGGTACGTCCGGGAGTTGGTATCATCATTTCGCCCCGTTCAGCTATTGGCCAGAGCCACTGGCGGATTCAAGGGAGGGCCAAAGAGGCCGTGGCCCCCTCGAAAGTCTAAAATGTTATTTTCCCCTAAAGAACCAAATTTAGCCGTTTTTTTAAATACCATTTTTCACGATTTATCAACTTAGCCCCTAAAAACGTTGGTTTGGCCCCTCCAAGAGTTGCTCCTGGATCCGCCAATGGCCAGAGTGCAAATGGGGCAGCGCACTAAAAAGTGCCCAGACTGGTCCGATGGTCCGGCTCCCTTCCCTCGCAAGTGTTGCTACACTTCGCGACCCATTCCTTGAAATAAGATTCGCCCCTTTGTTCTGCGACATTAAAGTAAACACCCCTCCCGGAAAATTCTCCTCCACACTTTAGAGGCGGGCAAAGGTGCTTTGCACAGAACGCCTTATAAAAAGCCCTTAACTAACCGGTGGTCCGGCTCGCGGTTATAAATGGGGATGTTTGTCCATAGTTCTCCAAACTGCCCGGAGACAAAATACCCAATATCGGCGGAGACCGAGTCTATTGCCATACGAACACATCTTCGCTCGCCTTAAGTGATCAGCAATGTCCACTTGTTGAGAAGCAGAGTGCTGATGGAAAGTCCAGTCGTCTACCGAAACACCTGATAGCTGGCAATGCAGTGGCGTACCAAGCTAGAACAAGCAGAATGATTTGGTGCTCCTGATGGAATAGCGTCCGAAAGCAAATGGGGAAAGCCACAGCGCTCAAACTCTTCTTTTAATTTCATTTACCTCATACCTTCAAAAAGAAAAAAATCAGTGTCAGTGCAAGCCAAGTCAGCTGCCGTACCCGCGTTTCCTCACACCCACCCGCGCCTGGACGAACCACCGGCGGCGGCCTGGCGAGCCTCAGGGAGCTGAGGAAAGTCCGGCTTGTTAACCAACACACTGCAGTGCCGCACCCAGGTAGAACATAGCGGGTGACTGTCTTCTGAGCTGGTATAGGTTGATGAATAATTTGTTAGCTTGGGTGAGGTTACGCAACCGTACGAAGTCTAAATAAGCATAGATGAAAACAGTCAACAAACACATCTGGCGACTCACCTAAGCTTCACCAAAGACCTCAGACTGACACCAAGTTATTTGGGCTGATAACTCAAGGCAAATACCTCGCGCACGACTATCGCCGGAACAGCCCAGTGTTGAAACTGGGAATAACCTATCATTTCTACCGGCACCGGTGGGCCGTGGCACCAGATCACCGGGAACTCCAGCTCAATGAAACGGCGAGCCACGTCCAGACTCGGAATGACTTTGCTGGCAGACGTAAACTCTATGGGTATTCCCGACTCAGAAGTAAATAAGTTCGCTCCCTGGATGGCAGGATACTGGGTGGGTATGGCGGTCTAAGTTCCCACTGTCATGCAACCAAGCTCATTCATTGACAAGAATAGGTCTGGTACCTGTACCTCTGGGTACTTGGTAATTTCTGTCTGATCAGTATCGGGGGCCGGTACAAGAAAAATAGAAATGAATCTTTCGGCGGTACCCATAACAACTTGCCCAACTTCTGGCTATGACTAGCTGTATTTCACTGTTGACTGTGGCTCGTTGGACGGAATGAATACAAATACGTCCTGGCTGTTAGTCAAGCATGGTAACAAACTTTCCCAAACATGTGTTTTGTTCATAAATTGCAAGAGATTGGAACTGAAGCCCCCCCCACAGTCAAAATTTTCAATGCTGAGCTCCCGGGCATTGAATAGGCAACTTTCACCGGCATGTCGTGCCTCCCTCGTTGCATTCCCATGCCTCCTACCTCCCTCGGTGTTCTCCCATACCTCCTACCTTCCTCGATGTACTTCCATGCCTCCTGCCTCCCTTGGTGTATTTCCATACTTCCTACTTCCCTCGTTGTATTCCCATACCTCCTGCCTCCCTCAGTGTACTCCCATGCCTCCTACCTCCCTTGGTGTATTCCCATGCATCCTGCCTCCCTCAGTGTACTCCCATACCTCCCACCTCTTTTGGTGTATTCCCATACCTTCTACCTCCTTTGGTGTATTCCATTGCATCCTGCCTCCCCCAGTGTACTCCCATACCTCCTACCTCCCTTGGTGTATTCCCACACCTCATGCCTCCTTTGGTGTATTCCCATACCTCCTGCCTCCCTCAGTGTACTCCCATGCATCCTGCCTCCCTTGGTGTATTTCTATGTCTCCTGCCTCCCTTGGTGTATTCCCATGCATCTTGCCTCCCTTGGTATATTTCCATGTCACAACGTCCCCTAGTGTATTTCCATGCCCACTGTTTCCCCTCTCAGGCCATGTCGCAGCCCGTAACAATTGAGCTGTATGTTTTTGTCAGTAAGCTGGTTGGCAACTCGATGGCCTCCTCTCATGTAATGCTTCCGCAAGGCACAAGTGTACTCGGCCCCTGAAACTGGTGGATTTAACATGATCCTTCAAGTGGATGGATAATGAGCGCTCCGCTTGCTCGACACTCTCATGTAAGGTAGGGCGTTTTCCAACCGGGATCAGCTGTGATAATTGGCGCCTGATTTTCCAGTAGCCAATCTCTGGAATGTGGTAAACGTTTCTCGAAATCGTGCAGAAATAGAGCTGCTGGGTGGCGCATCTTCCTGACGGGTCACCATGCATTACAGTCATAAGATATTTGACTGTAGTATTCGACTGAGTATTTCTGGCATTTGAAACATTCCATGCAGATTCTACAACGGATAGGATTATATCACGGTTTTCATCTGACAGAAAGAAAGAACACCAAGCAAGTGGCAAAGCACTGATCTAGCGGATCAGGGAAGAGGTTTTCAAGTAAACGAGCTTTTCTGCATGAGTCAAGGGGAAAACTTGTGAACCTTCGGATGGATTCACAAAGAATAGTGCTTCCAAAGGGCCCAGCGTGCGGCTGGATCCGCCGCTGCCCGGGGTCGCACCATCTCGGCAGCATCGCCGGCGGTGTCGCGGCGCCTGTCGTACGCGACGCTCCACTGAGTCAGAGCCCCTCCCGCCGGAATGTGGGGAATTGAGTCAGCCACACCGGATGTACATACCCCGGAAACGGCGGGTCCGCCTCTCACTTTCCATTGTACGTATCGTTGGTGTCGCTGTTATAATCCTTGTGAAATAGGCAGTGCAGAGGCGTGACTAGGAACTGGGTGGTGCGTCGTTCTTTTCAAAGAAGTGAGACCTAGAAACTGGTTATTAAACTGTTTGTTGATTGGAAAGTATTTAAAATAACTAAATTTCGTCGTGTTTCCGACCACTGGCGGATCCGGGAGGAGGGGGCTGGCAAACCGGATAATTGCCCTCCCTTAAACACCTCATTTTTGCTGATTTTCTTAAAAAGAACATGTTTTTCACGATTTTGCGCCCGTGCCCTCCCACCAACCATCGATCTGGATCCAACCCTGGTTCTGACTAACACAAACGCATGCGCGCGTGTTGAAACTAATAGGCATGAACAATTCTTACGCCCAGATATAATTTGTCAAAACATTCCGCCGAATATAGGTGGCAAAATTGCATTGCAGAGTTCGTTGTTCTTTGTGCAGTAAAATGTTGTTCTTTCTCTTAGTAATATCCCTGGCGATGAAATAAAGCGATGAAATTTTACCGAAATACATACTGAGCTATGTCGAGAGACTAGAAACGCCACACAGAAGCACCAAGGTGAATTGATAACCTGCTTTGACAAGGCTAGAGACTCAGAGGTAAGTCATCAACCTAGAATCCCACCTGTTGTCGGCAAAGAAAAAGACAACAACCCCAACAGGAGGTGTATATACACACCTACACTTGTCCAACAAAATATTTGTGCTCGAGCTGTGAGGACACCAAGCTTTCTGTGCAATGTGAGTTCCTACTTTTCAGGGTTGGCAAAGGAAGGTGGGTCTTCCAAATTTCACATTATGAGCCCTTTAAAAATAAAATGTTTCGGCCGCCATCTGGGAAAAGCATGAAAATAAAATGCATTCTAGCTACTGCGCTAATCAAAAGAGCGAAAAAAACATTATGCAGCATCAGCATTCGAAACAATGGACCACATATTTACGTATTATATTCATATATCTATATCGCATTACCATGAGATGGATTAACGCATCTGTTTACCACTGAACCTAATGCTCTCCATGGTACCCACCAAGTACAAACTGCATCTATATCATGCCTGCATCGTATTGTTCAAAATTTCCAGACGTTTTACCGAACTAAACATAACACTTATCTCAGCCTTGTCGAGCCAATCAGGTTTGTATTATAAGCAATATCTCGACACATGATCTTCGCTCTGGAGCTCGAAATCCCGCCCAGAGAAACACTTTCTCGGTCTATAAAACAGATAATAATGTGCTGCCGAAGCAGCTGCATGGACATCACTACCCTCGTACTTGTAGGTAACGCCCTCGCACTTGACACACAGCATCACGACACATTGAGCAGCGTCCGAGTATCTGTCTCCCGGTTTAAACACGCGCCTAAACATCCACCCTCGACAAATTGTTTGCAGGAACTAGATTCACGGCCAGGAGAAGAAGCCTGCCATCAGCACCACAGCTCAGTGGGCCGGCCTCCGCACTCTGGCTGACGCCGCGGGCAAAAACAATAGCACGCGCAGTCAGCTGTTTGGGCCTGCTCGGTCAGCGATCTGTGACTGCTCAGTCGCTGAGGTCAGTGCTGGCAGCCAGACGAAACAACCCACCGGCCTTCGTCCCGCTTTCGAATATCACCGTACCAATCACTTGGCGATAGCGAGTGCATGCTGATACTTGAGCTTAGCCGCGGGTGAGCCTCCGGGTCTGGGCCTATCACGCAATAATCGGCAGCGCCTCAGATGCGCAACGGGAGTGCAGCATTTGGTTCCAGCGGTGTCAAAGCCCCATCCACACTTTGATTTTAAAGGAGGGATTCTCAAATCGCTTTTCTCGTTTTCTTATTCGTGAAAAGTTCAAATATTTCAATCACATTATATAATGTGAGTGTGTCCTTTGTGTGTCCTTTGATTGTGCCCTTCCATCAGAACATCGCGGCAGCTTTCCAAGCAACTATGCCGGTACCTACGCAATCCACGGAGCTGGTTTTGTACTAGGAATGTGCATCTTCCCTGGGTGGCATGCAGTCAGACGATTGCAATGCGAGTGTCTGGTTTGTCTCCAGCCTAGCCGGGCGTAAGAGGCAGTCACCGCAGCACCGGAACGGCGCAGCACGGCGAGCTCCACGCCAGAGAAAGTGAGCAGACACGGGACGCTGCCGGCGGCTGGAACTCATACAACACCGTCCAGGCCAGTCATGCAGCCCGGCTCACCTCTGAGCAGCTCTCCTGTTACATCAAACTGCACGATGGCGGCGTGAAATGTTGGACGGCGTGACAACCAAGCTGCAAAAAGCAGTAGTATTACTGCCTAGTTCAAATCATGCCGATTAAACGATGCGGTGTTTTTTTATAATTTTTTTACTGCTGTCAGTGGGGAAACCAGGGGGTAAGGAGATCACAGCCACGTCGCCCCACGGGCAAAAAAGTGGAGTGTCCCATTCAACCTTCAGCCCCCGCGCTGGTAGGAAGCCGTGCACTCCAATATCCGCGTCGGAATACCGACCGGGGGTCAGAGGAACTGGTCCCACTTTTCATAAAAATCCAAATTCTAGGCTAATTGGGAAGCAATCGGAACATTTGCAACAGCCAGGGCGGAAAGCAATAATGAGCTCAAATGCAATGAGTTTGTTGGCTTTAGAGGAGAAAGTTTCCTGATGCAACAGGTTGATGGCCTTTCACATTTTTTTCTGGTGTCGGCGTTTGTGCACTCCGGAACCAAAACATGCAAAGCCTTTCAAGCTTTCTCTGCCAGAACCGAAAGTGTTGACTCTAAAACCGCACTTCAAACATACACAGTTTGATCTCAACTACAATAAAACAATTGCAAATGCACTCTAAAATAAACTGTGGTGACAACAACATTTCGAATTTGGTCTCATTCATGTAGTTAAACTACGATGTTTGCGAAAAAAGAAGTAATTTCATGTGGCTGAAATTGCAGTACTCCAGATAAAAAGCGGGGTCGGCATTTGGCCCCTATCCCTTCTCTTCTTTGTTTCAACGCCCATGCTGGTGTGCCTCAGTTGGGGCGGAGCGAGATCAGCACCTAGTCCGGACACAAACCAGCTGCGGGGTCATCCCCCAAAAGGATGTAAATTATGTAGCTTCCTGCAGCAAGTCGAGCGTTTCTGCAGCCCGACTGGACGCCTTAGCTACCTAGTGTTCTCTTCTGAAGCTCGGGATAACGTTATACTGGGCCGCCAAATTTGATCCATTCCTCTTAATCAAGATCCTCATAGAAACTGCAATCATCAGATTAGCATTGTTTTTTCTCTCTTCAGCGTTGTCTTTACTTGGGAACAATTTGTGTTGGTAGCTCTTACTCATAGGTGCGGGTCCGGGAGAGTTCACATGAATCTCCCGGTACTGACGCGGTTCTTTGGCTTTTATTAGCTTATCTATAGATTTGTTCAAAGTTGGGTAAGGGTCCTGCGTTTTCGAAAAGCATTCGGACTTCCCGACTTTGAAGCAATGTCAATAACAACCACATGAAAAAGTGAGCATATCTTCCTCGCACACATACATTTTGAACAAGATCTGTATCCATTTCAACTGAAAGTTCTTGAAATGGATACAGAAAATTTTAAGGAAAATTTCAACCCTAATTGGGACTTCCGTTGGAGGTGCGCTGGCACCCACAGAACAACATGGGCGTCATTACCCGGGGACGGGGGTCACATTTCCTCACCTTGAGAATTAGGTTCGAGGATCTAGCCCAAACTTATGTGACTCGACCTATGCTTGGTTTAATTTCCCCATTTAGTTGCGTCAATGTGAATGTCCTGATGAAGTGCATCGTCGGCAGCGTTCAGAGACAGCCGATATGCTAAAGATTTGCCTCCCAACCCCCCCCGTTTCTTCCTCCATTTCTTCCCCCAGTCACATCCAATACGAGGCCTATTCACTGCCCCTCAATAAAGGTTCCGTGGCGACGCCCCTGCCAAAAAGGTGTAAATCCACACCCGTGGGTCGTACGTGGCTTACACGTCACATGTTCAAGCGCGGAGTGATTTGTCAGCGTGAAGGCTTCCCAGATATAGCAGGTGGCAGCACTAGTAGTGTTGATAGCTGTTAGCACTGTCGCTATTACAGATGGCAGCGTTACGGGCAATCATTCTATAGGTGACAGCACTGCTCCGAATTCTACTGTTTAAGAACTTCACTGAGTTGATTTCCGACAGATGCATAGGCGTAACCAAGGGGTATAGAGGGACATTTTCCCCTGATCGACCCTTGGCTCTCCTTGGAATGGTCTTGGCGCCCCATGGAATGTCGCCCCCACCCCTCGGATACGAATATCGGCGCTTCACGACGGATACAATTTGGCGCTCACCTGATTGGTTTTGCCGTTCAAATGTGTCGACCCCTGGTCCGAATGGTGGCGCCCCGAGCATGTACTGTTCCCCTTTCCACCCCCTCCGGATCGTCAATCCGTCTTTCGCTTGTGGTCACCGGGGCAACGTGCACCCCCCTCCCCGTCAAATGGTGAATTTTAATGCTAAAGCCCATGGCGTTGACAGTAAAAAATATCTATGCCCCCCTCGAATCCGGACCCTTCGCCGCCACTGCCTGATCCTCGCTGCTCATAGGCGTAGGAACGGGGGGGGGGCAGAGGGCCACTGCCCCCCGACCCCGCCACATTTCTGTGGTGGGACCCCGCGACAGATATAAATATATCAGCAGCTGTAATATAAAACAAACAAAAAAACAAATGGGCTCGATAGCTTGTCTGGCAAACCTCTTCAGCTGATTAGGCCCCTGAGCTTATCTGAGGTCATATAAGTCAATCTTGGCCCCTGAGCTGTTCAGGGGCCCCTGAACTGACATCTGATGCCCTGTAAGCTACTCTGGACCCCTATGCTGATCAGGGTCCCTGAAATCCGTTAGTGGCATCGGGCTGAGCTAGGGGTCGCGAGCTTGAATGGACCCTTGCGTTATTCCGGGACTCTATGTCAGTCGATATGGAGCACCTGAACTGAGCTGGGCCCGCGAAAGCTAATTTGGGCCCTAAGCTAGATCTTGGGGCTCCTTGCGCTTTTTCGGGCAGTCTCTGAGCTGTTATAGGGTCCCTGCACAGTTATAGGACCCCTGAGGTGAGCTTGGAGCCATAAGTTTGAATGGCCCTTTGAACTTTTCTGTGACCAGTGGCGTAGCCAAGAGGGGTCATAGGGGTCTGCAGAAACCCCGTTGGGCCGATACTAAGCACTGCAAAGGATTCTCTGATCGGGGGGCCCCAGGGTCAGTCTCAGAGACCCCCAAGATATGTTCATAGAAGGAACGGAGCTGGTCTTAGGGGCCCCCGAAAGTCAGTCTCAGAGGCCCCGAGATTCGATCTCAGAGGGCCACCAAGAGTTATTCTCAGGGGTTTCCCAAGAGTTAGTCCCAGGGACCCCCAAGAGTCGGTCTCAGGGCCGACAGAAAGGCGGTTTCAGGGAGACCCCTGAGCGTCAGTCTCGGAGGACCCAAAGAGACGGTCTCAGGGACCCCCTTGAGTCGGTCTCAGCAGGCCCCCGAGAGTCAGTCTCAGGAGCCACTCTCTCCCCGAGAGTCGGTCTAAGGGGTTGTCAACATTCGTTCTCAGAGGGGCCCGAGAGTCGGTCTCAGGGGCCCCTGAAAACTAATCTCGGGAGACCCAAGTTATAATCAAGTGCCCGATCAGTTTGGTCTATGGGGACCTACTCTCAGAAGGCCCCAAAAGTCAATATGGTTACCTGAGAATTAGTGGCATGTGTGCTGCTAGTGTTGGTCTCAGAGGGACCCCATAGTCTTCAGAGCGCCTCTCTCAGATCCCAATACTTACTTTTAGGGAGCCTCGAGAGTTAATCTGGGGCCCGAGAGTTAGTCTCATTTGCACCGCAGAGTGTTGGTCTAAGGGGCCCCCCGAGGGGTAATCTTGAGAGACCTCGAGAGTTAGCCTCATGTTGTGCCCTTCTCCCTCGAATTTTGGTCTAAGCGGTCCCGAGAATCAGTCTCGGGTCGCGCCCAAAAGTTAATTTCAGAGGGCGCCCGGGAGTTGGGCTAAGGGGCATCCGAGAGCTAAGCTTGGGGCTGTTAGAGTAATTTCCAGAAGTCCTTTCGAGTTTTGGTCTCATGAGTCCGAGAATCCTTCTCAAAGGGCCCCGAATTAGCCCTAGGCCCCTGAGGGAAAAGCTGGGGCATCCGAGAGCTAGTCTCAGGAATGTCGAAGACTCAGTCTCAGGTGCCCCCTCCCCCCGCACCGAGTGCTTGTCTCAGGGCGGCGCCCCAGGGATAGTCTCAGAGGCCTGCCGGGGGTCATTCCCCCCTCCCGGGAGTCAGCCTCAGGGTACCCCGAGAGCTAGCCTGGATGTCTCCTGAGAATTAGTCTAAGCCCCTCTCCCTTTTCCGATAGCAAATCTGTCGGGCCCGATAGATAGTATCATCGGTCCCGGAGCACCTTGAACTCGTCATGGGGGCCCCGAGCTAATCCAGGGTTTTCTGAGCTGATCTGCGGTCCCTGAGCTGGTCTGGGGTCTCTGGAGCTGGTATTTGATGTCTCATTATGCTTGAAGCGTTTACTATTTCCAGATCTGTGTTTTCGTACGGATTTATTCGAGCAATTTCGATAGAGCTTTTATTCTGAAGGGAATTAAAAATCGACTGCACTTTATGACCCGGTGGCAACCAGCATAATAAATTCCTGAATATGACTTCATACGCGTGAAAATATATCAATGGTCCTAGTTCTTTGACCTTACATTTAAGGTCATACCCCTGGCTATTAAAAGCCCACCTATCCAACACATCACATACCAATTTTGAATCAAATCCAACAAATACAAACGAAACAGCGAGCAAATGTGTGTTCCCTCAACTGTGTTTGGAGATAAAATATGCCGAACACAGTTGACCGTGAATTCATGAGGCGCCCACTGGAGTTTTCTTTCAGTATGCAAATGAAAATGTGTTGCCACGTTTTCATTGTTAGTTGGAAAAATCGCTTCAGACAAATTTTGTCAGAAATATATTTTCAAAAATTTCACCTTCAGAGGTAAAATGCCATTTGCAGCTACGGACAAAAAGTGACACGTATCTGGAAGAATAATCAATGTCTTCCATTCTGGTATCAACTACACTGTTCTGCCTTGATCAAAACTAGAATTATATCCTTCCGACTACTTCCAGATAGGCCCCGAAAAGTGGACCTAATCAAACTTCCGTCCAGATCACTCCCAACATATAGCACAAATTCGGACACCCGCACTAAACGGCGAGCAGCGGCCGTCTCTCGGATATCGGCAGGCGTGACGAAACCGGCCGTCTTCCACCACGAAGAAAAACACTACAGAGCTACTCGATGAATGGAAACCGAAACGGCAGTAAAATTAAAAAGTCACGCATCGAACTACATGGTGCAGGCCGGTGTGATGAGTGCCTTATTGACACGAAATGAACAGTTTGAAAACTGCTCATAATTATGGACCCCCCTTGAGGTGGGGCCCCCTCAAAGGCTGGCCCCCTTTTTCCAAATGGTTCCTACGCTCCTACCGCTTCTCATAAAAATTGAAATTTCTGCCAAATAGGACAGACAGGGAAGTGTTAAACCAGCATGTGGAGGAGGATACGGGGAGCCTGAATCCAAAGACTTTTTGCTCCTCGGAGGCAGGGGCGTATCAAGGGTGGCCAATACATCCAAAGCTCTCCAAAGCGAAATAGAGGGGGCCATGTAAGCCCGTGCTTCATAATTGATCGGTCAGGGAGGATATATCCGTCATTAAAAAATAAGGGTTCTTGTCCGTCGTCGAATATCTCTTTTATGGTGAAAACCTTTTTTTTGCTCGCCGACATAATTTCCCCCTCTCTCAAACTAACAGCCTCGATCTGCCCCTGTTCGGAGGGAGGGTTTCTTGTCAGCAGGATGTATATTTATCGGCCCCTCGTTTTTTTCCATGGTGACGCTTATGATCAGTGGCGGATCCAGGGGGCAAAAAAGGCAATTGCCCCCCAAACGGAAAAGCTCGGGGCAAAACTATGTTTTTGCCCCCCCAAAGCAATCGACCTCCTTTTTTCCCCGACTCATTTTAAGTTTATAGGCAACATTTTGGTGCTTTAACTCTCAACTTCTAACGAAACCAGTTAAGTTCAGTGAAAATATCGGGCCTTGGATAGGAAAAAAGGATCTTGAGCTCATATTTTTCAGCCCGTGACGTTTTTTTTTTTTGCTTCTTGCCTCAAACACCCGTACCGGGAAGTCATATTTTAGCGCAATTTTGCGTTGCGCGACGTTTTTTTTTTTGCTTTTCGACTTTGGTTTGCCCCTCCCAAACCGACCGGCTAGATCCACCACTGCTTATGATAGCCAAGACACTCACCCGGACTCAGGAGATGACAACCAAAGCCCCAAAGGCTGACTTTATATCAGATCGAAACCAAATTTTTCACGTAAACTTGAGAAAACCTTATGAGGTGAAAACACGAATGATTATGGTGGCAAGACTTTGATCTATGCAGGCAAGTTCATCAAAAACAATTACCATCACTTCTTTATTATTTTCATATAACGATCGATTTTCATTCACACATATCATCTGCCAAATAGGGCGAGTGAGATGAAGACAACATATAAATCAAGGTAGCAAGCAAGAAGGAAGAAAATTCAGGAAGAACAGGGGAGACAATTAAATACCACAGACTTAAAGGAATAATTTACAAAAGGACAGACGTCAGCAACGAAACAAAATCAAGTTTTAAATAAAAACAATAGCCGAATGGAAGCAGCGAAGGAGAATAAAGAGAAAAACCAAAAACAGAACTAAAGAACATAAAGAAACGAAGCAGCTGACTACGTAAATCCAGGGGGCATTGGTGGAGTGGTGACACCAAATCCAGAAGGAAAAAAATCCTAAGAATTGTTTTCAAGAAACTCCCCTACATGAGGATTTCAAGCAAACTAACAGACACTGGCAATCAAAGCAATAGAGACACTGGTATCAAGTGGCGCGATTGCCGGAAAAGTGCAAATTAGTAGCAGAACTATGCAGTATAGCTTCAGACATGCTCAACAGGTGGCAGGAGTAGCTCCATTCATGGTATGTGACGAACAAAGAGCTTATTCACCACGTGTGTTGCGGCTTCCCAGCGCGCCAAATTTGAACGCAATGCTGGGGCGTCTGAGCGGCGTGGCGAGCCCCACTTACCGTGGGCGAGGTCTGGCAAACGGCGGCTCTCAACTGGTCAAGGCCCTATAAACATCGACCGGTAAGGCTAAGAAATGTTGCGGCTGCTGCCGAATGGAAGGTGTTGGAACCAGCGTCTAAAATAAGTGGCCGGTGCCATAGGCAGTGGAACTAGGAGGCACCGGGGCACCGTGCCCCCTCCCTTCCCTTAAATGATGAATTTTAACACTAACCGTCAGGTGCAGACTGGAAAGAAATGGGTTGAAAAGTTCATGGTCCCCTCCCTTAAATCCGGAACCTCTGCCGCTACTGCTGTGATATGGTACGCTAAACGTATACGTTTTGCGTCGTATTAAGCAGTAAAAGGCCCCTTGTGCGCGATATAGCCCAGCCGTTGGAATCGCCCTAAAACCACTGGCGGCGGAACTGTGGGGGACACGGTGCCCCCTTAAATCAAACATTTTAACACTAACCCTATGGCGTTGACTGGAAAGAAGTGGGTTGAAAGGCCCATGGTGCCCTCCCTTAATTTCGGACGTTCCACCGTCACGTTCTAAACCATCAATACATACACACCTAAAACACCTCTTTTTAAAGGCTAAAGCCTGTTGTATTTGTTAAAACAGCTAAGTATTAAACCTTCGAACCAGCCTGGAACCAACTTTACTGACCCCGGAGAACACAGACGAGCGAGCGGTCACGAGACATTGGTAATTCATGCCCAGGTTTATGCTTTCCCGTGAGAAGATATACACCTGAAAAAGTCAAGATTGCGTAAAGAAATTGTATCGAATGAGCTCACCTTGAAGAAATCAGTGACGACACTCGAAGTTGACGATCGACTGCCCAGCCGGACTCTGCAGAGTGGACATAGGCAGTGAGCCGCGACTTTGGCTCTCGGTTTACCCTCGGTTATAGATTTACCCTTACTGGAAACTTCTGCCGAATAAAGAACGCTGTCTAAGGGGAAAACGTAGGGTGAAAAACCGGGGTCAAGATGGGTCCCTTGCAGCTAATTTGGACCTCATAAGAAATTCATGGTCCCCAGCAGGGGTGTAATTTTCCCAAAATCTTTGGGGGTGCTCAGCCGGTGGGGGCGGCACCCCGTAGGGGCGGCGGCGTTGGGGAGGGGGCGGCATCCCTTCATTACACCAAATATGTTATTCATCGCTTTTTTGCGCCTTTTTATAGCACAGGGAACATCCCAAAGCTACATACACGTCTTAAAATAATCCAATCTGAGCTTTAAATCTTTTCACGATCAGGAGCGCAGCCAGAGCTTTGGTATAGGGAGCACACCACCTTTGAGGGGCACCCCGGGAGAGAAAGGACATTTTTTACGTAACCTAAAAACTTACTATATCTTACTTAATATCAACTTTTGGGTACCTTTGGTCCAAGAAAAATGCAAATCTAGCATTGACGGAGAAGGAAGACTAAATTGAAACCAGAAAAAAGAAAAGTGTCACCAAAATCACATGAAAATAGCCAGAACACGACTTTTTGGGATAAGTTTAAGGACAAATCAGCCAACTCATGCAAGTACTTGACATCAGAGAGAGCAGCGGAGCCTGTGATATCTGTCACTATGCGCAAGATAAGACGTATTGGAGTCGAAAATCCATTCGTTATGCCCACTGGTTTTGTCGTGACGAGTGAGCCCTGGTTGAACGCGGATTAAGTTCCCCGGCTCCTACAAGGGTCGTGGGAGAAGATGTGGCATAGTGACATTGGAAGAATACAATTTTTGTAGCCGGAATAATTTGGGAGATACCTTCTTAATGCGTTTATAAGTTCCATATTTTCAAGGATCGGCCCCCGTTGGAGTAAAGAAAAAGTAAACAGAGTAATAGTTTGGATGGGGATGATTTGACAGGGCTGAAAATTGTGAAAAACTAGTTCTTCATGCATTTAAATTATGTAGTAGAAATTGTGCTCTGAGCTCAGGGGCACATTCCTTTTTATCACCCCTGCCCAGAATCCACCAGTATATTAAGCAATTTATTCAACCCAGGGTGCCTAGGCATCACAAGCCGTTTTAGCGATGACGGCTCATTCCTCGTTAACTCCATTTTTCAGGGGAGTTTGCACTGTGTCCTTATTCCCCATGTTTTCAAAAACCAGCTCAGGGGCCCCTTAGTGTGGATTAGAGTCATCCAAAGCAGCTGCCCTTCATTCCCCCATCTGTGCCCCCTGGGATTAGATTAGTCCCGTGATCCCCGAGGTGATGGGAGTTGGCCTTGTGTTCTTATTCTGTCTATTCAAGACGAGCTCAGGGGGCCCCTGGTGTGGATCAGAGCCCCCCCCCACAGAGCAGCTCATGCTTGGCCCAGGACTAGACTAGCTCAGTAGCCCCAAAGATGGGGAGGGGTCATCAGACTAGCTCAATGGGCCGCAGATAGGCTCATACGGCCTTGCACCATATTAGCTCAGAGGGCACCAGACTAGCTCAGAGGGCATCAGATGGGCTCAGGAGGCACAATGATGACACATGAGGCACCAGATTAACTCAGGGGGCATTAGTTTAGCTCTGGGACAATATACCTGCTCAGGGGGTACCAGATCGATCAGCTCGGGGGCCCAGATCAGCTCATAGTCCCCAGACCAGAGCAGGGGTCTAGATCAGCTCAGGGAGCACCATATCAGCTCAGAGAGAGGGCAAGGGATCAGCTCAGTGGTCCCCGATCAGACAGGGCACAGATCAACTTGGAGGTACTAGATCAAGCCAGGAGGCATTTAATCAGCTCGGGAGCCTCATACCAGCTCAGGGGCCTTTATCAGCCTCAGTGGGCACAACTCAGCTCAGGGCCCCGGAGCTGCTGAGGAAGTTACTTAATCAACTCAGGAGGCCCAGATCAGCTTAAAAGACACTAGATTGGCTCAAGAGGCACCAAACTAGCTCAGGGGGCAGTAGACGAGCTAAGATGGCATGAGAAGGGCTCAGGAGGCAAAATGCTGGCTCAGAGGGGCATTAGTTTAGCTCAGGGGGAACCAGGTTGATCAGCATGGGAGCCCAGATTAGCTCCTAGCCCCCAGACCAAAGCAGGAACATAGGTCAGCTCAGAGAACACAAGATCAGCTCAGGGTGCACCAGACCAGCTCAGGGAGCACCAGATCATCTTAATGGACATCAATAACCAGCTCAGGGGGCACCTGATTAGCTCAAGAGGCACCATATTGGCTCAGGGGACAGTAGATCAACTCTGCGAGGCATGTGATCAGCTCAGGCGGCTCAGATCAGCTCAGGGGCTCAGATCAGCTCAGGGGCTCAGATCAGCTCAAGGGGCACTAAAACAGCTAATAGGGCACCAGGTGAGCTCGGAGGGATCAGACTAACTCAGAGAGCATTAGCTAGGTTCAAGAGGCACCATTATTTGCTCAAGGGGCACCAGATTGACTCAAACTCACCAGATTGGCTGATTGGTTGGTTATTTGGGCTTAGGGGGCGCACCAGCCTGGCAAGGCCATATAGCGCCCAACCAGATTGGCTGATACTCACCGTGACGTCAACATAAGTCGTCACACCAACATGGCTGTCAACTGTTGCCTGCTGCTAAGGGTACATGGGGGTACATTTCAGGTAATTTTTAGCTTTTTCTTCGGAAAGTTTGAGTTTCAAGACAAATGAAATGTAGACTAACGGGTTTCCCGCCATGCTTTACAACTTGGCAATCTCAGCTAAAATCACGTTACAAAGGTGCCACATTCCCCTTAATCACTACGTGGAAAGAAAGCAAGAACACCGATAGTGCTCCAAACAATGCGTGTATTTTTCTGTACATTTTAAGAAATATGGCAACTCCACTGCACTCGTGCATGCCCTTTATTTTTGCCCTAACGCATTTTATTTCACCCTAACGCACAGGGGAGGTAAGCATTAGTGCGGCAGTGATGAGCCCAGGGCGGTAGTTATGGACTAAGAACGGCGCAAATTAGGATGAAAGTGATAAGCTGGGGGCGACAGTGATTCGCCGGGGCAGCAAGAAACAGGGCAATGTCATAAGTCTAGGGTGGCAGTGATGAGCCAGGGCCAATAGCTATGGACTAGGAGCGGCGCGAACCAGAGTGGAAGTGATAAGGAGAGTTTGCTTTCTGGAAGGGTGTTAGAGATTCCTCCTGACAAAACTGTGCGGACAGCAGGGTCTAAGTTTGACCGGTTTGACCGGGGTTTGACCGGGGCCATGGCCCGACTGGTCTCCGCCGCAGTGATAAACCAGGGGCGGCAGTGATCAGCCGGGGGCGGCAGTGAAGATTCGAGGGAGAAAGTGTCTAACCAGAGGCCGCTCATATATGGGTTAATAAAAAACAGGGATACCATTGATCAGCCAGGGGGCGGCAGTAATGAACCAGGGGTGGCAGCGATGAGTCGGGGCGGCGCGCATTTGGGTCAAAATATGCCAGGGACAGCATCAATGAGCCAGAGGCAGCATGCATTAGGGCGGCAGTGATAAACCAGGGGCGGCAGTGATCAACAGTGAGACGATCCATCATCATATTTGGGGTTTTAGAGCGCGCCGGCATCTAGGGTCATACAGCGCTCATAACACTAAATAAAATACGCAAATAGGACATTTCCGTAAGAATTTTAGCAAGCCAGGTGGTACAACAGGTCAGTTTGTGAAAGTTGTATCAGAAGATTATATAAAGCACATAAAAAAATTAAATAAAATGCAAATACTGAAAAAATGACACAGACAATTTCACACGATATACTAAAGTCAGAGACTATAGGTGACATGAAACTCGACGTTATTTAAAACCTGGAAGACTACTAGGATGAATATATGACATTAAAACTAACGCTCCACAGATATAACATGATGTTAGTGATATCCACAGAAGGATGCTCCCCCAGAACGCTCACCGCCCAGATATCCCAGGATGCTCACTGCCCCGGGAGACGGCGGTGATGAACCAGGGGCGGCAGTTATATATCAGCCAGGGGGCGCAGTTATCAGTCAGGAGGCGGCAGTGGTCAGCCAGGGGCGGCAGTTATCAACCATGGGGCGGCAGTTATCAGTCAGGAGGTGGCAGTGATCTGCCAGGGGGCGGCAGTTATCAGCCAGAGGCAGCAGTGGTCAGCCAGAAGCGGCAGTTAACAGCCAAGGGGCGGCAGTTATCAGTCAAGGGGCGGCAGTGATCAGCCAGTGGCGGGCAGTTATCAGCCAAGAACCGACAGTATTCAGTCAGGGGCGGCAATGATCAGCCAGGGGCGGCATTTATCAGCCAAGGGCCGGCAGTTTTCAGACAGGGGGCGGCAATTATCAGCCAGGGGCGGCAGTGATCAGCCAGGGGCGGCAGTTATCAGCCAAGGGACGGCAGTTATCAGTCAGGGGATGCCAGTGATCAGCAAGGGGGCGCCAGTTATCAGCCAGGGGCAGCAGTGGTCAGTCAGAAGCGGCAGTTAACAGTCAAGGGGCGGCAGTTATCAGTCAAGGGGCGGCAGTTATCAGCCAAGAGCCGACAGTTTTCAGTCAGGGGCGGCAATGATCAGTCAGGGGACGGTAGTTGTCAGCCAGGGGCGGCAGTTAGCATCAAAGGGGTGGCAGTTATCATTCAAGGGGTGGCAGTGATCAGTCAGGGGCGGCAGTTATCAGCCGAGAGCCGGTAGTTTTCAGTCAGAGGGCGGCAATGATCGGCCCAGGGGGCGGCAGTTATCTGCCAAGGTCGGCAGTGATTAGTCAGGGGGCGGCAGTAATCATTCAGGGGCGGCAGTGATCAGCCAGGGGCGGCAGTTATCAGTCAGAGGGCCCATTGATCAGCCAGGGGGCGGTAGTGATTAGTCAAGGGGCGGCAGTTATCAGTCAGTGGGCGGCAGTGGTCTGCTAGGGGGCGGCATTGATCTGCCAGGGGGCGGCAGTTATTCGCTATGGGCGGCAGTTAGCAGTCAAGGGGCGGTAGTTATCAGTCAGGGGCGGCAATAATCAGCTGGGGGCGGCAGTGGTAAACGAGGGGCGGCAGTGATCAGCCGGGGGCGGCAATGATGATTCGGTGGGTGACAGTGATTAACCAGGAGGGGCAAGTATATGGGTGTTGAAATAAACCGGGGTGCTAAGCCAGGGGCGGCATCATCAGGGTAGCAGTGACAAATCAGGGGTGTCAGTGATCAGCCAGCTGATCAGTGATGAACAAAAGGCGGCAATAATCCTCCAGAGGGAGGGGGGCGTCAGTGATTAATTGTTGGTGACAGTGATTAGGCGGGGGCGGTAGTGATGTGGCATCATAATTCATGGGGAAGGATTAGTCAGGTGGCATTGATTAGCTAGAGGTGGAACCAAGCAGAGTGAAAGTAATGAACCCGGACGGGAAAAACTTGAAAGGGGCAGCACGAATAAGGCTGGCAGTGATAAGATAGGGTGACACTCTTCAGGGTAGTGGTGATAAGCCAGGGGCGGCACATGTATTGGGGGTGCTCAGCACATGATTGGGGGTGCTCGAATTATGATTGGGGGTGCTCAGGCACCCCAAAGAGATAGAAAATTACACCCCTGGTCCCCAGTGGCGGATCCAGGGGGGGCAAAAAGGCATTTGCCCCTCCCCCAAGCGGAAAAGCTCGGGGCAAAACTATGTTTTTGCCCCCCCCAAAGCGACCCACTTCCTTTTTCTCCGACCCCTCTTTAGTTGATAAGCAAGATTTTGGTGCTTCAACTCTAAACTTCAAACAGAACCAGTTAAGTTCAGTGTAAATATTGGGCCTTGGATAGGAAAAAATATCTCGAACCCATAGTTTTCATCCTGTGACGTTTTATTTTTGCTTTTCGCCTCAAATACCCGAAATTATACCGGGAACTAATATTGTATTGTATATTTTTTCTGCGTGACGCTTTTTTTGCTTTTCGACTTTGGTTTGCCCCTCCCAAACTGACCGGCTAGATCCGCCACTGATAGTCCCTAGTGTCTTTTCTTGCAAGGCCTATGTTAAAAATGTGGCAGAGGTAGGTACATATAAGTTTAGCAATATGGAAATTTATTTCCAAAAGAAATCATTTTGATCCAGAATGAATGTCAAATTTAACATGGGCGCAATTATGAACTCCATTTGTGTGTAATTAGCACACATAATCTTGCTTTTTAAGTTGAGGCTTATTCGTGATAAGTCCAGTCGAACATCATCGAAAAAATCTTACGAATCCACACTGTCATATTTTGGCGCTACAAGTGAAAATACCTGAACAATATGAATGCTGAGTAAACGATGAAACTTGAGACATAACACTTAGCAAGACGCCATTTTTCACGATTATCATAGAAGCTTCGTTCTATCAAGCTCGCGATTATAACCACCGCTGCCTACTTACAGACCCTCGCTCGCTGACGACGCAGCAAAGAAAGACCGCCGGCCGAGCGCGGCAAGCATACTGAAGCGACTAAACCTCGAATGTGCTACCATCTAGGGGTATTATTTCCTACAATGATGCGCAATTAGGCACTGCGCAATATGGACACTTTCCCCTATTTTTAAATTTTCAAATTCTAAGCTAACATGGATACAATAATGTCTTAGCCCCAGACTTTTAAGCTGTTCTCAAGATAAGATGGGACCCGGGGGCAGTGACAGATCCAGGACTTTATTTCGGGGGCCCGAGTCTCCCCGCGATTGCGTCGGATCAGCCTCCGGCTGTGCATTTACTATGAGCACTGACAGTTCGGGGACTTGAGGCCCCTATCCCCTCGCCTCAGGGGTGGACGCAGACACGAGCTTTGGAGGGCCAAACCCATTTCTGCCCTTCCTCCTGGCCCTCCTGGAGGGGGGAGGACGTGCAATCTGGGTGCTCGACAGACCTAGAATAAGCTACCTCTCCAAGTACATGATCGTTCTCCTTAGGGGGAGTGAATATTTTTTTGCTTGAGACCTAGTGTAAACACCTTTTGTCACAAATTTATCCGGCCTTTGGGGGCCAAAAGTTAGTTTGCCCCCTTCCTCCAGCGCTTTGGGGGGCATGGCCGGAATTCCCCCTGCGTCCGCCAATGCCTCGCCTTGTATCCGCCACTGCCTGAGGGCTCGCCTGTCCGTGGCTGCAGCTTGTGCGCGGGGCCAGAGCCCCGGCCGTATCAGCCCCGCTGGCGGCAGCAGCGCCGGCCGATTTAGGATCGACCTGCAAGCGGGTCTCCGCCACCAGGGCGGGTCCCGGAAAACGACAGCCGACTTCAGCGGCAGTGATTGGATGAGGTTTGGCATCAGATCAGGGGCGGACGCAGACCCGAGTTTTGGGGGAGGCCAAATCCATGTCTGCCTCTCCTCCTGGGGGGGACGTGCAATTTGGGTGCTCGAGAGACCTGGTATAAGCAGCTACCTCTCCAAGTACATGATCGCTCTTGGGGGTGGGGGGGGGTGGGAGCGAATATTTTTTGCTCTACAGACCAAGTGTAAACACCTTTTCCAAAAATTTCCGGCGTTTGGCGGGGGCCAAAAGATAGTTTGGCCCCCCTCCAGCGCTTTGGGGGGCATGGCCGGAATGCCCCCTCCCCCTGTGTCCGCCAATGCATCAGATGTGGTTAGCACTGTCGCTGACGCGCCACAGTCCCGGGCCTTGTCGCGTAGTCTGGCAATTTCTGCCACAGACCACTCTTCTCTCATCGAAACACACTTAGCACAATGGACTTAGTACTCAGCCCGTGATATATGAATGTGGACATTGTTCTCCTTATCCCCTGTTCTCGACGTATGGTAGCCGAAGTTAAAGGGAGATACGCGAAAAATTATTGGCTATATCAAAAGGCCACAAAAAGTTGTTTCAGAAATCCTATTCTCTTTTTTGCGAATTTGGCCTGCAAATGCCTTAAAATTGCTCTCAAAGTCAACATTTCTAGACGACTTTACCGGTACACCTCTTATCGATGTAGGTAAATGACGTACCCCCGCCTAAGGCTATCAAATTCTCTAAAAAAAAACCGGTCCCATTTTTCCTAAGCAGTGACATGAAAGTTGAAAACTATTAAATAAAAACTTATTTTAAAAAAGCTAACGTCAAAAATAATGTAAAAAAATATAGGACTTTAAAGAAATCGCAATTGACCAATTAGAACGTACAGCCACCTCATAGGGGTCACGTGACCTTTCAAACGCAAAAGTTTTGTCATCCTGGGGCTGAGGCAGAAAACGACTCAAGACCAGGCCATTTTTTAACATGTTAACTGGGGGGCCATTTGTCTCCCCCCAGTCGGCCGAAATGCCCCCCTTGCCCGGAAATTGACCCCCAGTGAAGTAGACAGATGGCTTAAAATTGACAAAATGCGGACTCACCTAACGAAAATAAGACAGAGCACCACTCGATAATTATAACTTTGTTCTATTTCTTGTCCCAAATTGGTAATCCACAAAAAATGTGTTAAAATTTCAATCCGTGGCTGTCTACTCCATAGTGCGAAGACGAAACAAAGCGCGCAGTTACGTGAAATCCCGGCAAAGCAGCCTCAGCATCAACTAATGACAACACTGGAGATGAACGCTGGCCTACAATCAATCAAGCATCCTGTTCCATCTGACCGGAAGCCCACATTACAGCCAGTACCGTGGCTTTGCATGATGCTCTCATTTCACACGCAGTCAGTTGTCGGGGCTTAGAGTTCGTTCGTGGATTAGACGGGACACGGTGTAGCAGAGTTTTTGCGATTCGCGAGTCAAAGTTGGAGTTTAACTCAAATTCCGACTCGTTCGACTCTGAGTTGAGTTGAGTTGAGTTGAGTCGAAAAAATTATGCAGGTGAGTTGAGTTCAGTTGAGTCGGCTCACACCACATCAATGAGTTGAGTTGAGTTGAGTTGTGAAGACAGCGAGTCAAAGGAGTTGACGAAAAGAGATTGACTCCGTATGTAAATTTGTTGACTAAAAGTGTTTGAATTTGCATAGCTTTTGCAAACCTCCTTTAACCCTCGCCCCACCGGGGGCATCGATGGTCCCCCCATAATGTTTTTCCGGGATAGCTGAAACACGACTTGGCGCAGCACCGGGGTTAAGGGCTCTACCTCCCACCCCATAATTTTCCCACTATCCCTGAAATTTTTACCCCGGGTCATCCAAGGTCAAGTCACCAGGAGAAGTCAACAAAGGTCACCTCACTTCAAATTTTGAACTCTATAAGAGCTACATTTCGAAGTCGATCGATTTGAAACTTCCTACACTTCATGACCCCTCCAGGGTCTACAATGTGTATATCCGGGATTTTTAGATTTCGTGACCTGAGGTCAAGTCACGAGGTGACCTCTCCCATTGAAAAAAACATGGGGGAAAAGTTGTCTTATGATTTAAAAATCACAAAAACGATTGAAAATGCTTGGCTTGCTCAGAAAAGAGTTCTTGGATACCCTTTCACGGATCTCAGGGGCCATATTTTCCCTTTGACCTCTCCAAGGTCATCCATGGTCACCAGGGGCCAAAAACAGTATTTTGACAATAACTTTTAACCTTATCAAGCTAGAGCGCTGAATCAAACACCATCGTGTATGTCTTGTCACTGGCTTTCATTTGATATTCAGCAAGGTCACTTTCTGACCTTTCGTGACCTCAGGTTATATTAGGTCACGAAGTGACCTCTGGAGGCAAAACCACTGGCGGGAGATCTTGTCTAGCATTTTTCTATCAAATGTACTTGACCAGATTTCAATAGCTCTAATGGCATAAGAATTATGCCCAGTTTGCTTAAGCATTGCATATTTGAGTGAAAATAGCCGATCTTGACCTAGCTTGACCTCTGGAGGTCAAACCATTGACCTGAGCGCTTCAACATGAAAGCAATTTCGTACTGAATTCACGCGAACCTTCTTATGCAATTTGCAGATTTGCGCTAACCCCCATATTTTCGGAGTTAGAGGAGAGGTCATCGATGACCCCTGGTGAGGCGCGAGTTAATCTTCACTTTCCTGTATGACTTTCTGGATAGCTTGTCTTTTACTGGTTTATTGATTTATTAATGTGTTATTATGTATTTTGTCATTTATTTATATATTGTGAAACCGAGTCGAAGGTTGAGTTGAGTTGAGTCGCGAGTTGAATCAGAGTTGAGTTGGAAGGATTTTACCTTGAGTCGGAGTTAAGTCGGCTCACTGAATTCGTGACAATGAGTTGAGTCAGAGTTGAGTCGACCACTCTCAGCACGTGAGTTGAGTTGAGTCGACTCAAGAAAATTCTGAAACGCAGAACTCTGCGGTGTAGTAAAAGTGCGTAAGACTGGTTGCTGGTGTGGCGATATGAAGTGCTTGCCATTTTATTATTGTGGGGGTAGCATACATAAGCGTCGCCACCGGCAAAAAGTGAGGGGGCCAGCCAAACCTTAACCTGATGCTGACAGCAAAATATTCCGCGTTAGTACCAAAAACGTTTCGAATTTGGGCACCTCGTTGCCTTCAGCAGCGGCTGGTTATACAAATTTCCGGTTTACTCCCATTTTGACAGAGATCGGGAAATTTTTGGTCAAAAGTCGGGGGAGGGGGTTGATTGAAGATGCTAAAAAGTGTTCTGGTTATCTGGATAAAATCATTCGATGGCCACGCGGGGTTGGAAGGGCACCCCTGGCTTCCTAGTAGATGAGCAGTGTGGTAAAAATATTGCGTCAAGCCAATATAAAATTGTCCGCAATTAGTTTTAAACAGTGATAAAAGTCGCTTTTTCTATGGCTTTATGACTACCGCTAGAGGTCGTTTTAGCCTCAAATTTGGCTTTTGTGGTGTTTATTTGGCTATTTTAGTGGAAATAAAATTTTGCCCCTCTTTGGCTCTTTTTCTAACTCGGTTTGACCTTTTCCCCCGGAAAAAACCTGGCAGCCCTGGGCAGCATTTATAATCTCTAAACATAGAATAACAAAAAAGAGAAACATTTTTCACACCAACGCGTCTAAGCTTTATTAACACGCGGCCCGCTGGGGGGGCGAAATTCACCTCCCTCCTTGTTTTCCTCGGATAACGCAAAAACGAAGAGACGCAGAACAACGAAAATCACAGTACCGTATCCCTGATCAATTTTACGCATCTCACCAATTTTTTTAGGTCAGGTCATGTTAGGTCAAGGAGCTATCTAAGGTCAAGCGACCCGACCTCAAAGCCTAAAATTACGAGTTTGAAGCGGCACCTAAGGAGCATCAGCCAACCGATCAGTTTGAAACTTTCACAATGTGATGAGACCATTAGGGTCTACCAATCTGCTTTCTCGGAATTTCGATATTGTTGAACTAAGGTGGCCACCTTCGCGTTTTAATTCCAGGCCTTTGACATCTTTTGCCTTTTTGGGCTGTCTTCGTCTTAGATTTCACTTTTTGGCTACTTTGCTGACGGATGGGTTTTTTATGGGGTTTTAAGCCTTTTAGTGTTTTTGCTGTATTGTTTTATCATCTTTTTAGGGTTCAAAGTCCTGCCCAGGCCCAAAATACTCTACCTACATTTCTCGGGCGTTCGTAGTTTCCAGTTTGGAGTTCGGAGACGTTCGGAGTTCGTCAGTTCGGAGATTCCCAAACATTTATAAAGAGTTGCAATAAGGTCAGGGGCGACGCAGCCCGAGTTTTTTTAAGGGGACAAATATTTCTACCTCTCCTCCTAGAGGGGGTGGGACGTCGCTCGACAGACCTAGTATAAGCTACCTCGCCAAGTATATGATCGCTTTTCTGGGGGAAGCGAAGGTTTAAATGCTGGACAGATCTAGTGTAAACGCGTTTTTCAAAAATATTTCTGGCCCTGGGAGGATAGTTTGCATAGTTTGGCCCCCACTTCCAGCGCTTTGGGGGGCCATGGTCGGAATGCTCCCCTCCCCCCCTGTGTCTGCCAATGAATGAGGTAACGTGGAAGGAGGCCCAGTCATGCTCCCAAAACACGTCATTGTGGGCGTCACCAGGGGCCTGGGGGAGTTTTTCGGCGCTGTCGGACGAGTCACCTCCAGGCCCCGGCGGTGAGTGTGAGCGGCGGCGGCGCCGCGCGGGTGGCGGCTCCGCGGTACCGGGCCCACCGTCCCGGGAAGCGCCGGCTGATTCAGCCGCCGCCGCGTCACCGCCCGCGCCGCCCTGCCCGGACTCGCCGCAACACATGGCGCTGCCGAAGCCACAAGCACAACCACAAGCACAATGTTGGTTTTTTATTTCAAATTTCGTCAAATTACCTCTTAGTGATATCATTGAGATATCAAAACTATGCATTGGCAATGATCACTTTTAATGAAGAAGATATGACGATAGAATGATTATTTTTCTTCAACTGAAACTTTGTGGTGAAATGAAACAAATTAACACACAAAATATTGCTCGTCGATTCTAGATTTTCGGCAGACTATCATTTAGCAATGTCATTAAAGTCTCACTACTACCCGTTGGCGATAATCGTTTTTAATCAAGAGCTTATGATGATGGAACGTTGGTTTTATTAAATGGAAAGATTTTGTCTGTGGGCTCTGTCAAAGCACGCTTTGGTCACGTATATAAATATTAGAGTTATGTCATTACGACGGGTCATTTTTAATCTTCTCGCAGAAACTACCCAGGACATATGATCGTTCCCATCTTCACTATAACTGACTCAGCTGAGAAAACTGACAAACTTCACCGCGCTATATGCTGAGTGAAAGTTGCGATTCAAGCAGAACGATGTGTAAGATTTGGTACATGTCAGCAGCCGCGGCTGGTACGATATTCCTTGCTATTACGTAAATACATGTGTAAAACTTGTAGTTTTGGACACATTTCCAAATAATTGGGCCTTGGATAGCAAAAACAAGCATATTTTGGCCACATGTTTCACCCTGCGACGTTTTTTTTGCTCATGGACTCTTGGGCTTACCCCCGAAATCAAGTTTGGTGAAATTCGGGCACACTCCCACCGCGTGACATTTTTTTCGACTTTAGCTTGCCTCCCAAACCTACCGGCTAGAACCACCACTGTGTAGCGACATTGAAGTTCTGTGTTTCGGCAGCTGTAAAATCACGTGGGAAGCAAAAAGAAGGAAATAGTCATGTTTTTTTGTCCCAAACAATTATTTAGTGGTATGTGAGCAGTGCCAGAAGTATGACTAGTAGTGCCCAAAAATCGAAAGACGTTTTTTTTTTAGAAAATTGGGCAGAATTCGAGGGATACGGGAGGAGGAAAATGTCGTTTTTGTCCAGGGCCGGACGCAGACCCGAGTTTTGGGGGCCAAACCCATGTCTGCCTCTCCTCCTGGGGGAGCGAAGATTTTTTTGCTTTGCAAACCTAGTGTAAACACTTTTTTCACAAATTTGTCCGGCGTTTGGGGGCCAAAAGTTAGTTTGGCCCCCTCCAGCGCTTTGGGGGCCATGGCCGGAACGCCCCCTGCGTCCGCCAATGTTTTTGTCCACCCCTTGATTCTCTAGTGCTTGTGCTCTCACCACCTGTTTTACTCCTGGCTTCACCGGCTTCGAAATGTGGACGAAACATTCATTCAAAGATTTAGAAATGCAGCGTACGGGACGCGGCCAGTCACAGAGACGTGCCGAGTGCATTGAAGCGTAGCCCCGGCCCGACACCCCACCCGCGGCCGCTCCCGCCATGCACGTCTGCACGGCGACCACGGACGGCGATCACCCCCCTCCGCGCTGCTGCGGCGCGGGAAACCGCGTGGGATCGATCCGGAAGACGGTGGCGCCGCCACCGGGCGCCGCAAATACTATCCTCCCCAACTCGCCCCCTCCCCTCTGGAGGACCAGCGCAACGTGCACGCGGCCGCCGCGCCGCACCGGGCGGCGCGATAGAGCGAGTCGAACGGCCCGCCGTGGGAGGGGGTGAGAAGGAAAGGGGAGGGGTGGGTAACCGGGCGGACGGCGCAGCGGAGCGGCCGCAACGCATGCTGCGGGCGATGAGCGGCGGCAGCAATGCCGCATGGTCTGCACTAGATAGGTATAAGGGTCAGCTGGAGAGCGGGCGCCGGCAGCTGCACCCTGCAATCGTCCCACTCTAGCTCAAGCACAGGATCTATCTTGTTCATCAGACTTGCATAAGTGCTGCTGTTGGGTCGGAATCCAGTGACTTCTTTTGTTTAGCCAGCCCCGAGGAACCGGCGTGTATGGGGCGTGTAGCCGGGGGTAACTTTGTATTGGTACCTTTAAGAATGTGGCTGGCAGCTGCATCTCTAATTCTAGATTTTGCATCCCCAAAAGCCAGTTTGGGTCTTCATTGTTCTCTGGTGGGCCCCGGAGCGAACATTGAAACGTTTTTCTTCCCCCTCCCCTTTCAGCATGTGAACTTGGCGCCACCCGCAGCAAGCAATCTTGACCTTAGAACCCACCAAAGCGTGGACCCCCAAAATTTGCATCCCCATTGCCACCGCGACGACGTATCTAGACTAAAGATTGCCGCGGCGTGGAAAAATGCCGAACAGTCTTAGGTTCGCTGCTCGTGTTGGTGATGGTGATCATAGGCGGATCCAGGGGGGCAAGGGGGCACGTGCCCCCATCAACCCTCGGCGCCCCCCTGAAAGGTCGATGGCGCCCCCTGAAATGTCGCTTCCCACCCCCCCCAGGATGCGAAAGTCGGCGCCCACCGATAGGATTTGGCGCCCACCTGATAGGTTTTGCCGGTCATAAGTGGCGCCCCCTGGTCCGGATGGCGCCCCCCAGTCCGGATGGCATGGCGCCCCCCCGGAAGGTGCCCCCCCGATCGGCAATCCTGGATCCGCCTATGATGGTGATAATGGGGGAGGGGGCGGAGACGCGCTTCATGAACGGCGGCTTCCAGCCACCCAATACGGCTCCACTTCAACGCCCGCTCCGCGCGAACATTAGCCGCGGGCTGGACGTGCCGAGCCGCCTCCGCTGTCTCTCACTGGAGACTGACCGACTCTCAGTCGGAGACCAACGTCCCGAATTCGCAGTCACGCTGAAAACTGATCGATTCTCAGTCGGACACCAGCACCATTCGGTCTGAAGCTATGCAAAAGATGACATCATATGGCGGTGGGGGCACCAATGCAGTCGGACTGCCATATATGGGCCGGCTTCAATGTTTAGTGTCCTATATTTGTAAGCTCCCGGTTTGATTGAGAAAAATTTAACTAAACAAACAAAAACTTTCAGAACAACAAAACTCAGTTTGTTGAGATTTAAGGCTAAAGTGCAATACGAAACACGTGGGAAAACGGCTCCTTTGAGAAGCTCCCAAGCCTGGAACCCCGACCGAATTTTGGTTACGTTTCTGACTGGGCACTGGAGAGGAAAAGGGCACTCGATCGAATTACTCAAAGGGGCACTTTTTGGTACCCAAAAGGCCATACTTGTTTTCTCAGTGATACATGTTTGTTTCCTGCTTCGTACAATACTGTAATACACCTAGTAGCTAAGGGGCCACAACTGCCTGCCGCAATGGACGCCATAACCCTTGTGGAACTAGAAAACAGATGTGCACTTATCTATGATTAAAAGGATTCCCAGCAGTGATGGGTTTAGAATGTTGGTAGTAGAGTTGACGCTCAGGCGGCGGCCTATTCTCCCCGGATGGGTGAGGCCTTTGTGCCTCCCAGGGGTGCCCTTCGGGCGTAATGTTTTGCGTTTTCAAGGGGTGGGTTTTTCACGAATGTTACTGGAAAGTGGCGAAACAAATTTGACAAAAGTGGCGTCGCTATCTGCAGAGGGGCGCCAGATAGTCGGACAAGTGTCTGCGGCTCGCAGTGGACGGGTGGCAACAAAAGCACACTCAAGGGGGGAGCAGCAGGCCTACCCCTCCCCGAATTTCTTCGCTGCCTAAGAGCCGCCCAGAATACAGAATAGGTACAACGAATTTGCCACCAGTTCCATCAACACCAAAGATTACGACCTAGTTCCGGGGAAAGTCATCATGTGCAGCAACGCGCCATTAGCCGATGCCGTCTTCCTGCCCGACATCTGCGATCCCTGTCCAATTTGAATCTTGCTGAGTAGGACAGCCCCGATGACCAGCTGCGCCGATGCAGCTGCCCGCAGTGTCTGCCGCGCCCCTCGCCGCGACACAAAGCAGGTTCAGCCAGCTGCGACGCGAAGATTCGCACCTGCCGGGCTCGGAGCACAAGCTGCAGCCCCTGGCGGCTACAGCTGCAGCCGGCCGCTCACCGCGCGCCGGGTCGGCTGCAGCGCCCTGCCACCTTTGTCAGCCAGCGCGGGGGGTGCTGCCATGTGTGGCCACCAGGCACTCACTCGCAAGCTAACCTTGCTCCTCGGCTGACCTTCCCGGGCGCCGCCGGCGCCAAGCTGCAAGGCCAGGCGGACCGCCACGCTGCAGCGTGTGCAGATCTACAATGAGAAGTACCAAAACCGCCGCACAGACCTTCCACGTTCTCATATATGGGCATGTTCAAGCTAAACCTGGGTAGTCTAGTAGTCTGGCATCTCAGTCTCAACCTGAATCCCAGCAAAATCTCGAATATGAGCTGTTTCATTTATTATGGTTTGTGGGTATTCCTCCGTGTGTAGCATCAGTTTCTTCTCATGCCACTGTTGTTTCCTTTTCGGTATAGCACAGGCGCGGATCCAGGAGGCACGGGGTCGCCCCTCTCCCATTGGCCAGCCCGACGCGCCCAGCTGAAAGCGCCAGCGCCCGGTTAGTGGGCGCCCCGCTCCCTCCATGACCGAGGGCGTGCCCCTGACCGAAGACCTGAATCCGCGCCTGTAGCAGGCCCAATTTGGGGGCTTTAACGGCTTTTAGGAAAAGGGACAATAGCACTTATCAAACTATGAGCAAGTCTGTAGCTATTTAAGCCTAAAAAGGCACTAATCCCCAGTGGTCAAAATACTACGGGACTGGGGGTCAAAAATGGTCTCCAGTTTTTGTCCAGGTCTAGAGGCGAGTCTTAACCAAATGTTTCGAGGAGAGGGCAGGACATTTTTAAGGAAATTTCAGTGGTGGCATTTCTTGTGCTGGCCATTATGTGTCTTCAGGGGATCAACACCCTATTTGGGAAGGGGGGTTAAAAGCGCTAGTGTTAAAAAAAGTGTTAAAACCCTGGAAGCGCTAGTGTTAAAAAATGACTGCAATTTTTGTGTCTCTCCATATTCTAAACATTGTAGATGCTGCCCAGGGCTTGCAGGTTTTTTTCAGCAGAAAAGGGCCAAACAGAGTGAGGAGCAGGGCCAAAAAGGGTCCAAATTTATTTTTACTAAACAGCCAAATAGAAATCACAGAAGTCAGATTTGAGACTAAAACGACCCCTCAAAGTAATCATAAACTCAGAGAAAAACCATTTGTATCACTGTTTATAACTAATTTTTGAAAGTTTGTTCTTGATATGACGCAATATTTTTTAACGCACTTTCTATTTAACGTTCGTCCCACCGGGGAACAACAATGGCCCCCCTAAGGTTTTTTTCAGAATTACAGAAATACGACGAGGTGCAGCACCGTGGTTGAGGGGTCTACTTCTCAGTCCATCATTTTCCCACTCTCGCTAACAATTTTTACCCCGGATCACAATAGGTCAGGTCACCAGGCAAGGTCAACCAAGGTAACCTCACTTCAACTTCTGAGCTCTAAGTTCATACAATAACTACATTTCTAATCTAATCATTTTTTTTGTATTTTTGTATCATTTTTTTACTAGAGCCACTAATTTGAAAATTTATACACTTGACGATCCTTCCAGGGTTTGCAAAATGTATATCCGGAATTATTTTATTTTGGTTACTTGAGGTCATGGCACAAGGTGACCTCTTCCATGGAAAAAGCATGGAAAAGCTGTCACAAAACAATTGCAAATGCTCAAATTTCTCAGAAAACCTTCTTGACCACCCTTTCACGAATTCCAGGGGCGATATTTTCCCTTTGATCTATCTGAGGTCATCACAGGTCATCAGGGATCAAAAACAGTATTTTGACGCACTTGTTAACCTTACCAAGCTAGAGCGCTGAATTAAACGTCATCGCGTATGTCTCATCAATGGCTTCCATTTTATATACAACAAGGTCACTTTCGGACATTTCGTGACCTCAGGTCATGTTAGGTCAAGAGGTGCCCTCTGGAGGTCGAACCGTTGGCGGAAGGTCATTATGTTTCACACAGCAGAGAAAGCCCTGGCATTTCCTATTAAGCGTACTATAGTAGATTTCAATAGCTCTAATGGCATGAGGGCCATGCCCAGGTTTCTTAAGAATTTTAGTAGAAAAAGCCTATCGTGACCCTACTTGACATCTGGAGGTCAAACCATTCATCTGAGCGCCTAAACATGTGAAGTAAAATCATAATGAATTCACACGATCTTTCTAATGCACTTTGCAGATTTGCGCTAACACCCATGTTTTCGGAGTTAGAAAGGGGCTCATCGATGCCCTCGGTGGCGCCGCACCCTTAGTGGGGCGCGGGTTAATAGGAAGCCAGGAGTGCCCCTCCAATCCTTCGTAGCTACCAAATGATTTTATCCACATGAGCAAAACATCTGTCAGCATCATCAATTATCTTGGGTGCAACAAGCCCCGCTAACAGTTGATATATTTCCTTTTTCCAACTGTGAATTTTTTGCTCTTTGTGGAGTGGTGGATCTAGGATTTTGGTTAGCGGGAGGGGAAGGGTGGAGCCTCAGAGGGCGCACTTTGCTATCGACTTTCCACCCAAAGGGCGCCGATAGTATTGCGTCCTTCGCGTCCGGTTTTCGGTGGTTGTCATTTTTTGCCGTGTTTTTTTCACAGAGTTCTGTCCGTCCCTCCCACTGGCACATCAATTTTTCTGTTGCTCTGTTCCTTTATTGGTGTCAGGACATCTTATTCAAGTCCGGAAAAGGCCAAGAGAAGCCATATTCATACAAGAGACAAACCAAAAAGAGCTTAGGTGCCAGCTACTATAAAAAGGGCCAAAGAAGGTCAGATTCCAAGAAAGCGCCAACCGAAAAAAATTGCGCGGCCAAACACGACAAAAAAGCCCGTATCTGAAATATTTAGCCACAAAATGGCCAGCCTGGCAGCCCTGATTCTGCCGCAATGATTCGAAATGAATCAACTATTTCCTTATTTTTCTTTAAGAGTATAGCAAGGTGAGCTGATTCCTGAAGTATTGAACACATGTGGTTTATAGCTTAAATTGGGATAATTTTTCTGTACATACCTACTATGATGCATGGCTGTTGCTGTCCAAATCAGCTAGGAAATTTAGTGCAAAAACCAGGTACTAATTTTTGCGGCTTATCGACGCACCACCAGTCAGGGTTATATGGCGTCTCCAACTCTTTCCCTGTTAGAAGGTTTTCTCGGGAGCCAGCTTAATGATTCTGACGAAGGGCTGGCCGAATATATAATCTTTCCCAATTTACAACATCAAGGAATCGCTGAGAAAGGCCAACTAACAACTTATCAGCTTACCGAAAAAAACATGCAGCGATCTCACTATGAATTTTACTTGTGCTACCACCACAATAATAAATAAGTAGGCTAAGCACTTCGCAACACCACGCCAGCAACCAGTCTGACGCGCTGTGACTACACCGGGTTCCGCCTAATCCACAAACGAGCTCTGAGCGCTGACAACTGCCGCGTGTGAAATGAGAGCATCGTGCAATCCCCCGGTACTAGCTGGGCTTCCGGAACACGATGTTTGATTTGTTTTAGGCTATGTCCAGCGTTGTGATTAGTTGGTGCTGAGGATGCTTTGCCGGGATTTCCTGTAGCTACGCGCTTTGTTTCGTTTTTGCACGGTGGAGTAGACAGCTACTGGTGGAAAGTTTTAACACAATATTTGTGTATTGCCCATTTGGGATGAGCAATAGAACACAATTGTTACTGTCAGGTGGTGTTCTGTCTCATTTTCGTCAAGTTGAGTTTGTTCAATTTTAGGTCATCTGTCTATTCCACTGGGGGCCAATTTGCGGGCACTGGGGGGGCAAATGGCCCCCAATTAACATGTTAAAAATAGCCTGGGAGAGGGTAAACTCAGTGAAATGGTGCAAACAACGTTTTTTGTTTGCTTGCTTTGTGTTGTTTTTTGCTAAAAAGGGCCCAAATCGACTAAGGGCGGTTGATATCTAGCCGCTTTCGGGGAGGCATAGCGGGATTGGAATGCTGGATCTGCCCCAGCCTAGCCTTGACGACCAGGTGCACCCTTTTCAACATTCGGAAGATTACATGCCTCTTTTATTCAAAATATGAATACCACTGGCAGCGGAACTGGGGGTAGCACCGTGCCCCCTCCCCTTAATCTGAAATTTTAACACTAGCCCTATGGCGTTGACTGGAAATAAATGGGTTGAAAAGCCCATGGTGTACCCCCCTTACATTTGGACATTCCGACGTTACTGATAAATACCGATCTGTGGAGAAAACGGGGAGTTTTATGGCACGTCAGCAGATAAGGCTACATGTAGATCCATACACGTATATTTGGAACATGGTACCTCATCGTACACTCCTACTTCCATGTAAAAACCGTATGCTCCCCCGGCGCGGGGCCCCTAAGCTACGCCGGGAGGCAGCTACTCGTGGTTACGAGTCACAAAATAAAACATGGAGGCAAATACATTGAAGACACACGCAGCAGCGGTAAAGAGCACATACGGAGACAAATACAGATCAGTTGGCTGAGGCCACGCAGGTCAGGGACACAACCCGGTAGGTCGAACGGACCCCAGCGGGCCACCGTGGCGACGCCGCCGCGCACCGGCGGCCGAACGGCACCAACCCAGGTCGGCCGAAGAGCGGAGGCGCCGGCCGAGGTCGGGCGAGACGGAGACTCAGCCCGCCCGACCGACAGCCCACAGCGACCCACCGGGGCGGCATAGCCTCGCCCCAGCTGCCAAGCGCAGGGCCCCACTCTCGGCGCGCGCTTCTTGGTTAGGCGGTGCGCTCCGCTCCACGGGACCGAGCACAACGGTTTCACCGCCCCGCGGGTAACAGGAGCAGCGCCGCCCTTCGTGATGTCCAGAGTCGGCCCCGTAGCGACGAGGCCGTCCGCCACCAGCGACCAGCCACCCCAGGTCACACGGTGAGCCAGCAGTGAGGAAGTCGTCCGCGGGCAACGGTGACCACAGTAGAGTCCGGCGGCGCGCTCAGCTCCCCGGGACCGAGCACAACGGTTCCACCGCCCCGGGGTAGCAGGAGCAGCGCCGCCCCTGAGAAGACAGCCCACGCACGGGCGAAGCCGCCCGCCGCCAACGACCAGTCGCGCCCCGCTCACCCGGCGAACCAGAGGCGAGGATGTCGCCCACCGGCAAGGCGACCACGGAGGGGCCGGCGGCGCAGCTCTACTCCCGGGACCGAGCACCACGGTTTCACCGCCCCGGGGTAGCAAAAAGCACGCCGCCATGGATGCCGCAGACCGGAGAATGCGCCGCAACCCGCCCGGCGCGCACCCCCACCACGGGCCAGCGGCACACCCACGGCGCCACTCTCAATCAGCCGTCGCCAGGTCCTGAAATAGTGTTTTTATTTGTTAGAATTTGGGAAGGGAGTGGATATTATTTTTTATAGCACTACAGATGTCGTGGAGAGATTTGAGGGCGCGTGGTAAGTTCGAGGAAATGATAGGTGTACAGGTGCCGGAGGCAGGCCTGTGTGGTACCTTACTGCCAAATCAAAGATTACAGCGCTTTTTTTACTCATGCTTATTTTTACTTGCTTGTATTACTTTTTGTACTTGACTTATGCAAAGAGACGAATAGTGACAAAAGCTGGTGCATAATATGTTTATTTTAACGGTTTACAATGATACAATTAGGGATACAAAGATACCAATAAGAGGGTTTACGATATTCAATATTTGTCTAGGTAAAGTTTTGTAATCACTGTCCTGAAAAACGCTTTACTTTGTGGGATATCATCCAGTCTTCTGATTTTAGGGGTAATCACATTATTCCAGGTTCGTGGGGCCGCAATGAATAAAGAAAATTTCCTGTACATGGTTGAGGCGAAGGGGACCTGAAAGTGTTGGGTTCGTCTTATATCAGGGAGAAGGGGATTTGGGTTAGTTGTATTGATCCTTTCACTGAGGGGGCACGGTAAAGTCTGGTTGAGATGGCTATGGAGGAGTTTTAATTGGGCTACTTCCGTCAGATCTTCAATTTTCATGATTTTGTATTTTTTAAATAAGGGACTGGTGTGAGCAAGGGGATCAGATTGATCTATCAAACGGACAATTTTTTTCTGTAGCATCATCAGCTTATTTAAATGATATTTGAATGTGCTCCCCAAATTGGAAGGCAGTAATTCAAGAAAGGGAGAATAAGAGCATTGTAGAGCAGGAGAAGATGACCAGAGTCCAGAATATGTTGTGACCACTATATGTGAATATGAATATGTGTATGAACTATATGTATATATATATATGAACAGAATATGTGTATGAACTATATGAGCAGAAAGAACGGCAGTTGATAATTTGCATTATTCTTCTTGGTACTTTCGGGCACTTAGATGGTAATAGCCATTGAGCGAATACCACACGCGCTCAAGCTTCTTCTCTGTTGTAAAACCAAGATGGTAAATACAGCGCGAAATTATAGACAGCGGCGGATCTATCCGGTATGTTGGGGTGGGGAGGGGGGAAACCAAAGAAGAAAAGTCAATCTAAAACGTTACGCGGTGAAAGATTTCGCCACAATTTATTTAACTAGACGGTAGGTTTTGAGAGTAAACCCAAGTCGAAAAGCAAAAAAAAAAAAATCGCGGGATGTACGATGTAGCCACAATTGGTGCTTGTTTTTGCTATCCAAGGATCATCCACTCGAAAGCGATTCTGAACATCAAGAGGACCAGGGCCCAATTTTAAACAATGAAATTGTCTGGTTCCGTTTGGAGTTCACGATAAAGGATCAAAACCTTGCTTATTAACTAAAAAGGAGTCGGGGCAAAAAGAAGGTTGACAGCTGGTGGAGGGGAACATTGTTTTGCCCCCGAGCTTTTCCGTTTAAAGAGGGATAAATTCCTTCCTCCCTCTAGATCCGCCACTCATTATAGATACACCAAAACATTAACATTGTGCATTAACATGCGCAGCGGAGGGCGTGCTAAAGTGCCCCTATCTATTTTTCTGAGGTGACCGCAGAACCGTTCGCAGCCGGGAAATGCTACTTGGCTACATTTGGGAGAATTCCGGAGTTCGTCGATTGATGGATTGTTTTTTTAATCGATCAACTTGTACTAATAGGCTTTTAAAGTCAGACCTATATTTTCAGACCGTCGCAATTGCGCGGTCACAGTACATCGAGTGTGAAATCATAACATCATATAATCGGAATTGCATGTCAAGGCCACCCCGCATGAAGGTCCAGGCCAAAGCCCAAGGGTCAAGGTCATTGACGTCGGCGTTCCGGTGACAGGACATTATTCCATATGACGTATGTTATGCTAAACTTCAGCTAACACCCGCACTGGAGGAGGGTCTGGCACTAACGCGCACTGGAGGGGGCCTGGTAGGCCCCTAAGATCTCGGAAACTAAGAGGGTTAGAAAAATGCCACTTGGTAGGTGGGTGGGGGCTATGGTGATCTACATGATGACCAATTTTCATTGACCTAGGTCAATATCTTCAAGGTTAAACGAGGTCGTAAAGGTCAAATATTGGCCATGCTGGGATCGATTGGTAAATGCTGTGATTATGCAGGAAAATGGCGGGAATAAGCTAAAGGCGGACAAGGTTCATAGAGAAGAGGTCTCACAGAGGCTTCCCCACAACTTTTGGGTCAAGGTCATTCAAAGTCATTGACCTTTAAGGTCACCATATGGTATACTACTTATTATTTACACTTTGACTAACACTGTAGCCACTGTTTGGCGGGAAATGAGGATTAACCTTTCCCAATGACCTTTGACCTTGACCTTTGTATTGGGGTACCCTACCGATGACGTCATATCATAATATATGTCAGACGGGGTAACGTCATTTGGCCGGACGCACGGTGGTCAGTGACCTTGAAAGTGCAGATATGACCTTGACCTGTGACCTTGACTTTCATGTGAAGTAACCTTGACATATAGTCCCGCTTATATGACGTTATGACGTCACCACTCGGTCTTCAATGCAAGCTAACTGGTCCGACCACCCGTTTACGGCGATCTCAAAATGCAGGTCTGACTTTGAAAGCCTATATGTCAAAAATTTTCGGCCGATTTTCAAAGTCTTCACCAATCGACGCGCTATTAAATTCTGTTAAATGGGGCCACGTTTCGTTTTTCGGCTACAAGCGGTTCTCCGGCCACCTCGGAAAAACAGGTGGGGGGGCCTCAGAGGCCCCCCTCCAGTGCGCGTGTTAAGGCTACCGGATGTCAAATTCAAGGGCAAAGCTCCTATTTCCAAATCAAACTCATTTCCTGTCCAAAGCCTGCTATCGTGCCGGTAATACCTATTGCAAGTTATTGGGAATACGTCATAGTGTTAATCATAAGTCAGTGACCTTGAATGACCCCTGACCTCAAACTTTCAGAGAAAGTTGCGAACGACTTTCTTCCTTCTATGATCTTAGTCCGTTTTCAGTGCATCTCCGGTTTTTCGCAATAGGTCTCCAGCATGACAGGTTTTTTACGATGTCGTTTGACCTTATATTGACCTAGATCAATGAAGTGACATCTAATGTAGATCAACATCGCGCCCACACAACTCTTAACGGGCTTTTCTCCAAACCCTCTTGGTTCTCTAGACCTCAGGAAGTGTGCACTTGAGGGCGACGTTCAGACGTTCATCTTTCAAGCAGGGGTTCATATCTGACTCGTGCCGTGTTCTTTGTTTGGCGATATAATTTCACACATTGTCTGCATGCTTAACCCAATATATGATACGTAACGCGTCATAGGATTACTACGGTCTGTTGGTGGTTCAAATCTAACCCACTGTGAATCCCTCCACTGATCGGTTTTATCACCAGCAAGAGTGTTTCTGTGGTTTTTATCACCTGGTGATAGTTCCGTGGAACTCGAGTGGGACGGTAAATAATGTAATTTTAACGCAAATTGCTTTACAGGCATTTTCCCACGAAGACCTTACGGCACTTTGCTTCCACCTACATGTCAATGGGCTACGTATGAAAAGGCCGGGTGCTGTCATAGCTCTGGGTCAGCTTCAGTGCCATTTCCGTGGGTGCTCAATCCTGAGCGTTGCAAATGCTTTCATGCTGCGTCTAGTTGCACATTCATGTCCCTATCTCCCGCATGTTCATGCTCCAAAGCGTGAGCTATCGAGCCTTGCCAGTCCCAGACAAAACATCAGGGCCTTATATCGGCTGTTTATTGAGACCACGTACTATGCCGAATTCATATCTAATCGAGCAACACAACACGCTGCACCGTCTACTAGTGACGTCATGCTAGCCAGGCCCAATCAGACACCTTGGCTGACGACAGCCGAGAAACAGCTCGCAATCATGCGCTCTCAAAAAGTAAAAACGTACTTAACATGAAAGTCAACGGACTAAGTACACTGGGCTGAACTAAGGAGACAGGCGTCCCCACCTGCTCCGCATCAGGTAATAAAATATATCCAAATGCTCTTGATTGGGAAGCAGACAGCCTCATGCTACGACTGTACTCGCCCTCAACGTCAAGGAGCATTCCATTTGTACAAAACAAAGTCTTCAACATCTGTCTCACTCGGGCGTTGGCGACCCTGGCCTGTTGGCACATTTTCATACTTCAATTCCAACGTCCGTCGCCTTCTTATTAATAGAATAAATTGGGATAATATCTCATTTTTAACACACTAAATATTTGTTCGATAATTTGTTCATATATAATCTGGTACATGCAAAAGATCGGCAATTCCGAATACCAAGTAACCAACGAAGATTATGAAGGCTTTCACATGGACTTACAGGCTAGAGCACACAGAATCCCAGTAAGGCAAGTTGCAGGAAATGCGATATTTTGGACATGAACGACCACCAACGCCCGTGCTGACATACCAACACGTAGTAAGGATTGATAGGAGTAACTTTCGGTAAAATATATACATCTCAAGCAATAAATCGCAGCATCGCTCGTACTGCGACAGGGTACATTTGGGACCTGGACGAGGGCCTTCGGCCGCTGCGGTCATTTCAGTCGACCAGCAAGGCGAGACGCTCACTTACGGCACATGTCTTTGAACAGGAAGTGGAGAGAGCTGGATTTTTACTCAGACGCAAGGTCTCGCAAAGTTCAGATAAACATTGCAGTCAATGCCAGGGGCATTCACATGCATAGTTCGCAGGAAGCTAAAAATAGTTATTGCCGACAGACCACTGCGTGCTTCAGAGCACCACCTCTGTGCGGCATCTGTAAAAAAGTATAAAATGACGAACTACAACCACGTCTAAGGACTGTACCGACGCGCTAAGTCCAGGGTCTCTGACGGAACTAGTGCGGCGTGGACGAGAGCCGCCAGCATACAGCCTCCGAGCGAAAGCAACGCCAATTTTGGAAGACTACCTCCTGCCTTGGCGACCAGTTCTCTCGCATAGTACCCCAATCTCATGTAATCACATCTTAAGTAACACTTACCACCGTGATACTAAGCTTTGTATGAAAATATTCCGCTCACAACATTCACAGAATACTCAACATTCACACAACATACTACTTCCGTAAGAAAATAAAAATAGCTGTAAGATTTGTTTTATATGATATATCATAACTCGCACATGTAACAGCAAGAATAAACGCGTGAGGAAATAATGGGGTGGTCGAATATGCCGCATAAAATAGTAGACCAACCCCCACCGACCCCCGGCAGCAAGCGCGGGTCGATCGGGGCAGCGGCTTAACCCGCGGCAGCGTTTTATTGCTTTGCACCGACGCTCGATTGGGCGCGTTTGGCGTACGATATGTGAGGTTGAGCGGCTTCGTTGCAGCGGCGGCAGGCTGAGCTGGCCACTGCAGTGCGGAGCGTCGGGAGATCGATGCGACGGCGCGGGTCGCCGGCCGGCGGCAGCGCCAATATCGACGCCGCCGCCGTCTGCGCCGGCCAGCCTCACGCAGCCGAGTGGGGAGGGGTCGGCGGACTTGGCGGGTGAGTATTCTACAAATGACGTCGGTGTTGGGTAAAATGTAAAAGGCCTACGGCGAGCCGATGTTTTCTTACTCTGAACATGCAGCTGTGTATGATGACCCGCCGGCGATGCAAGCGCTTCTCAGATACGAACCGGTCATTCTTCGAACATGGAGAGAATGATGGGACTTGTGCGCTTGGAGCCGATCGGGCCGAACACGGACGGATCCAGAGGAGGAGGCGTGGTGGTCTCGATGCCAGAGTCCGAATTGAGTGTCTCATTGGAGCCCTTGGACGATTTCGGGGGCAACGGCTTCAGGGGCAGTGGCTCCACCGGCGAGTCCCAGCCCAGCGCGCCGCCCTTGCTGAACAGCAGACTGCCGATGGTGAGGCCCTCGTCAGAGCGGCGGCGGACGGCTGGCGAGTCGGCAGGATCGGCGGCAGGAAGACTGCTGGTGCGGCCGCGAAGATCCATCCACGACGGCAGAGGCTCCCTCCGCCCCCAGCCGGACTCGGCGTTGCGGTGCTCCGGCCCCCAGTCTGCCCTCCAGTCGCTGCGCAGCGGCTCCTGACCGCTCAGCGTCATGCCCAGCAGGCTGGCGCTCAGTCTCTCCATGCTGTCGTCCGAGCTGAGGTTGCGGAAGGCGCTGAGCCGGCTGCTGCTGCCTGCGCCGGTGGGGCTGTCGGCACTGGAACAGGACGGCAGCGGCGGCGCAGCAGGTGGTGCGTACCGGTGCATGGAAGGCGGTGGTGGTGGTGGCGGCGGCAGCGACGGCGGGGGCACACCTGTCCAGGTGCCGCCCATGTTGTTGTCGTGAAGAGAACCGAATGGGCCCGCCATCGCCGGTGGGCAGAACGCCGAGTCATCCATACTGCCGAAAAAGTGCATGCCAGCCGGCACACCGGGCTCCGACCTGAATCCGTCTCCGCTGGTCGTCGACGATACCGAACCCTCGCGGAACTTCTCCACCCGACTGTTGATGTGAATCTGGATGGCCTCCCGCGCCCTCTCCACGTCTCCCGGCTGACCCACCACCTCGAAGATCGGCCTGTGACGTCGGGACGGCGTCGTGATGTAAGTTCCGGTGTCCTGCTGGATCCTCTTGATGGTAGCTCCCTTCTGACCGACCACTAGACCGACAAACTCGTACGGCACCTCCACAGAGACGGTGACGTCGCCCTCGCGCCGCGGAGGACCCAGGGCGGGGGCGGGTCCGCCCGGGTTCTGCCGGCGCGCCTCCCGTAGCTGTGTGAAGTGCTCCGCCGCTGCCAGGATCTTCGACTTGGCGAAACCCACGTCCTCCTTACGACCTGAAACAAAGAGGAAAATTCTGGTGTCTATTTGGTTGAAACAAATAATAAATTGACAAGCTGTTAGCGGGTTTTCCCTGATGCTCATCAGGACGAATAAACAAAAAGCTGGCCTGTTTGATGGTTAAAATGAGAATGCTCAAAATTGTATTGTCTCATGACAACTCGCTCCATATTTTACGAACGAATATATTCGCAACACTGAGGAGCAACACCAAGACTCACGTGTGAGTCATCTAGCAACATGTTTATCTTCACCGTTGGCGGTTTTTTTTTACAAATAAAAGTAAGTCCATTAAATCGGAAAACGAAGGCCTGCAGAATGCATCCACGAGGGAGTTACACCGCACCAACCCAATAACTTAGGAACAGCTGCACGTAGCTAAATTTGGGCACAGCACAACTTTGCTTGTCACGAAACCCCGCATCCACTACCGGTTCTTCCAGCTCGAGTTAAGCGCCATTTTCGGACAGTCGTTTCATGAAAACTTGCCAGAACAAAATAAAAAATACGCAGTATTTGCGGATACTAACCGTCTTTCGCCGTGCGAAGCGAAAAACTTATCTCTAAGCGAAATACATAGGACCTATCATTTTCTCGTCAAGACGACAGCGTAGCTGTTTGAGGTGCTGAACACACCAGTAACGTGCTGCAAATAACCCTTAAGTATCACGACATTTGGCGGGAGACCATGTTGTTTTCGCTGATATTTTTCAAGACGCTGCTACACCAAAGTCCAGTCCGCAGTAGTCTTAATGTCGGGTAATCCAGCCCGCATCTAGCGGGAACTCCAATTAACCTGAGAGGCCAACTCGCACAATGCTGATTGCAACGTTTTTAATAAATAAAAATCGGAACACAATAATGTGCGTAAGACGGAATCCCTAACGTAATACGCCGGTATCGCTCTTATTTCCAGATACGGCCATTTTCAAATACAGGACCCGGTCTCATTGGCAGGAGATACTCACCGGTGATGACAAACACCGGCTCTTCGTCCCGCTTCGGCGTCTTGATGTAGGTGTTGGTCTCGGCCCGGATGTTCTTGATCTTGCCACCTGCGACACAAAGAGAGTCGAATGGTAACACAAAAAGGGATAAACAACATTGCCGATGACCTTTTGCCAATTTCCTTTCGTGTCGACTGATACTGATAACCCGAAACTAGTGATTCCGGCAATCATGACACAATGATCCGTTTTCAACAGTCTGACAGGCATGACTCCACCCTTCAAAACTACACCGATTTAGGAAAGAAATTGTGTATTCACTAATGTATTTGAGCTTGTTCCCACATATTCAGTGGAGCATCGCTGTCCCTAAGGTGAGGGAGGTTGTTTGCACAATCGATCTCTCTTCTCAATAGGTTTGACATGACCGTATAAACACCGTTCTATCCTGCCTCTTAGGCGGAAAACCTGACTAAATAGAACCGACGTGATATTCCACACTACGCCTATATACCAAAGTTCCTGAGTTATTAAAAACTCAATTCGGTGCCAAAGTAATTCAAGACCAATTCCAGCGCTTTCGAAATGTTTTGTAAATACATCTCATTCTAGAAGTCGACCTACAGTGGGGGATCCAGGGGCAAAAATGGTATTTGCCCCTCCCCCAAATGGAAAAATTGGGGGCACAACTGGTTTTGTCCCCCAAGCGGTAAACCTCATTTTTGCCCAAACACCTTTTTTAGTTTACAGGCAAGACCTTGGAGCTTCAACTCTCAACTTCAAACAGAACCACTGAAGTTCAGTGTAAATATTTGGCTTTGGATAGGAAAAAAATTTTCAGCCCATATTGTTCACCCCGCGACGTTTTTTTTTTTACCGACCGGCTAAACCCGCCACTGTCGACCTATAAGGCCTCCAATATTTACCTGGCGAAAAAAATTATTTCTGAAGTATCTTTGGTTCCATTCAAAACAAGCTTTCTCGTTTTTCGGGTCTCCTTAGCCCTCCTATTTACCCAGTTAGACGGTCTCGTTTTAGCCCCACCATGGTAGGGTGGTTCATACCTACCACCCGGATAAAGTTGACTATTCCGGTACCTAATAGTGACAGGAGGCCAACTGACGATGTAGGGGCAGTGAATGACGGAGTTCCAAATCCCAGGGTCCTTTGAAGGGAGCGACACCCGAGCAACCTGGATTTTCCACACTTGTGTTATCTTTACTCACTTTTCAACTCACTTCAAGTGGAGCCTTTCCGGTAGAATTTAAAAATCCTTTAACTCATTGATGGTACGGGGCTGACGACAAATCCCATAAGCCATTCCCAAACAGCAAATAAAGTTTTTTGTTAAGTTTTAATAAATTCTGACAGCATTAAAACCTTGCCACCCGCCGACGTTTTTCAATATTAATTGTTCACCCTGCACCCTAGCAGAAAACTAGTTTTGAGACACTGGTGGAATGACGAGGCGAAGAGAGACGACCTGACGTGACTCATTTTGTGGCGAATAAAAATTATCGCAGATTGATAATATGCACTTGGTCCGTAATTCAACTGAAACGCAACGCAACTAGGTACCTACAAATGAAAGACAGCTACTGACGATCATTACAAACCATCCGACTGAATTACCTCAAAGCTGTGAAAATAGTGCGGTTCACCACGCTAACTTTAGACAGCGAGGCCACCATCCGCGGCATTATTCGGCCGAGGTCACCTGAGGCCTTAGCAACAATTAATGAGGTCCTCGATTACAGCTTAAAGACAAAGCGCTCGCCCGTAGTGTAACACATGCGCTGGACTTAAGCCCACACAGGTCCCATCACACAAAATAACGTAAGCAAGCTGCTTCCTGCGCCGGGGGCACAACAGGCGTGTCCCACATGGCCGCGAGAGGTGGCGCCGCCACAGATTTCACCCGCGCCTTCCGGCCGGCAAACACCCCCTCCCCAGCCGGCGGTGGGTTGGCGCGCGGCAGCAGCTGCCCGCGCCGCAGATGCGTCCACGCTACCACCAGCGTGGGTTCAAGGGCGCCCGCCGTTCGCCAGGGCGCGCTGGCCGCGCCGCCGCAGCGACCACGTGGTCGGCCGCCACAACGGCAGCGCGCGAAAACGGCGCGCGGCCGCCGGCTGCCACCGCCAAAGGGTGTCTGCCGACCGTGTGGCGCCACAAGCACGGCCGCCGGCTTATCTAGTTATCTGCGTGTATCCGCCAACCCGACGGTCGTATCACCCCTCACATGATAACGACCTGAAGCGCCCGTGGTACCCCACAGATAATACTGTCCGGGTAGGACGGGTAGCCGCCGCTTACAGTAAACACAGTGCCCGTGAACGCAATGTGCTATATGACTTACAAATCTGCCGATCCTGGATGGATCGTAAGACAGCCGCTACCTAGTCCGGCAGCTCCCACACGTATGTGACGGGGCTTTGAAGCCACAATTAACTTTCGAAGACTAGTGTGAGCGAAGAAAAGCTCACAAAACATTGTCTTGCCTTCTAAAACATTTTTAGCCATGGAAGGTGGGCGAAATGTCTGGCAGTTCCCATCACTAGAATGAAAAAACGTCTTTCTGAAATGTTCTGGAAAAGCGAAGTGACCGCGCAAAAATCCTCGAAACAAAGTAAAAACTTCGGAATGTCATTAACTTATAGGGGCACCAAAGGTTAGAATCTTTCCATATAACATAGTATTGGAAAAAATCTGAGTAAAGGTGCTTCTATTTTAGAAAATATGTCGCTCAAGTATTTCCCCTACCGGTCTTACTTCTCTAAACGTCACGGTTGCATCCCCCACATCAAAGCACATCAAGCCGGATATTCTTAAAATATGGTCCTGTGGTCAGGAGCGCGAATTTTTGGGAAACTATTGAGCGACCAAATTTGAAAAAAATTAAATATTTCCAATAAAAATCAAATATTCAGAAACTCCATCTACAAATATAATATGCACTTATAAAAAAACAATATTTAAAGGGGTAGCACAACAGTGTGTTTTAATCCTCGCTCAGGTCTGTAGAAATCCATAAATATATTTACAGTTCTTGACATGAAAAAAATATTAAGGATTTTTTAGCACTGGTTTTGGCGTTTCAGTGGGGGTGCACGGGCCCAGACCAGTGGGGGGGGTGCCCAGACCAGAGATATAAATCCACACTCCTGCCTATGGCATTTATTTTCAGGCGGCGTCTGATTCTTGGCCAAGTCAATGGCCGACACCAGTGCCACTTGCCAAACTCTGCCGCTTTGCCACAACTTACGCTTGTTTCGTTTCAAGCATGCAACGGCGTGTAGCTGTCCAACTACGTCTCCGGGCCGATACAGAGGAGCCAAAATTACTCTCCGTGGGATGGAAGTAGCTGACGCCCACCCAGGCTTATCAGGTCTCGGTCCAGAAGAATCTTGGCCACCATCCTAGGTTTAGGTTCAGGAGCGCGCGAGTCACTTTGATTATGAGGCACCCCGGTCCACTGCCCTCGAAATCAACTCGGCGAGAGCAGACGGCTTTAATGAGCGTCGCCAGTGCTGAATGGGGAGGGACGGTAACTGACGGCCATCTGGATCAGATCTTTAGACAGATCATCTAGATCTTTGACTTTCGTTGCCCAGTTCAATCGGAAACCGCGAACATTCCAGCTCGATTCGGTACCGGTGGGACTGGCACTAAATTGCCAGGGGCGCGTTTTGGACAATGCACTATTTCTGCTAGTTTCCTTCTGAAACACCGGTTCCATCCTGGCTAGTCTGCCGCCCCCTCATTAAAATTGCTGTATGTCCCGGGGGTAACTCAGGAATCAGCGCAGCATCACTACACCAGATTTTCAAAATAACTTAAACGTTGCGAACCACCAGGGTCTGGAAGGTGCCACTGTATACACCTTGCTCCCTACGATCGGGTTTTTGTCCAGTTTAGACAGCCAAGTGAAATAAAAAAAACTCCTCGTTCATTCATTCGTTTGAGGTTGAAATGCTTTCCTTTTCTGTTGGTGGTACCTTAGCGCCCATCCATTATTTGCTTAATAAAACATGACATTTTCTCGACTACAAGAGTATGGCTCTAAACCGGTGCGTTCCGGACAAATCCAATTTCAAAACTCTACTGCCCGATTGGAATGGATGTCATCTATTTGGAAACATCGGAGCTTGACATCACTCGACTGGGCGGGACTGGAAGAAGCTTAAATTTCACACGAGAGTATATTAAGTCGGAAATAACAAAGGCTGTCTGTTTTGCCCGCTCGCCAATATGTTATCCGTAGATCATGTTTGCCCGCTCGCCATATCATCCATAGATTAGTTATCTTTGTGAATTTCGGCGATGCACAGCTGAGGTTCAGGACCGGGCGGGCAGTACAATCCAGTTAAAGGGAATGCGAGAGTATGCCCAGAAACGCCTTGATCGAAGTTTCTTTTGACCGATCGATTTCTGTTCGTGGAGAAAAATACACACTCACCCCTATCGACCCTGTCCTCCCATGGACTTGGACTTCAAGTGGTACGAGATAAGCTTGGGAACGTGGCGTAATGCTAAAGTCCCGCTGCGTACACCAATGTTTTCGTGTCCGGACCCCTTGAGACCAGACGTGCTAAACCCGACTTTTGTAGCTGGCGACTGTACGTGCGTACTTCCTTCGGCGATTAATTTGAACGTGAAATGCTTAAATACATGAATAAAAATAGCAGAACTTGTTAAGTGTCCCTTTGTGTCCTAATAATAGCCTCTTTTAGCTAAGACTTCTTTGCATTCGGAACTATTTGTGGCGCAAATCAAAGATCCAATTTGACACAAGGCATTCGAAAACTTAACCTCTAGTTAAGAAAAATTGCGTTTTCGGCACAAATAAGGCCAATTTATTATTTTCAATCAAAAGGGTGACATCTCTCTAAAGATCATACCCGTAGGTAGGCGCAGCCAACTCCACCAAAAAAACTGAAGCGCCAGAGAAGACTGCCAAACACGCTGTCTAGTTCTCAGCCAGATTGGGAACAATCGGATATTTTCAGAAACCAGCAAGTGCAGAAGGGAGTACAAATCCGATGGGCCTTTTTCTTCGATCTCTGGTCAGCAGAAGGTTGGCAAGTGACTGGAATCTCAGTTTTCTTTTTTCCTGGTGGCGAAGTTTATGTTGAAGACTACCGGCAATAATACGTTATCGAAGTGCGTGCACGAAGAAAATATGTATAAAAATGTGTTAGGCACATTGATCCGTTTAACTCGTGGAGTGGTTTAGCACATTTATAACGGTTTTTAACCTACAGACCTGATGATATGTTGTCTTTGCTATTTTTTTGCATGTCAGAACATTTGAGTGGTTACAATCAGCTATATTTTCGATTGATCTTTATATCATTGTGCTATCGGGTCTCCTTTTAAGCGGATCATGGTTTTATCCCACACCGACGACTGAGTCATTTTGCACGGGCTCTTCTTAGGATTGTCTCAAATCATTGGAAAGTCAAAGGCTCAACAAAAGCTTTTTTCTCTCTCGGCCAGTAGCCTCGGTACACATACATACACGGGCGCGGCTGAAAAGCATTAAACTAGCACATAATAAACGACAAACATCCCCTCTGGGAACATTCTGAGCAAGGCTTGGAGACAGTTCGGGGATCACCTAGAACTCCCGAGGAACAACACATTATTCGACAAGCTCTTCCCGGCTGCCGAAGTTTAATGGACACGCTTGAAACATTGGCCCTCTTGTTTGTGCGCCACATAAATAAGTGATTTACAAGGGGAGTAAGGATGAGACTAAACACACCTCTGGGGCCAGCGGGCCGCCCAGACCACGGCGGTGCAAACTAACATAAAAAACTGGCCAATCCCTGTTCTAAATCTCCGAGGCTGGAGCAATATGTCAAAGATAACGTATCAAGGCACGGAACGAGCTCCACTGGAGTAAGAACCTACGCTAGCATCACTCAGCGGCCCGTTGCCGCAGAGCCTACCACCCTGCAGTCCTTTGTTCCCTCGCCCACCTTGTACGGCCAGTGATCCAGTGGACAGCGCCATCTTGAATTGGCCGCTCAGCTAGTGACGGTCGGTTGCCCACCCAAGCACCGGGAGTGCGGTCACCTATGCCAGCTAACACGAGACCACGCGGTCGGCAGACATTGCACTCTCTTCGAGCAGCAGCGCCTTGCTAATGTAACTCTTACTTGGCCTTCGAGCATCCCAGGTTCAAATATACCAAATTAAGATATTTTAATAAAAAATAGCGACACATGGCGTCATCAGAAGCAGTGTCGTTGAAAGGGCCCAAGTGCCAGTCCCACGCTGTGCGCGCGATAAGGGTGGGGAATGGTCGCCACTTCTATTCCCTCCAAAAATATTTCATACCCATTTTAAATGGCAGAGATATTCATTAGTAGCTATTCAATTTTCATTACCAACGGTGAACAATATTGATAGCCCAGGAACCATGATCTTTACAAAAAATTAATGTTACCCCTGCAAGGTTTGTCCTCTACTTATAGGGAACTTCACACATAAATTTCAAGTCTGTTCCAAAAACCCAAACCCACTTTAAAAACAAAATCCAGAATCTAGCAAATCTGTGGGAAGTCCGTATGTCCTTCGGTGCGGTGCGGGGGCCAAGGACAAGCTGATTCTTGCTCCAAGTGGCCAAGGACAAACCGATTCTTGCGCCACGTATTTTGATGGGTTGAAAATGTTGAATTGCACGAATACGTTTTCTTCTAATTCTGTTTTCTCACTCCAGGCCCAAGAAAGTGGGATTCGGAAAGCTGACCATCTCCAAATGACTGTCAATGACTTCATCTACACAGTACTGCTGATACAGAAAATACTTTCCTGGTATAAAACTCAGCTTTTTTACGAGACCACCAAAATTGATAGATTTTCTCTATGCTTACAGTAACTTCTTTACAGGAATCCTGTGCCATCCTCAATAAAACGTATGTCAAGGATCATGGGACGCGTAATTTAGGACTGACTACACCAGTTTTTGTTTACATGCGTGGGCCGAAGATAATATTTATATTCTCTTCTATATTGAAGTGCATATGCGGGTGTTCAAAAACTCCGTGGGGACTTTCCCGGCCCTCCTCGAAATGTTAAGATTTTGTTCTGCCCTCTGAGGATGACCCAACCGATTTCCATGGCTGGGTCGCCTCCCAAACTGGAAAATTTGAGGCGACGCCCTAGTTCTCACAGAATACTGAATGCTGGGTGTATCTTTTTACACGTGATGGTACAGACGCCTACACCAATTTATGCACACAAATACCAAAAACACTCCGGCATGGGCGCCGTGAGCGGGGGGAGGGGACTCGCGTCTTCCCTGTTGGCCAACCAGAGGGGACGTCCCCCAAAATTTTTAGTCCTATCATCATTAATGCTGTAAGGTACCAAATATACTCAAAACTCGCCTCCCCGGTCAGCACCAGCCCGGGTTCGTTTCCCCCCTGTAAAAATTATGTGCCGGTGCCCCTGCACTCCGGCATCTACCAATCCAAATATACCGAACTGGCACGAAGAAGCCCAATGCGCTCCGTCGAAGCGCCCAAAAACACCACCAATACACCACTGATGATGAAGCCCAATGTGTTGAAATTGCATAAGAAGTTGAGTTTTGTTTAAAAAAACCTAGGATGGAGGAAAACAGCCTGAAATTGAGACGCGACAGCGGCAGAATTTGGATTGTACAAAATATTTAGGGTTCCTCCCGTCTGCAGAACGTGGCATGCGACTCGACGAGGCGCTTGGGGCAGCCCAAAGCCTGCCCCAATGGGGACAGAAATTTGGTTGCGGGGGCAGACTCCTCGAACGGGGGGGATTTTACCGATACAAGTTTTATTACCTCCATTTTAAACGAGACACCCAGAAATAATAAAACCACGCATGCGACCCGACCACGACACTCCGCGTACCAAAGCAACAGAAACTCACGTACAGCAGCAATCTTGCATTCGTGATGCACGATTTCAAGGATACCTTTATTCAAAGGTATATTTAAGAGTAAAGTATTTTGCCCTAGTGATGTCATTTGCCCCTGCTTTCAAGCCGTATCAATCGAGACTTTTAAAAAAAATATTTCAATTGGCAACCATATTCGAATGAGTTTTTCCACAGCTAAAGCATTTTGTCCCCTTTCGTTTTCTCACATTTGAGTGAAGGCATCACAAGAATTTGCAATATTTACCAAATACCCAACCGAAGAAAGATCCCCTTACGCCCGTGTGACATCACAACACGGACCAGCATTCGTTCTTGGGAGGGGGGGCTGGCATGATTTGCCGGCCTTTGGCGATCAAAACATAACGGAGGAAATGCAAAAAACTACATACAGGGAAATTTATCTCGAGTCCTAAGATTGCTTAATATAACTAAAATTCGGTTTAGATTACACATTTAGAAAATAATTATAGATTTAGCTTTTCAAACTTGCTCATTGCCTGATTTTCTTATTCACTTCCAGGAACTTTACGTCAATTAGAAATTGTCTTTATCTGGTATCTTTAAAACAATATCTCGCTTGATGACACTTTTGAGACAAATTAGCATTTCCAGCCTAAGTTTAACTGATGATTGTCGTTTCTTTTCATTATTTTTTCTTCTTCCCTCTGTGATTACCCGGACTGACTGCTGTCCCAACCACTAGAACTTGCTCCAAGAGCCCCCCCCTCTGCCCCGAGCTTGACCAAAAGCTGCCCCAAATCGGTAGGTCTGCCCCAACGAGATCTCGACGAAATATGCCACATTCTGCAGACTGGGGGTTCCTCAGTTTCCCCAAGTTTGCACTTGTGTGTAGAGGAGAAAAATTATGACGAAACATCGACCAGATGATTGGAGCACCCCCCCCGGGTAGGTGTTAACGCGACCGTCACCTTCGTTCAGTGGGAGGTGGGGGTGGTGGTCAAACACCCCCTTTATCCGCTCAAGGTCACAGGTCCCAAACTTGCAACACGACTCAGAAGCATGGCCTTAGATCCAACCATTAGGAAGGTATTCTAAGCCGTATCTACAAAAAATAGCAATTTTGCGAGCTCAACCCACACCTCACCCTCATACATCGATGTAGAAATCCAATTTTATTTCTGAATTGACTCGCACTCCAAGTAAGAGATGGAAGCACGAAGTTCACATTTGTTTTTGAGAAAATTGATGGCCTTCATCAATTTAAGGTGAAATTCTATCCCATCACCTAAATATCTGCCCTTTTGGAGCAGAATTCAAGCTTCACCCATCATCTCGTCGGTCTGCCTGCCATATTCTGCGGACTGGCCCACAGCACCCTCAACTGGCCAGTCGGGGGGGATTTCTCCCACACCCTCCGTCGCATTTTCTTAAAACATTTTTCTACGATGTTGAGCCCCATTACCCCCAAACCGTCGATCTGGACCGACCCTGGCACCCCCACACAGAGAAAATTCATCCGCAGAGTGAGCCATTGTCACGACTGCAGCCCCAACATTCTGGCCAGAAAAACTAAATTATATCCGAAATCATTAGAAAAAGACACATTCAACACAACAAAACATATCCAACAAACACGCTAACTGACCTTTTTGCCAACAATTTCGGCGACGTGCTCGGATGATGGAACTGGAACGCACTCGGTGGTGTTGGCCTTCATGTTGCGGTGACTATGCGGCTGGACACTCTCGGAGAAACAGTCAATATAAAACTGACTTCTGACTTGATCCATGCTTCTCCCACATGGCGTTCTGAACTGACCGAAGTATCTAGAATCGTTCTTGGAATCAAAATCCCGCTGAACTTCCCGTATCAAGCGTGCAGTCTTCTCTTCCAGCCAGATGGGGCCCATTGGGCTGCGCTCGCCAGCGTGAAGTCCAACATACACATAGTCGTCACTATTTGGGGCAATTTTGCCCATCATAATGTCCTTAATGAGCCTATCCATGCCATAATTCTGCTGCTCGTCATAAAACTGGTCACACTGTTCCGCAAGCCACCGAACAGCACGCAGATATGACCGGTAAAAAGGCGAGCAGGAATCGACCACTCCACAGTCCCTTCCCATGTGGCTTCCTCCATCCTTGTTGCCACAACGCACACCAGCACGATAATTTTCGATCCTTCCAACGCCCATGACTACGCTCATAACCACAGTCAGATTGCAACTCGGTTCCTCCCCGTCACCTCTCAGCGTTCAGACACAGCATCCGCGCCCCTCCCTCGTCCACACCACGCGAATCAGTAATGCGAGACGCCGGCGCCGGCCGCGGCGGACCCGTGCTTTCGAGCGCGCGCGATTACTGGGCGCTGATTGGTCCTTGATAAGCAGCTGCCTGTGACTGACCAATCGCCTGCTCCATATTTTTTGGCGGGCTTTTCATTTGGGGACCGTATCCCAGCTGGCGTTTCAGCCACGTGCTTCGATAGAGCGCCGCCGGCTGCAATGCACGTAACCAGCAGTGCCGGATCTAGGCCCGTGTTTAGGAGGGATGGGAGGATACAGTTCAAAATCGTGAAAAGCATACTATTAAAGGAAATCTGCGAAAGCTATAGGATTTGGGGGTTAATGGTATTTGCCCTCTTAGATCCGTCCCTGTCTAGAAGTCCTGTTCCATACTTATACTATGCAGCCCTACTACCTCTACTACCCCGGATGCAGCTAATCCGCGACCACTGTGATGGGTCCAGACGGTTCGTTGTCGCCCGCAACAATTTCAGAAGGGGAGGCAGTGGCGAATACAAAGGGAGGGGCTAGCAGTGGCGAATACAAAGGGAGGGGCTAGCAGTGGCGAATACAAAGGGAAGGGCTAGCAGTGGCGGATCCAAGGTGAGGGCGATGGAGCGATCGCCCTCATCTTGGCTCGACAGAAAGTACTAGAAAGAAACGCCTCCCGGCGCAGCTGCATTATAGTGCAAGTGCTATAATTATACTACTTATACTGCATGTCAGCGTGAATGTGTGGTGGAAACCTGTAAAATGACCCCGGGTTGGGTATGGGACACCAATTTCTTTACAAACTGATTTCCATCACATTTAACCCGCGCCCCACCGGGGCCATCGATGATCCCTCTAACTCCAAAAATATTAGCATACATATATCGACAATATTAGAAAATATTAGGGGTTAGCGCAAATCTGCAAAGTACATTAGAAAGCTCGCGTGAATTCAGTAAGAAATTAATTCGCATAATTCGCTCAGCAGGGGCGCAAGTTTCCATATATTTGGGGGCTCGAGCCCCCCAATGCTCGGAGAAGCCCCCTCCATAACCCGACGAGCCCCCCATCCCAAGTTGCGGGCCCCTGCGGACACAGCCGGGCCCTTGCCACGATTGCAGGCCCCAGTGTTCTATTTGGGCTAGCTTTGGTTGAGGCCAGGCTCCCTGGCATGCTTGCGGGTCCCCTATGGGCCACCCTTAACCTCGGTGTCCGCAACTAGGCCCCTAACGATATTTTCAGGCCCACTTTGACTGCAACCGGGTCCCTAATTCCGGCAGTCTCGGGCCTCCTGTCATCCAACCGGGCCCTCTGCGATCCACCCGGCCCCCTATGACTGCAACCGGGCCCTCTGTTATCCACCCGGCCCCCTATGATCCACCCGGTCCCCCTGTGACTCCAACCGGGACCCCTGTGACTGCAACCGGGCCATCTACGATCCACCCGGGCCCCCTGTGACTGAAACCGGGCCCCTGTCATCCACCCGGGCCCCCTGTGACTGCAACCGGGCCCCCTGTGATCCACCCGGGCACCCCTGTGATTACAACCAGGCCAATTATGATCCACCCGGGCCCTCTGTGATCCACCCGGGTCCCCTGTGACTGCAACCGGGCCCTCTGTGACCCACCCGGCCCCTGTGACTGCAACCGGGCCCCCTATGATCCACCCAGACACCTGTGACTGCGGCTGAGCCCCCTGTGATCCACCCGGACCCCTGTGACTGCAACCGGACACCCTGTGATCCACCCGGGCACCCCTGTGATTACAACCAGGCCAATTATGATCCACCCGGGCCCTCCGTGATCCACCCGGTTCCCCTGTGACTGCAATCGGGCCCTCTGTGAGCCACCCGGCCCCCTGTGACTGCGACCGGGCCCCATGTGGTCCACCCGTGCCCCCTGTAATTACAACCGGGCCCCCTATATGATCCACCCGGGCCCCCTGTGACTGCAGGCGGCCCTCCTGTGATACACCCGGGCCCCCTGTGACTGCAACCGGGTCATCTGTGATCCACCCGGGGCCCCCTGTGACTGCAACCAGGCACTCTGTGACTGCAACCGTGCCCCTGTGACTGCAACCGGGCCCTTTATGATCCACCCGGGCCCACTATGATCCACCCGGGCCCCCTGTGACTGCAACCATGCCCCCTTTGATCCACCCGGGCCCCTGTGGCTGCAATCGGGCCCCCCTGTAATCCACCTGGGGCCCCCTGTGATCCATCCGGGACCCCATGTGATCCATCCTGGGCCCTCTTCTTAAATTTGTCTGTCAAAAAGTGTATCATATCTTGTCGTCAAATCGGGGTTAATAATGAGGGTCCGCCGGCGAATGGTAGCCTCTTAATTTCCCGGGCTTGTCAGCGCAGCGCGAAAGAAGCTAAGGCATGCTCCTGGCTCTCTTGTCGTATTCGCCGAGGCGAATGATTTGCACAAAGTTTGCTTTTAACAGTAAAATTGCATGCTTATGATTCAATCGGATTCTGTCTACTCTGGAAAAGTTTCGTTAGGCTCTGATTTGGGTTTTACTTTTGGGCTTTTCGTGTCAATTCAAATCGTGCTCCGATGCGCGGTGTTGAATGGCAAGTGAAGTGATTGTTTGCTATTTGCTGCTGTCGGGCTAAATCCCTAATGAGTGATGATCCCCTGTCCGGCTCCCCTGATGGCTAAATACCAATGCTTGGAGAATCTTGTGTCCCCTATGGCCGCCAGTGACGTATCTAGAATTTGGGTAAGGGGAGGGGGAGGGGCAAAGCCTCAGGGGCAGGGTGACATTTAGCCACCCGAAGGGCGCACTTTTCACCCAAATGGCGATCAATCGTCGCGTCCTGGGTGAGGGGAGGGTTTGGGTGCGGCATTTCGTCCTCAGAGGCTCTTGGGCTTAAGGGATGGCTGCTCCATTCACCCTCCCCCCTGGTGGGCACCCCATTCGCCCCACCCCCCTGGTGGCCGCAGCCGGGTCCCTACTCCCAGTAGTTAATACCCTGTGGATGCAGACGGGCCTGCCATGGATGCGGTTCGTGTAACTGCAACCAGCCTCTGTCATGCTTGCCATGCGGGCCCCTGTGGTATCCCGAGCCCCTATTGGTCTGACCGGGCTCCCGTGGCCTGTCCGGGCCCCTGTGGCCTGCCCAGGCCCTGTGACCTGTCCGGGCCCCTTGTGCTCCGATCGGTCTCCTTGTGGTCTGCCCGGGGTCCTTGTGGTCTTCCCGGGCCCCTATGGTCTGCCCGGGCCCCTATGGTCTGTCTGGGCCCCTGTGGACTGTCCAGGCCCCTTGTGCTCCGCTCGGTCCCCATGTGGTCTTCCCGGGCCCCTGTGGTCTGCCCAGGTCTCTGTGGCCTTCCCGGGCCCCTTGTGCTCCGCTCGGTCCCCTTGTGGTCTGCCCAGGCCCCTGTGGTCTGCAAAGGCCCCTATGGTCTGCCCCGGCCCCTGTGGTCTGCCCAGGCCCGTGTGGTCTGCCCGGGCCCCTATGGTCTGCCCAGGCCCCTGTGGTCTGCCCAGGCCCCGGTGGTCTGCCCAGGCCCCTGTGGTCTGCCCAGGCCCCTGTGGTCTATCCAGGCCCCTGAGGTCTGCCCGGTTGGTCCCATTTGGTCTGCACGGACCCATTGTCTGCTAGTGCCCATTTTGGTCTGATCGAGCCCCTTGTGGTCTGCCCGGGCCTCCTGTGGTTTTCCCGGAACTCTTTTGGTCTGACCGGGCCTCCGTGTGGCCTATGCGGACCTCCTTTTGTCCATCCGGGGCCCCTTTTGTCTGCGTGGGCCTTCTGTGGTTTGCCCGGGCCCCTCCCAGTCTGCAAAGTATGGCACTTTTGAGGAGATCTCGTGGTGCGGACACCCTTCAGGTGGTGCAAACTTTGGAGCAAACAAATGCCCACTTTTGCCGTCTGGTGCGAGGGAGCTCAAATCAAACACCCACAGAGTTCTGAAAAGGGAGAAACTTGTAAAAACATCGAAATTTCCGGGTGAGTGAAATTTCTCAACAGTGATTGGTGTGAATTTTAGGCTGCTGGTGGTGTAAAAAATATACAAGGCTGGTGCGGACTCGTCGGGTATACCCTGCCATACTTTGCAGACTGGGGCCCCTCTGTGGTTAGCTCGGTCCCAGTGTTTTGCTCGGGTCCCTGTGGTCTGCCCTGGTCCTTTCACCTGTCCAGGCCCCGTGTGGTCTGCCCGGGCCCGCTGCCCAGCCAGCCATTCCGACCAGGCCCAGAGCGGGCTGGGCCGGGCTCTGCCCGAGCCATAAGACTCATAGCTGAGCCACATAGACTCGGGCTGAGCCCGACATTAGGTCGGGGGATGACAACTTGCCCGAGCGGTAGAGCCCGGTCTTGCTTGACCATGGGCTCTGCCCAGGCGGAGCGGAGCCGGACCTGGGCTGAGCCCATGTACTCGGGCTCTGCCCAGTCAAAGCCCAGCATATATCAGGCAGAGCCCAGCCAAATTTCTGGCTGTTTGTGGTCTGCCCGGGCCCCTTGTGGGCTTACCGGGCTCATATGGTTTTCTTGGTTCCTGTGATCTGCTCGGCCCCTTTGTGTGCTCAGGCCCTCTGTGGTCCGTCTGGGCCCCCTTGTGGTCTAAGAATATCGTACAGAAACTGAAGCTGTTGTGTTAGTCGCTTATTTGCAGGAGTTTCTTATTTTTTAGCAGTTTCGTGCCCCAGGTGGTGTACCCGTGCTCCCTGTTGCCGAAACCGGCCCCCTGCCATGCTTGCGGGCCCCTGTGGTTTTTCCGGGTAGCGTGCGGCCGGTCCCATGCCTCCTGGAACATTCGGGGAGAGATGGATGGGGCGTGAGAAATGTTAGGCCCCCATTCCTTTTGTACTGATCCTATACGAGTATTGTAAAGGGAAATGGGCAGTACCACCTATTCATAGTACCCCTTGGCCGGTACCCAGTGTTGTAAAATGTCATTGAACTGGCAAGGTGAATGGATCAGAAAACGGTGTCTTGATCATGTAACATAAATATCAGTAGGTTCGATTTCCCTGCTGATAAAAGAATTTCGCACTTCGATCTCTACCTTCCATTTGTATCAAATTATTCGTGATAATGCGATTTCGTTCGAGGTGTGAATGTTGAAATGGTTAGATAGTATAAACATAAGTCGGGTGCACAAACGCGTAAGACAAAGAATATTCAAGACTGAGAGGCTGCTCTGGCAAAACTACCCAAACTGTCTTCATTTTTCAGGTAACCTATGAATCTAGAATCGTCATGCTATTTTGCAAACTGTTATAAAATGACCCCGATCATATTTGCATTTAATCTCTAGCAACGTACGCGTCCACTTAAAGTAGTTCATATCACTACTATTGACTATGCAAGCTACCTTCATCTATCGACCGCAAAAAATGAAAACCCCAATTTAAAACTAACTCGGAAAAGTGCAATGTATATAGTTTCCAGCAAAATGGTGAAGTAAGGTTGTAATTCCAATCCTTCTTTCCTGATCATTGCCATCCTCGGCCAGGCCACCAGCCGGAGCCCGTTTGCTAAAAGACCCTCCAGCATCCATCCCTCCTGCGTCGTCCACGTCTGATCCCGTTGTACCTCCGGAGGAGAGCATCCGCGTGGACGACGAACACGGTAAGTAGACACCTACTTGTTCAATATCCTTACATACTTTGGCAGCTCGTTCAAAAGATTGCGTCTTTTGGGCTAAATAGTGCAAACCATGAACAGTGACGAATAGCACGCCAAAAAATTTATTTAACCTTTGCAGTCAGTTTTCGACAACAAACGGTCGAAAATACGTCTTTTTTCGGTCACATTTTCATTAAAAAAATACTGGCCCCCTCATGTACGGGCCCCCTTTCGAGCCGGGTGCCCCCCAATAGAAAAAGATAAAGTTGCGCCCCTGGCGCTCAGGTCAATGGTTTGACCTCCAGATGTCGGGTTAGGTCACGATAGGCTATTTTCACTGAAATATGCAGTGCTTAAGAAAACTGCAAAACTCTTATGCCATTAGAGCTATTGAGATCTGGTAAAGTACCTACATTTGATAGGAAAATGCAAGACCTTTTCCACTATGTGGAACGTAATGACCTCCCGCCAGTGGTTTGACCGCCAGAGGTCACCTCGTGACCCAGTATGACCTGGAGGTCACGAAAGGTCAGAAAGTGACCTTGCCGTATAACAAATGAAAGCCGTGTGTGTGTATTGGGGTTTATAGGGCGCTTTCAGCATCTAAGGAGACAGGAGGAGGAGGAGGAGGAGGAGGAGGGGGAGGAGGAGGAGGAGGAGGAGGAGGAGGAGGGAGGAGGAGGAGGAGGGAGGGGAGGAGGAGGAGGAGGAGGAGGAGGAGGAGGAGGAGGAGGAGGAGGAGGAGGAGGGAGGAGGAGGAGGAGGAGGAGGAGGACGAGGGAGGAGAAGGAGGAGGAGGGAGGAAGAGGATAAAGAGGAGGAGGAGGAGGAGGAGGAGGAGGAGGAGGAGGAGGGAGGAGGAGGAGGAGGAGGAGGAGGAGGAGGAGGAGGAGGAGGAGGAGGGAGGAGGAGGAGGAGGAGGAGGAGGAGGACGAGGAGGAGGAGGAGGAGGAGGAGGAGGGAGGAGGAGGAGGAGGGAGGAGGGAGGAGGAGGAGGAGGGAGGAGGAGGAGGAGGAGGAGGGAGGAGGAGGAGGAGGAGGAGGAGGAGGAGGAGGAGGAGGGAGGAGGAGGGGGGAGGGAGACAAATGAAAGCCAGTGACGAGACAAACGCAATGACATTGATTTCATTGCTCTAGCTTTCTTAGGTCAAAAGTTATTGTCAAAATACTGTTTTGATCCCTGGTGACCTTGGAGAAGTCAGAGGGAAAATATGGCCCCTGGGATCCGTGAAAGGGTGTCCAAGAACGGTTTTGTGAGCAAACTGAGCATTTGTAATAGTTTTTGTGACTTTTAGATCATAAGACAGCTTTTCTCCATGCTTTCTCAATGGGAGAGGTCACTTCGAGGTGACCTGACCTCAGGTTACGAAATCGAAAAATCCCAGATATACATCGTGTAGGCCCTGGAGGGGTCATAAAGTGAAAGAAGTTTCAAATCGATCGACGAAGAAATGTAGCTCTTATAGAGCTCAAAATTTGACAGGAGGTGACCTTGGTTGACCTCGCCTGGTGACCTGACCTTTGGGTGACCTGGGGATAAAAACTTCAGGGATGGTGGGAAAATTATGGGGTGAGAGATAGAGCTCTCAACCGCGGTGCTGCGTCTCGTCGTTTTCCTGCTATCCCGAAAAATCCCTAGGGGGCATCGATGGCCCCGGTGGGGCCAGGGTAAGTTTTTTTCCGCCCCACTCCCCCGGTCGCGGGCCCCTTCCCTAAACGACGGGCTCAGATATTGAATTCGCCCCCTCCTTGAGCAAATCCTGGATCCGGCCCTGGGAGCTAGGGCGGCTGAGCCCTCTAGGCCCCTCTCCCCAAATGAAGTCCTCGGGCTGAATCTGCTACTGGGGAGGGGTTCTGCGGTGCCGTGCAGATCCGCGAGGCTATGCGGATGCAACCGGAGGGAAATGTTGCCATTTCTGGATGGGAATTTACTGCAAAGAGGGAGGCGCTTTTGCGTGCCCACATTTAATTTGTTGCTTGAACCGTCTATGAAGAGAGCAGGTGCGGACCCAGGATCTCGGTCAGGGGCGCGTCTTTGGTCAGGGGGAGCCACTAACTGCGCGCTGTTGCTTTCACTTCAGCCCGGCTGGCCCAGGGAGGGGGGTTGCGCCCCCCGGGCCCCCTTGAATCCGCGCCTGGAGAGGATGTCACAAACCTGAGACGGATTCAGAGGAGGGGGGAGGGCATAGGGGCTGTTCGCCCAAAAGGGCGCCGTCCACCCTGCAAATGTTGGTTGCTGGAGGCGCTTTAAACGCCCATAATGTTTTCCGGCAGCTTCTATTGTTTGCGCCTGTCCACTATCAGTTGCAGATTAATCAGCAGATGAAAGGTTAGGTGCCACCATTAAGCATACGACCAGGGGTGCATAAAGGGGCAGGCCAATCCGACCATGCCCCCAAAGCGAGATTGATGGGGCGAACCCTCTTCTGCCCTCACCCACAAAAAACTAACGTTTCATAAATTATCAAGTGGGGAGACCGTGCCTATCGGTAAAAACAGCTATATGGTTTTGTCCATTCGGAAGGTACTTATTGCCGCGGGACGTTTTTTTTTTGCTCGCCGACATGGGCTTGCCCCCTTCTCTCCCCTCCCCCAGGAAACTAACCGACTGGATCCGCCCCGACGCAAGACGACCCCAGCACTGCACCCAGGCTGCCCCTAATGGGTCACTTTTCACCATGGGCGCAGAAATTGGGGTAGGGGCAAGGGGCGGCTGACCCCCAATTTTGGAAGTAGGGGCAGTGCCTCCCAACTTTAAGCTGATTCCGGTCCTTTTTCGTTAAAAATCAAGTGATAGACCGAATCATATTTGAACCCACCAGCATGTAGGGGAGATTGGGTGCATTGCGCCCGCTTAAGGTAGGGCGCTTGTGGTAGGTATAAAGTATAGTTTCTGAGTGATGAGAAGGCTTCTATCACAAAGTTTGATCAATTCGGCAATATTTCAAGGCATTCCCAATTTTCTTATTCATATTATGATCACGGGTTTGGTGAGTTAATGCAAAGGGCGCATTAAACTCAGGCCTGCTGTTAATTGCGCCTGGGAGGGGCGCATTTATTTTCAATTGCGCCCGATGAATAAACACTACATATGAGGCAAGGAAATTAGTTTAGAAGTCGCAAAGAGAAGGAAAGAAAGAAATCAAGACTTATGCATTGTGTCAATAACCTCCATCAAGTGTCGTCATGATAATCATGCCCAATAAAGTGGCAGCCTATAATTTCAGCCAATAACCGAAGTACGGGTTTCTCATGTTTATTGACAGGACGGGCTTATGGACAGGACGGGTTTATGGAAAGGACGGGTTTCTGAGGTTAGTTACATCGGTATCCCGAGTGAGCATGAATGGTACATTGGTGTATCCGTGAGGTGGGAACATTGGTGGATACAAGATTTCAAGGAGGCTAGCAGACCGGGGCTCAAGAATCCTTGTCGTTGATTCCGCACATAAAGCCAACGCAAAATTAAGCACGGGCGATAAAAAGAAACGACATGAGTATTTAACAGCCAATCCCAGTGATCTCAGATCACTTAAAAACCGTCTCCCCGGGAGGGGTGAGAGGGTTATTGCCATTATCCCAAAAAGGAAGTTTGAGCCCATATGCCGCCCTCCTACCAAGGCAACCAGGGGGAGCAGCCAGAAGAAGATCGCTAAAAAACATGTTAAAGAAAACATGCTAAAATATGGCCACTTTGAGGAATGACTCGGGTTCTTGTCCCAAGAAACACCAATGACCCCGGTCTAGCTTTTGTGTAGAAGTTATGAACCAGAAGTCCCTGGTAAAGGGAATAAAGTGTCCTTCCCAGTTCCCACGGATAAGACATGTGCCTCCTCGAGCCCTGGCAGTGCCTTGTCTGATCACCAGTAAATATTCATGGACTGCTATGTAGGGTACCCTTTATTGTATGTATGTACCGTTATTGTATGTATTGATGTACCGTTTATTTGCTGGCATGAAGCGAGCCCACCTCTCATTCAATTGTGCTCTAGTGCGCATGTAACCGTGGCGCATATGAAATCGATCAAATATTTTCCCCGAGATGGTCGGTGACCACTGAGCTAAACTAATGCTCCCTGAGTCGATCTGGTGCCTCCAGAGCCATCATTGAGCCTCCTGAGCCCATCCGATGCCCCCTGGGCTAGTCTGGTGCCCCTGAGCCAATTGTGTGCCAGTCAAGCTGATCTGGGCCTCCTGAGATGATGACGTGATTTCCTGAACAGCTCTGGGCCCTGAGCTGAGCTGGGCCCACCGAGGCTGATGAGGGCCCTTGAGTTGGTGTGGGGCTCCTGAGCTGATTACGTGCCTCCTGACTTGATCTGGTACCCCTGAGCTGGTCGGGGACCAGTGAGCTAATCCCTTGTCCCCCAGGCTGAATTGTGCCCCATGGGCCGATCTGGTGTCTCCAGAGCAGCTCTGGGGCTTCTGAGATGATTGGGCCCCGAGCTGGTGAGGGATCCCTGAGCTGATAAAGGGCTCCTGAGCTGATTTAGTGCCCCTGAGTTGATCTGGCCCCCTGACCTGACTTGGGGCCCCTGAATGAGTTGACTGACTTGTCCTTAAATATAGCCAAAATAGCTGTGTTTTGGTTACTTCCATGACATTTCGGTGATATTTTTTCCAAGTTTTAGCCGAGTTTCCTTCTCTGTCAATGCTTGACTTGCATTTTTCTAGAGCCAAGGATGCCCAAATGTTGAGATAAACTAAGATATAGAAAGTTTTTAGGTTACGTTACAGTGCCATTTTTTCGGTGTACCCTCCCATACCAAGGTTCTGGCTGCGCCCTGGCTGTGATATTCAGTACATATACGTACTCAAAAGAAAATAATTAGTCAGGAAGTCCTGCAAAAATACCCGTTTATTTGAGCATGTTACTTGTCGTTCTTTCTGTGAATCCAAGCAAGCTTTTCCATTTCCCTTTAAGAAATGCTAATTACTCTATATGTCCCGTTGTAGCTTTGAATTTGAATCAGTTTAAGTAAGTGCTTTTTATATTCTACACCATGCAAAATTATCTGCTTAAGATTGCATGCTTTGTCAACCATGGAATTTGTCAACGCCCATCGTTTAAGTGTTAACGTCCCGGTCCACTTTAGATCACGGGAGAGGTTACTCGATTAGATTGAAGATTCTATGAGTAAAACATTTCATACCCGAGGAAAACCAAAAAGTGGGTCTGCTGTCAGGCTTAATGAACAATCTTTCAGAGTAAAAAGTTTATTTGGAAAGCCCGGACAAGGCACCGCTTCAGTGTCATCTTCGCCGATTCAAGGGGTGGGGGCACCTCAATGGTAGTGCCCCTGGTCTGTCCAAGGGGGAGGTACAGTGCCCCAGTCTGCCGCCTATGACTTTGGGGCTGTGTTAAATAGGAACCTGCGAAGAAAGGGGCCGTCAAATGTAATCGTACAGATGGTGTTACCAGCAGGGCCGAATGGATGTGAACACGCTTTATCGGGAACCATCTGAACAAAATCAGCCGATTGGGGTTCTGAAGTTGGACTACGACCCTGTTCCAAATTCCTTACTGTTAACGTCCATGCCTGAGCCCCTCCAAGCGCAAGCGTTCTACCACGCAGCGGCATGGAAGTTCCGTGCACCATGGGCGGATCCAAGGAGGCAAAGGAGCACTCCTGCCCCATCAAACCTCAGCGCCCCTTAAAACGTTACTTCCCATCCCCCAGGATGCGATTATCGGTGCCCCCGCCATAGAACTCGGCGTCCAATTGATTCTGACCAGGTTTACCACTCAAAAATGGCGCCGCCTGGTCAGAATGCTACCCTCCTCCCCCCATCAGAAATTGCGGGATCTGCCCCTGCGCGTCATAGCTCTGCACGATGTCGGATTCCACGCGATCTATCATTATCACATTCCATGAATAACAGGTAGCATTCCCAATGACGCATTTCTGAACAGCGCTGCGCCTCGAGAGGAGCCCAGCACGATCCTTACTGAATGAGACCCCCTCTCCCACCAGAAGATCGTCAGACGCCGCTGGGTCTGAGCCCCGCGCGTGGTGGCGGCAGAGCTGTCTGACGCCGGGCGGCGCGTCAGCGGCCGACCATACCACCCGCTGAGCTACACCCTGCCGACCCGGCCCGCCAATAAATTGACCAGCCAGGCGGACCAGGGACGACCCGGCCCGGCGCGGCGGCGGAAGTGAGGACGGCACATGTGCCCCTTGTTTGCCGGGCGTTCAAAGGGCGGCGTTTCTCGGGAGCGGAGCCCGGGAGGTCGGCAGAAAACCGGGCGGCCAGTCACGGTCAGAAGCCGGCCGGTCTGCAGGAGAGCGCCACTTGACTGGCTGTCCGTGCACCGTCTGCCGCTTGGCTAAATTGCTACCGTAACTCCGGAAAATGGCGACAAATAGGTTAGTGTGTTATAACATGAGTCTTTTTTTCTCAGGTCGCATTTGGGGCCACAAGAGGTGAAGGCATGCCACGATAGGGATAATATGTAAATGAAGGATATCAGTCATTACATTTGAACTAGTACAGATAAAGCAAAACAATTTAGACGATTGGAATCCTCGCAGCAGGCTAAAGCGAATGATATATGGCATTGCTAGGTCAAATCAGGTCAAATCTAGGATTTGACCTGACTTGAGGTCCGATGAAGGTCAAATGCGGCCAAAAGTATATCTATAGACCTGCAAGGACGAGTCAAACCTAATGCCGTTAAAATAAACGTTCTACCATAATCCATTACTAGGATATTCAGTTAAAACTATTTTTCAAGTTTGTTTTCAATGAAGAGGTCATGGCTCGTACCTGACCTTAGGTCATCGATATAAAAATGCCGGAATATGTTTCGTAGAACTTGGAGAGCTTGTCATGTGATAAACGTGTTTCAGTGGGGTAGGTCCTCTCGGTTCTGACTTATGCTATCTTACATACGCGTCGGAAAAGGGGGAGCAGGGGCCTGCCCCCACTTTTTGGCCAACAATTCCCTGATCTCTGTCAAAATGAGAGAAAACCAGACATTCCTATAACCAGCCGCTGCGGAAGGCAACGAGAAGCCCAAATTCGAACAGTTTTTGGTCCTGACGTTGAAAGTTTTTTGTCAGCATCTGGTTGAAGTTTGGCTGCCCCCCCCACTTTTTTGCCAGTGGCGACACTTATGCTATCTTAAACAATGTTTGAGGTCAGGTCACTACTTAACTTGACACTGGTGACCTGAACTGAGATGACCCAATCTCAAAAGTTTGCCCACAGTTGTAAAAATGATCAGAAAAAGGTATGCCATGTACGGTGGCGCTATGCACCGCCGTTTTTATTATGTCTCCAAAAACCGAGGACGGGGGTAGCCCCCCGTCAATGCGGGTGTTATTTAGAAAGAGGCATACAGTCATACATTTTTAATGTTCCTCATGGGTTCTCAAGAAGGTAAATATGAATCACCGAAGCAAAATGATACACAGATGGCGCTGCATTGCTAATTCTTGCAATAGCCACCATATATATGAATTTGTGGCAAGACACGTAACTGGTCAAAAAGTTAAAAATGAAGGTACGCTACATGCGAACACCATACATTTCTATTGATGCTTTGCTTATAGGATGATTCAAATGGAGTCAGTAAGCGAAGAGGCGGCACGGAGGGAAACCGATTAGAAAAATTCTGGGGGCAACACGAGGGACCAACATCTAGTATGTAGTGCGTAGAATGGGTAGTATCTCGTTCACGATAAAAGAGAGGTAACGGGGATAGTAACCATTGAGGAGAATTTCAGACAGGGATGATCGCGGCAACATGCCACCTGTATTGTTTCCATAGGCTGTATGGCGTGCTACACTCAGCCCCCACACTGCTCGGTGAATCTGATGGCCATCGATCCGCAGCTAACTCCCGGCCCTGCATGCCTCCAGGCCAGGACAAAGCCATCTCCTTCAGTAACAGAGCTTTTTGAGAACAAGCTGCGGAGGGCGGATGTCTCGACTCGGCACTGCAGTTGGTCGGTATCGTCTGCTTCCGCGTCGCTTCCGTGTCGCGTCCAGGTGCAGCAGTCGGTGGCGCCGCCCGGCCACAGCATGGCGACCGTAAAGCCGCCACCTGGCCAGTCAGTGGCGGCGTGAGCTGTGGGCGCGGGAGTGCGTGGCCGCTCCCGCCAGGGCATGGACGTCAGAAGAGGCAGCTGAACCGTAGCTCCCCTCAACTGCGACCTTGGTTGGAGACGGCCCACTTGGAGTGGAAGGTGGTGATCAGCTCAAAATGGATACCTGCAAAAGTCAGCGCGGTCGGTGCGTGAGGGCGGCGCACGACACCGGAACTTAACCCATTAACGCCCGCACCAACTTCCAGCTTTCAAATTGGCGAAACAAATGGGTTTTCCTATGCTTAGAATACGCCCAATAAGAAGTTCCGAAAGTTTTAAATCGATACCACTTTTAGATTCTGAGATATGACACCGGACAAAAATGACCCGCTGGGCGTTTGGGACATCGGCTGGCACTGCGCGGCCGGCTCCCCGGGCGGCGCTGTCACCGCACTCAGCGGCCCAATGCGCATCGCTTTTGCTGCAGTTCTGTGAAGTGTTTTTATTTCCTCTTGTTATATTGGCCATAGTAGAATATTTAGACAGTTCTATGCTCTTAAGGTTTAATTAAAGGCAAAATAACAGCATATTTGCAAAAAAGTATACAAACGTGGTTAACCTACATAGACTATGATTTGCGGGGGATAGACTAAAATTGTGAACATCATAGTATTTTAAGACTATTTGTGAATATCAAAGGTTTTGGAAAACTGCTTCTTTTGTCTCTACCCCTTCCTTCCCGCCTCCCAGACTTTGTGACTGATGTTCACTGAGCTTTCAACGAGAAATCATAATATTCAGCATACAGATAAAGGTTTTGAAAACTCAATCCGTTAGCTCCCCACTGCGGTGCACATTAGCTTGATTAATCCCAAATCTCCAAAAGGGTCAATTTCCATCTTTCCAACTTTTCTTTTGAACAAGTAGCGCGCTTCATAGTTGCATAAATGTGAACCTCCACATTTCCAGGCACACTACTGGTCATTGCAACGCTGGTCAGCTCATCATCTTTCTCATCCTCATGACTAACATATTTTGTGATGGTGGTGATTGATGATATGCACCTGATCCGCTCCGCTATCTTGCGCACTTAAAACAACTTATTTTGCTTCTTTTTCCTGCAAAATATTTGATCTATGGCATTAGCTAACAACTATGCTTTCGATATTTTTATGTCTCCATGGCTGGAGATTTCTTCTCGATCCAGGAGGGGGTTCTGGATGGTTTAACGCTGGCACTGCAATCCAAGCCCTAGACAAAGTCTGTGGGAGACAAAAAATACAGGCAGGTCTTGACCCTCCTCCTAACCCCGGGATGTTCACTCATGGTAGTTTCACTTGACTAGAACCAAGCAAAAATAGTGCTAGTTGCGTTTTAGACAGAAGTTCTAGAACTTCCCAAGCTTTCACCCATTTTATACTGCTCCAGACGTTTGACACTGCACCATCTCGTCAAAACAAACCAGCGCGGCGGCCGCGATAATTTCCAACTCATTTTTGTCAGCTGGTCATTGGCTTTCAATCATTAGTGGACACAAGGGGGCTAGGAAGGCTCAAGCCCCTACCGAAATGTCAGTGTGCCTATAGTACCTAAATGCATTAATGAGGGCTGTTCCGAGGCCATGGCGGGGAGGCTCGAGACCCCTACCCCCCCCACCCAATGAAGTCCTCAATCCGCTACTGTTCCCCGTCCTCTCTATCCACTAAACAACAATAATCCAATCATGGAAAAGACAAGGCTCTGCTAGGTTTTAGTCAGTGCTAAAATTTCGATAAGTTTCAAAACCCCTGAAAGTTGTATTTAATAACGCCTTAAAAAATACTGGAACCATCTTGCATGTTTCCGTTAAAATTATGTGATAATCATTCCCAAAATAAGACAGACCCGAAAACGGTAGGAAGCATTTCATGAACTTCAAAGTTTCCAAACGTATCGACATTGCACTAAAATCTTCAGATTTGATGAAAAAATATATAAATCTGGCAACCCTCCATTGCGCAGGACCCACAATGCCTCCCTTCCCCTCTAGGTAACATTGTGCACCTAACGCACCAGACAGGAGGACAGGACACATCCTTTTCCTCATTTTCAGCGGCCCGCAGATGCTCCGCAAACGCCCAGCGGGTCATTTTTGTCCGCTTCATATTTGACGATATCTCATGGCAAAGCCGTTCAAGAAAATCTCACTCCTTCTTCACCATCTGACTCCCAGTGGTCTTGGCTTAATGTCAATCATGGAAACCCTTTTCAGCTTTCCATATGTTATTGCGAGAAACAAAATTTGCAGAGCTATCTCACGCCGACCAAACCTCGCCAAAATCGTCCCATAAAAACCTAGAATTTTCAAATGCATTTTTCCAGCTTGTCCACGCTCTGAAACACAAATCCACATATCATAAACATTCAGATCACTTCACTGGTACCGATTCTGCAGCCAGTCAAAGTCAGAGGACAAAAATGACCCGGGCTTGGCGTTAATGGGTTAACAGAATGGGCAAGGGGACTTCGGGGGCTTACAGATGGGCATGTGACATCCGAAATTACAGATGGACACGTGGCATTGGAACCACACAGATGGGAAACGGACTTCGAACTTACGCGGATGACACGTCGGCTCCTATAATCCGAAGAGGGTACCGCAG
>JAOTON010001004.1:442500-863955 GCA_034440635.1 Lepas anatifera | reverse complement strand
GTGTTTGAGCAGTGTGCCGTGTTAATAGGACTGGAAAAACATAGGTACAAGTTCATTAAATGAGTTCGGTACGTAAATACGCTTGACGGGTTAATTTGCAGACACAGATTTCAAGTCATTAGTATTTTTAGTATTAGGGTAAATGATGCAGATTTTCTTTTTCTTTTCCTTTTTAAGTGCCACATACGGAGAATACAACACACACTGTATACAGTGTGTATTGTATTCTCCGTATGTTGTGTATTCTCCGTACGCCCCTGATTGTGGTATCCTTAGCTTCTCAGGAGGCTCACCGTGTAACGACAGCTAGTCATATATGTCACACGTATGCGTGTAACATATATGACTAGCTGTCGTTTCATGTGTGTGCAACACTGAAGTTTAACACGTGAATTGACGGGGCTGGGTACCCGACCCCTCCCCAGCCTTCGGGGTTTTTGGAGACCAAAAACGGCGGCGCCTTACCCCGCCATACTTGGCATGCCTTTTCTCTGATTATTTTCACAACTTTTTTCAAAATTTTAAGTTTAGGGTCATCTCAAGTCAGGTTACCAGTACAGGTCAAGTGACCTCACCTCAAAAAAGGTTAAGATATAATTACTCAGAACAGAGTTAACCTATACGATTAAAACTCATCCTAATAGTAGGCCCACAGTTCTACAAAATTATATTCCGGTATTTTCATATCGATGACTTAAGGTCAGGTACGAGCCATGACCTCCCCTGGGAAATATATGGCAAAACTTGTTTAAACTGTAAAACTTAGTAATGAATGGTGGCAGATCGTGTATTTTAACGGTATTAGGTTTGCCTCAATCTTGCAGATCTAATTATACACATTTTGACCAACTTTGACCTTGACCTGATCTCAGGTCAGGTCAAATCCTATATGTTACCTGATTTGATCTAGTAAGGTCATGTTATATACCATTAGATTCGGCTTGCTGCGAGGATTCCAATGGTCTACATTGTTTGCTCTACCTTTACTAGTTAGATATAATGTCTGAAAAGCTTCATTTACATGTTATCTGGTAACATGCCTTGAATTCTAGGGGCCTAAAATTTGAACTGAAAAAGGTTCAAATATTTTCTATAAAGAAGTGGATGGGCTATCCAACGCCTTTTTCCGTGTTTTGCTATCTAGCGTGGTTCTGACATCTTAGGGGGTGCGGGTACCCCCTCCCGTCAAAGCGAAGGTGGCTCAAACCCCGTCAAGTTCAGTTCAGTTCAGTTCATTAAGATCAGAAAGATCCCAGTTACATGTACAGACAATTTTCCAGGTTTTTTCATGTTCCTACGTCATAGAATCGAAACTTTTAATGTTAGGAGATCTTCAAACCTCAAACGACAAAGCACAGAATAAATGCGTACGCAACAGTTTCACAATTAAAAGTAAAAACAGCCGCTTGGAAAATATCACTATTGATAAGAAACTATAATGACCAGCATTACATCACGCCCCTTAGTGCTCTAAGGACACCTCGTTTGAAGTAGGCACTGTTCGTGCAGTGACGGATCTCGACCGGTAATGAGTTATACGCAGCGGCTGCGACATAACAGAGACGCTGCTGCCCGGCATTGGTTCTGGCCCGCGGTGGTCGGAGATGACCAGCCTGCCGGGTGTCGTGGTTGTGATTGGAGAATTGGAAAAGTTCGCGAAGTTCTGGTGGTTGACTGGAATCCAATATGAATTTCGTGAGGCAGAGCTGATGATAAGTGGCTAACTGATTTGGATTTAGAAAGCCGAGACGTGCTATTTCTTTTGAAATATGATCGTGTTTTTTTCCAGAGATGACCCTAGCACAGAAGTTAACAATTTGTTGTATGCGATTGAGCTGAGTAATACTATAGGTCCCGTAAATAGAGATGCAATTTCGAATGGAGGAAATTACAAGAGATTGAACAAGCAGCTTCAGAACACGACTTAGAATAATATGTTTTGCATGAGCGAGACAGATGAGAAAGCCGGTGCATTTAGATGTAATGTGATCAATGCGTGTCTGGCAAGTGAGGTATGTGCATACCTATTCATACGAACATCGAGATTTTTTACCTCCCTAATTTCCGAAACGGTGGTGTATCCTACCCTGATCCGCACTGTTGGGATGTTCCGAAGCATTTGCCAGTTCCAAGAAGCATAACCTGCGTTTTTGTTGCGTTGATTTTTAGGGAATTTACAGCGCGTCTTAAGACGATAAAATGATTATTTGAGGCGGAGGGATAAGTAGCTCTGACTGTTTAAAGAAGAAGAGTCCAAGGTGGCCGGGTGGCCTAGTGGCTTCGTTGCCAGTCTTCGGATCGGATAGCATGGATAACGTGGGTTCAATTCTCACGGCGGGAAACCGCCTTCCGTGTCCGATCTGACCCGGTGGAGAGGATCCTTAAACACCCACGCCAATACTCCCTGTAATTGGGCAAGTGTGCCTGTTGGGAGTGGCCCTAATAAAAAAGGTAAATCACAGGATGAACAAGGCAATTTACTTAGTATGTATGTGCATTTTAATGGCATGAACATCCCTCTATTCCTTTAGCATGAGCCATTCCCCTATCACATCCTTTCCATGCCACCGCCACACGGCCTCCAGGCAACCAGAAGCCACTGTGCACTGCCGTCTAACCGTGACGGTCCAACTTTCTATTTCTAGGCATAGAAATTAGCCAGTATGCTGCAACACCCCGTTGTTATTCTCCTGGATGACGTATCGTTCCTAGTTATTCATCGCTTGTTCAAATTATTTCTTACACCGTTGTTAAATCAAGACGTTCAGCGCTCAGTTTAATTATATCTAAATTGGTGGAACTGGGGCAATGAGTGACCTCGCAAGTCATGTCAAGCATTGCAAATGGTGAATCTTAGTAAAAAAACAATTTTTGGGTAGATGTTGATTTCTCAGTCCAGAAATATTTAAGGACAGAAACAATACAGACAATACCCCCTGATTGTGGTATCTTTAGCTTCTCAGGAGGCTCACCGTGTAAACGCCATTATTAGTGACAGGAGTTATCAGTTTCTGTACTGAATTCAGGGACGAGTGAAGAGTAAATGCTGATTCCTGACCAACACTTGGTACCAATATCGCGGTCAAAGTGAACTATTAAAACCCTTCGCAGCCTGCAGGATTCGAACCTGCGCGGGCAAACCCCATCAGATTTCGAGTCTGACGCCTTAACCACTCGGCCAAGACTGCTCCATGCACAAACGAGGGAAAGAAGAAAAAGGGGGCTTCTTGATAGACTCAGCAGTGGCTTTTCTAATGTTTTTGCAGAGAAAATGAGGAAAAACCGCCATAGGAGGAGACGGTGTAGGGCATGGGTATGGATTTGCATTTATTCAAGGGTGCTCGGGTACCCGCAATGAAACGTCGATGTCGGGTCAACATATCTTTTAGATTTTCGTGTTTTCATTTTAGGGAGTTTGAAATGCTGTTAGATATTTGAACCAATCTTTAGGAAAACTAAAACACGTCTTATATTATACTATCACCAGTGATGGATACAATGAGGAGCTAGGGGGCGCATGCCCCCTCCGCAAATGTCAGTGCCTATAACACTGGTCAACAAATTTTAACTTTTGTCATGGATCATCCACACTGATAGAAAAATTGAGTCCTTTTGGATAAACTGAGTCGGTGCTGAAAGTGAGTCTGGATTCTGGTGTCAAACTCGGTTGGGGATTCTTTAAAAGCCATACTGTGGAGTCGATTTTCGTAGGATCTCGTTCGGACTTCCTCCACAAGAAGATATTGGGGGTCGGAGCTTTCGTACTGTATTACAGTGCTTCGTCAGCGATGATCGTTCGGAATATAAGGGGGATAAAAAGGCACAAGAGAACACACAGTACAAAAATTGAGCTCTGTGCGCAGTCTGGTTTCCTCTGCTTTTTTCTTCCAGTTGGCTTCCGGTTGGTTCTTAGGTTTTATGTTCAGTCTGAGACCGCGAGGAGTTAGATGTTGATCCCGGCAGTTACGTAGGAAAGACGCGTGCGAGTGTAGTTTTGCCAACTTACTGCTGAGATGCGAGTAGAGGTTGGCAAGGGTTTTCGAAGACCGTCCTAGGTCTGAGAATTCTTTAAAGGCCATACTGTGGAGTCGATTTTCGTAGGATCTCGTTCGGACTTCCTCCACAAGAAGATATTGGGGGTCGGAGCTTTCGTACTGTATTACAGTGCTTCGTCAGCGATGATCGTTCGGAATATAAGGGGGATAAAAAGGCACAAGAGAACACACAGTACAAAAATTGAGCTCTGTGCGCAGTCTGGTTTCCTCTGCTTTTTTCTTCCAGTTGGCTTCCGGTTGGTTCTTAGGTTTTATGTTCAGTCTGAGACCGCGAGGAGTTAGATGTTGATCCCGGCAGTTACGTAGGAAAGACGCGTGCGAGTGTAGTTTTGCCAACTTACTGCTGAGATGCGAGTAGAGGTTGGCAAGGGTTTTCGAAGACCGTCCTAGGTCTGAGAATTCTTTAAAGGCCATACTGTGGAGTCGATTTTCGTAGGATCTCGTTCGGACTTCCTCCACAAGAAGATATTGGGGGTCGGAGCTTTCGTACTGTATTACAGTGCTTCGTCAGCGATGATCGTTCGGAATATAAGGGGGATAAAAGGCACAAGAGAACACACAGTACAAAAATTGAGCTCTGTGCGCAGTCTGGTTTCCTCTGCTTTTTTCTTCCAGTTGGCTTCCGGTTGGTTCTTAGGTTTTATGTTCAGTCTGAGACCGCGAGGAGTTAGATGTTGATCCCGGCAGTTACGTAGGAAAGACGCGTGCGAGTGTAGTTTTGCCAACTTACTGCTGAGATGCGAGTAGAGGTTGGCAAGGGTTTTCGAAGACCGTCCTAGGTCTGAGAATTCTTTAAAGGCCATACTGTGGAGTCGATTTTCGTAGGATCTCGTTCGGACTTCCTCCACAAGAAGATATTGGGGGTCGGAGCTTTCGTACTGTATTACAGTGCTTCGTCAGCGATGATCGTTCGGAATATAAGGGGGATAAAAAGGCACAAGAGAATCAGACCTAGGACGGTCTTCGAAAACCCTTGCCAACCTCTACTCGCATGTCAGCAGTAAGTTGGCAAAACTACACTCGCACGCGTCTTTCCTACGTAACTGCCGGGATCAACATCTAACTCCTCGCGGTCTCAGACTGAACATAAAACCTAAGAACCAACCGGAAGCCAACTGGAAGAAAAAAGCAGAGGAAACCAGACTGCGCACAGAGCTCAATTTTTGTACTGTGTGTTCTCTTGTGCCTTTTTATCCCCCTTATATTCCGAACGATCATCGCTGACGAAGCACTGTAATACAGTACGAAAGCTCCGACCCCCAATATCTTCTTGTGGAGGAAGTCCGAACGAGATCCTACGAAAATCGACTCCACAGTATGGCCTTTAAAGAATTCTCAGACCTAGGACGGTCTTCGAAAACCCTTGCCAACCTCTACTCGCATCTCAGCAGTAAGTTGGCAAAACTACACTCGCACGCGTCTTTCCTACGTAACTGCCGGGATCAACATCTAACTCCTCGCGGTCTCAGACTGAACATAAAACCTAAGAACCAACCGGAAGCCAACTGGAAGAAAAAAGCAGAGGAAACCAGACTGCGCACAGAGCTCAATTTTTGTACTGTGTGTTCTCTTGTGCCTTTTATCCCCCTTATATTCCGAACGATCATCGCTGACGAAGCACTGTAATACAGTACGAAAGCTCCGACCCCCAATATCTTCTTGTGGAGGAAGTCCGAACGAGATCCTACGAAACTCGGTTGGAATCAGGCAGAATCAGGCTCATTGTATTCCCGTTGCAGACTCAATGTAATCTTTTGGACTAGATTGAGTCTAGCAAGTAGTGTTTTCTGATGCTCATAGAGTGATCACCGTAAGCTCGGGAATAAAATTTCTGGTAACTGGTTTCAAATGATTCTTCGCTCGGTATAGAAAAACTCCACGGCATCAATGTATTCCATCAGCAAAATCGTCATGGTTTAGAAAAATATGCCCCTCCACTCAACACGGCTACTGAATTCGATGCAAGCCTCAAACGAAACCGCCTATTTTAAGTCTGGATTTGGCATAAAATTAGTCTAGTAGCAAAACTGATGCTGTTATAATTATAGTCTGTGTGGCATACTTTGATTCGTGCCTGGAGTTTCATTGGGTTCACGAGATGTTTCTCGTTAGTCTTCGTGTTTTTTCTTAAATTGAAATTTTCTGTAAAGATGTTACTTATCGTGCTGTTGTGGCCTTGCTATTACATTAACTTTGTTTAATGATAATGAGGGTAATCCAATTTTTACCGCAGTCTACTTCAGTCTGAAGAAAAGATAACATAATCATAGCTTTGTATTAGGACACATACATTAAATAACAATCACGTTCATCATTTTTCGGACACACATAAAATGCCTTTAATGAACAGTCCTCTCCCATATCGCCCAGAAGCTTACACTTCAAGCACATGCCACTGTCGTCAGAGATAGCAGCCCTCGTTTACTTTGGATATATAGAGCTAATTATAGACATGTTTGCTTCAAAGCATTCTGTCATGGCTGAGAAAATATAATTCTGTACACGATATCGTACAAAATGAGACTTACCTCTGTCCAGCGATGGACGTGCCGTTCAGAGGCTCCTGTGAAAATCCTTCCAATTTTTTTAAGCGCGCCTAATTTGTGCTCAAAGTGAGCTGAACACGATCTTTAGAACCCGTGGGTGACTGTATCCAACAGTAACAGATGATTCTCATTACTTTATCAACTTTGCAGAGCAAGGGCTGTTCTGCGCGGCCAAACGTGGGGCTTCAGTGCATGTTGTCGTCCCCTAGCTGACACACATGGACTCCTGGTTTTGGCCACCAGTACAATGAATGCCTGAACCGTCACAGCCCCAGTATGCTTCTTCACCCTCGCTAGCTTTCAGCGGAGTCTGTTGGTTACCAGACTCAGCTTAAGCTTCTCCTCTTGATCCGTTATCACCGCTAGGTCTGTCGATGTGGCTTCTCCCGTAAACCATGTCAAATGCAGAGAGGCTTGTTCAGGCCCCTCAGGTCAAAACCTGAGTTGGATCGATGTAGAAGCACGTGCCAACGTAAAGTGAAAAGGGTCAAATATTCCTCTCAAATTTCGCTCGGATCACGACGCCAAAGCTTTGTGGCCAGCTCTGCGTGCAATGGCAGGAACACTGAAGATGGCGTGAAACGGCGAGTAAGTTTTCTCAATCACGGGTCGAGCACGCGCACGCAATCTCCGGATACGCTTTGACGTGGGATCAAAATACACGGGGGTTTCGAATGATTCTGCAGTTAAAGCTCCCATATTCCTGGTTATTTCTGGTGACAGCATATATTGATTCCTAGTATAAGATGAAACTCAGAAGTGGATATTAATAGCCCTTTGATTTTCGCGGCTAGAATAGGTCGAGCACCTATGGTAAAATGATGCTTTGTGGTATAGAAAAGATCCCACTTGTAACACCATATTTGTATCATATTAAGCTTCTTCCCACCATGTTTAGAAGCCGAGAATCATTTTAAGCTGTCAAGGCCTACAAAAACACTTCCTGTGCTGGAATTATGCTGGGAAGAGGATCTAATGAGAGCAAGCATGCTCAAATGTTCCTTTAATAAGGCTTCATGGCATCATTTTATGCTCGAGCAGACCGTGATTCCGGATTAGATAGAGCACATAGGAATGAAAATTTCTCTCAGTGCAATACAAAATAGTCCGTGTCTAGGGTAATTTGTGGCGCTGAACACGAATCTGGCAGCAGAAACGCCGTATCAGATTAGAATTTTGAGATCCAGTTTGTCTGTGTGTCGTCTTTGTGCAAGCCTACTTGGCATCAGTGACATTGACAGTGCAAAACCCAAGAGGTCTAGGAAAATGAACGTTTGGGTTCTTGTAGAGGCTAGGGTATTTTACCCTAAACCCGATTTTCATAGACCTAGGTCAATATATTCAAGGTAAAACGAGGCCATATAGGTCAAATTCTGTATGTGCAGGGTAGCCATTGGGAAATGCCGTGCTTATGCGATGAGAATCCGGATATGGAGAGAAAGTGACCTAAAGTAACGGTGAAAAGGTTTGAGGCAATGTTCTCTGAAACTTTTAGACCAGGGTGGTTCAAGGTCATTGACTTTTGACGTCAAAATATCACATTTTGCCTATAACGTATACCGCAACTACCACTATGGCAACCGTCGGGCGAGAAATCAGGTTTGGCCTTGACCTATGACCTTTGACTTAAACCTGAGGCCTTGAGCTCAAGATTGAGTGACCTAGCGTATGACGTCATAACATAATATACGTCATATTAGGTGACGTCATCCAACCGAAGGTACTAGGGTCAATGACATTGAAATGGTGGTATGACTTTGACCTGTGACTTTTTACTTGGACTTGACCTTCAAAGGAGGTGACTGACATAAAATCCTCATCATATAATGTTGCGACGTCACCACTCGGTTTACAATACCGGCGAGCTTGTGCGACCGAGCGCAAGCCTTGTTCAATGTACAATGTTCATGCACTTGAATGCGAGGTAGTCTTCCGTTGCAATAAATTCCTATGTGCAGTGATAAGCTGTATTGTCTGGGTGCAGATAATCCGGGTTCTCGACAGCCCTGATCTAGATTTGTCCACAAAAGGCTAGGCTCATGACTGTGCGTGGAGAGTGTAGGGGCTATACATCAGGTATGATCTGGAGAAGAAACCAGGTCCGATGGCAAAAAACGGTTACTAAATTTGAAATCAGCGGTATCGAAATAGGTAGAAACAGGTGCTTACGTGCCGGATCCATTTTGGCTGTTGACCAGTGTAATTAATGCATTGCCGAAGGTTGTTCCGAGGCCAATGGCGGAGGAGGGTCGAGACCCTTTGCCCCCCCCACCCGAAATGTTGCACCACATCAAATTTTGATATGGTGGTTTTTGCATTGCTTAAGACTTGAGCACCCCCAATCGTTTAAAAAAATCCACGCTTCTGGTAATATCATTCCAGTTGAATGCTATATATGGCGTTAACTATGCATAGAGCATATTCTTAGTTATGCCGCTCCCTGAAAAATTGATAAGCTCTTAAAGAAACTCATGAAGAATTGAAGGGAAATATTTCCAAACTCTTAGTAAAGGACCAGCTGCAGCATGAATTGTGGAGACTAACACCTTCTGAACATAAGGCCCAGCAACTATCCCTATAATAGCAGCCGTAATGGCGAGGGATGATCAGATGGACCACAGCAACATAAAGGAAAATGGTATATCGACCTGCGGGCCAACTGGCCGCTAATAGGTACTGCCGGGGGAGTGCAGCATGTGCCTACTGGAGACCTCACGGCACGCGCACACAACAAAGTTAACACGCAGTGAAGGAGCACGAGCCAGGGGTGACAGAATCTTACTTATTACCAGGGGATCTAAGCTGATGGCACTATGACAAGATAGTTGTGCACTTTCTGACGATTTTTTCAACAAGAAACCATGGGCCATTTCTTACATTTCGAAAAATCACAAACGAGACTTGTGTAGACCAGGCGCAGATTCAGGGGTCAGCCCCCCCTAGCGCGCCTGACTCAACCCAGGTGGTAGGGCCACCAGTGCCTGAAGTGTGCAAATTAGATTTTTGTTACTGATTTTAACAGGTTTTTAACCATTAAGTTAAAAATTACAAATCATTAGGATTACTCTCGAGACATCCATGACCCCTCCCATCCCCCTTGAACGAGATCCTGTATCCACTTACTTACTTACTTACTTATGGCTTTTTATTAGGCGTTCTGTGCATAGCACCTTTGCCCGCCTCTAAAGGAGTGTGTGGGAGAATTTTAGAATTTAGTGTGAGGGCAAGCTACGTTAGTCTGTTAAAGCAATGGGAGTTATTTCAAGTAATGGGTTGCAAGATGTTTTAGCTTGCAAATGGACGGTCGTGGCAATGGCATAGCCATGCCAAGGGAGGTCTTTTAATAAGTTTAGACCCGCAGAGTGCGAAGGTTATTTCTGTGGTTGAAGACCTTATAAATTTAGAGTTTGAAATTTAGAATTTGAAATTTAGAATTTGGAATTTAGAATTTAGAATTTTGTGTGTCAGTTATTGATGTCCGCTTGTATACGTTACTCGAAAACCTCCGTTAACTCAATAATTTCGTATTTTAGAAAGTGCGCTAAACACCTGGCCAGGGTGCCGCGAATTTACCCTGCAACCCGGAGGTGAAGTTGCAGCTCCCCTCTTCGGCTGGGCAGCCGCCGCGCAGAGAAAGAAGTGTGAGAGGATAGTTAGATTGTTAGTAAGAGTATAGATGTGGTTAGTATAGACCCGCAGTGAAAGGTATCACTGCGGTGAAGAAATCTAACCTATCTAACCTAACCTGATTTCAAAGTTAGCCTAACATAACCTATCCTTAGCCTACAATGAACCATTTAAAGGTTACAAAACTATTGCTTAAATTTCGCAGTGGATCATCTATGATTGGAAAATAGGCAAGTCCTACTTTGGGGGTGCACCATGCACCCTCCATCATATATACTGGGAGGGGTGATTTATAGAAACTTCTCTAGCCCAGAGTCCTTTAGGAATGTAAAGACTTTTTCGAGTAGCTCAGGATGGTCGTTCCCGAGCAGAGTTTTTAGGTCTACAGGGATGTTTTGGATTCGGCAGTAATCTAGCATGGGTTGCCGATGGGTATTGTGCTGGGGACAATCGATGAGAATGTGATAGGGATTCTCCATTGCGTCGCAGGTACCACAGGTACCCGCGTTCCAATAGGCATTTAATTTTGTGTGTCCATTTCTGAGTCTGGTTAGAATAACCTCGCGCCGGCGACTCTTTTGGTTTGAACTGGGCCAGTAGCCGATGTTAGGCTTGATATAGAATAGGTGGGCGCTGTGGTTTGTAGTCCAGTCATTTTGAATTTGCTTCCGGATGGTGTCCTGGAGGAGAGCTTTGCTATCGTCTCCAGACCACGTTAAGGGTGCGATCTCTCTAAGTTCTAGGGACTTTTTTGCCTGCTCATCGGCCTTTTCATTTCCTTGAATTTTGCAGTGGCCCGGGATCCAAAGAAAAGAGACATCAGGGGTATCATCGATACCTTTCTGAATATGTGCTATAACGTGGTGGCTGGGGTTGACTACGTTACTGATGGCCTGCAGGACAGATTTAGAGTCTGAACAGATGACGGCTGAGTTGATATTTTGGGTTCTGATTATGGCTAATGCATTTAGGATGGCAACAGCCTCGGCTGTGAAGATGGAGCAGTTGTCCGGAAGTCTTTTCTGAAGGCAAATATTTTGTCCCCAGATGCCAAGGCATACTTTTTCGCCTATTTTGGAGCCGTCTGTAAATATAAAGGTCTTGTCCGCGTTACAAGATCGGAACTCTAGGAATTTTTGGGAGACTTCTTCCTCTGAGAAGTCCGTTTTACGGGAGGTGAAAAGAAATTCCACTTTGGGCTCTTTTCGAGTCCAGAAGCGGGAGAGTGGGGGTTTGCCTATTGTCGCTGGCAGTGCAAGATTTAGGCTTTCCAGGGTTTTCGCTACTCTGTGCTTAAATGGGGGCCACTTCTGTAGAGTGGCTTTATTTGCTCGTCTGGGATGGGCAAAACATTGTTTTGCCGGGTGATTTTCGGTGGATTGAACCTTGATGTAGTAAGAAATAAGCTGGGTGTCGCGTCTTGTCTGTAGTGGGCACAGCCCGCTATCAGTTAGAAGGCTGGTGATGGGGGATTCTCTGAGCGCGCCTGTGGCTGCCCGGATACTGGCGTTTTGGACTCGCTCTAGCTTTAATTTATTGGTCTTGTTCGTCGAGTCAAAAACGAACGAATTATATTCGAGAATGGACCGAATCAGGGACTTGTAGAGCATAAGCAGGGTCTTTCGATCCCCGCCATACTCTGTGCCGCCGAGCATGCGGAGAATGTTGACTCGCTTTTGACAGCTAGAGACGACTTTGGTGATGTGCTCATTGAAACTCAATCGGGAATCTAGGGTGACGCCCAAGAATTTGAAGCTATTGGTGCATTCAATAGGTTTACCCGAGATTTGGAGCCGTGGGGGGTCGTGTCTGGAATGCGCTCTGGCAAAGACAACGACTGATGATTTTTCCGCCGAGAGTGATAGACCCATTAAGCTACACCAATTATCGATGTCGTTTAAGCTGTCCTGCAACTGCGTAGTTGCGTGTTGGAATTCTGGTTCGTTATACCGCCTGGTATCGATTGCAGTGGTTTTCCAAATGGCGACATCGTCCGCAAAGAGGGAGTAATTTATTCCAGGCGGTAGCTTTTGGCGAAGAGATCATTGATCATTACTAGAAAGAGGGTGGGGGACAGAACGCTACCCTGGGGTGTGCCTTGGTCCTGGGTTGCCAGGTAGGAGAATGTGGTGCCACAACGGACTTTAAATTTTCGGTCCTTGAGGAAGTTTTCGATGAATTTTGCAAGGTGGCCACGAATTCCTAGTTTGCTTAATTTAAACAACAGGGCGTCTTTTTGTACGCGATCAAACGCCGATTTAATGTCTAAGAATGCAGCTATTGTTACTTGCTTTTTGTAAAAGCCATTTTGGACGTCACTGACTAGTTTCACCAAATTGTCAGTGGTGGCTCGCCCGCGCCGGAAGCCTGATTGCATAGCATCAAGCTTCTTTTCGAGGATCTCGTGAAGTCTAACGTTTACCATGCGCTCGACAAGCTTGCTAGCACAGCTAGTAAGCGAAATTGGGCGATAACCTTTGGGTCTGTTTTTTCTTTGCCAGGTTTTGGAAGGGGAATTATAATACTCTCTCGCCACGATGTGGGGAAAGAGTCGCTAAGAAACATGTTGTTAATGGCCGAAAGCAGGTACTTTAGTGCTGTTTGGCTGAGGTGCCTGAAGAAAGAGTAGTGAATTTCGTCAGGGCCCACTGCAGTGTTTCCACACTTGCTAATGGCGTAATTTAGCTCGGTCATTGTAAATGGTACATTATAATACTCTTGATTACCATAATTGATGAATGTGTGCTTTTTGCACCATTCTGCCTGGTCTTTGGAGCGCTGGCTGTATGAGTTATTAGCTGCGACACTGGCATAATGATCAGCAAATTTATCCATGACTTCCTTAGGTTCGGTGATGGGTTGGCCAGCTATTTTTAGTTGAGGGAAAGGTCCACGGGGTGGTCGCTTCGCAGAGAAAGCTCTAATGGTATTCCAGACTTGGGTGGTGGGAGTGAAGCGGTTGAATTTGGAGGCAAAAGAGTTGAAACTGTCCTTTTGAACCCGCTTGCACGTGTTTCGAAAGTGTTCTTTTGCTGCCCGAAGTGCGGATCGAGTAGGGCTGTGTGCCCTCCTCTCATATGCCTTGCGGGCTCTAATCATTTGAGCTTTGGCGTGTGCCGTCTCTGCGTTCCACCATGGGGCTCCGTTTTTCTTTCGGGGTCCTCTGGTTTTTGGTATTGCTACTTGTGCTGCTGAGCTTATGGCTCTTAGTATTAATTCAATATCTGCCGAGTGTGGGTCACCTTCGGTGACCAGAGTGAGGTCGACCTCTGCCTCAAATTTTGTCCAGTCCACTCGTTTTAGATTCCAGGAAGGGGTATAGAGATCAACGCGGTCGAGTGCTCCTTGGGGGACATTGATTTTGATTGGGAGGTGATCGCTCATGCCTGGGTTGTCTTCGACATCCCAGGTAAACAGTGACGCAATTCTAGGCGTGCAGCACGAAATATCAATGGCTGTGTCTAAATATCCGCTTTGCGTTGCTTGGCGGGTTGGTGCGCCGTTATTTAGGATAACTAAATTTTGAGAGCCTATTGCGTCATATATAATTTCACCTCTACGATTTGGCGTGGCGCTGCCCCAGGATGGGTGGTGACCATTCAAGTCTCCAAGTAATAACAAAGGCCCGTTTATTTGATTAAACAGTTGTGCGAGGTCCTGATCCGTTGGATCAGGGTCGCTAGGGGATATGTATATTGAAACAACCGTCAATTGGACGTGTTGTATTTTCAAACTAATAGCTACACAGTCCAGTGATGTTACCAAAGGCACGTGACTGTGTGGGATGCTATTTTCTATTAGGATGGCTGTGCCTCCCTTACGGACAGCAGCGTTTACGTTATGGCGATACCAAGAGTAACCCGAGATTTTGTATTTATCGTTATCTTTATCAGAAAAGTGGGTCTCTTGTAATGCTGCTAGTGCCGGTTTTTTCTCAGCAAATATTGATGAAAAAAGCGGGAATTTCCCGATAAGGCCATTTGTATTCCATTGCAGAATTGAACCCATGGTGGTTTTTAACGTTTGTGATTAGGGGATCTACGCTTACGAAGGTTATACGAGCACCTGCTGCTGCTGCTATCGCTAGCAGGAGAAACTGGGGTGGAGTGTCTGGAAAAGCTAATTTTCCTTGCTACGGGTGAGCTGCCGGGGCTGGAGGAGCCGGGGCTGGGGGGTTTCCAGGAGGGGAGCTCTGGAAGTGTTTATAACAGTTTTTGCAGAGCTCGTCTCTGAGGCACTGCTGGTGTCAGAGACGGTCTCTGTCCCGGACAGCTCGTTGTCAGACTGACTTTTGTCGTCTGACGTTTCAAAGTCACTTGAAAACTGAAACTGCATATAATGACCTATGAGGTCGGTTTGGGATCCGCAAGTGCGGGTGGCCGGTGCTGTTTGGAAAGAAGCATCGCTTCTTTCCAAGGAGAGAAAATTGAAAATAATTCAAACAGAAAATTGAAAGAAGGCGTTAGCTCCCAAATAAACAAAAACCTCCCAAAAAGAGCGATGTTGGCCTAATTGACATACCAATTGCCCTCATGGTAGGTAGCATTCCCAACATTACCTCAAGTCTTACATACCATTCTCAGCATGATTGAGAACGAATTCCAATTTCATCATCGAGTGTTTATCGCAAGCTGCATATTGCAAGGCATCTGCAGGCCCTCTCGTGTACTCTGAGTGATACGGTATACTCCGCCATAAAACCGCCAAGGTACATCGAATCCTCGTTTTTTCTCTAAAGTATTGATCCGGTTATTTCACGTCCGGACACTTCCTTCAACTTGAGCACATCTTTACTTAGGGTTGTCATCACTTACCCTTAATTGAAGCCCTTTGAGTATATTTGGGTCTAATCTTTTTACAATAACACCAACAAGTGCAACTTAGTGCTTATTGAAAGCTTTAAAAACCTCCCTATATTCTTTACTCATTTCAATGAATTACGTGTCACATAAGCCTTGCCCCGGTGGGAGTGTTTGAACACCTCTCTCGAGTTTTACCGGCGGCAAAAAACGGCGGGGCGAAGCCCCGCCGCACTTGGTACACCTTATCCTTGATCAATTCTGCAACTTTATCCAAAATTTAACCTCAGGTCATCTCAGGTCAGTTCACCAGAGCAGGTCAAGTGAACTCACCTCCAAAAATGTTTAACCCTTGCCTCGGTGGCGGGCACGAGCCGCCCTGGTGGGGAGCTAAAAAAGACCCCCACGATCTCAAAAACTAAGAGAACTAGAAAAATGTGCAAAACGGCAATCAAAACCTCTTCAAAAATCATATAGAAAATACTTAGGTCATTTTTCTTGTCAGGTCAATATCAAGGTCATCAGAGGTCAAAATAGGTCAAAATCGCTAATATGAGGTGTACTAAGAAAACCTCATATATCTCAGAACCTTTGATAGCTAAACAATTTTTTAACACCATTTGAAAGCTCTTGAATTGTTCTTTCATCACCATGGCAATGATTTTCGGGTCAGGTCAAAGCCTAGGGAGCTACAGGTCACTGAACATTGGGAATTTGCTTGGGAATGTCCATAGCCAACCATGCATAAGGGCGTTTCCTTTTTCGCTAATAACTTCCAAACCAAGCAAGATGCAGACATATGTGATGCACCATTGCAATTCCCTCGTCAATACAAATCGAATGACATATAATATTTCTATGCCAGGTTAAATTTAAGAATTTGACCTGACCCAGGTCAACGGTCTGACCCAACTTGACCTGGTATACTTGCAGTGACTATTCAAACACTTCGATGACAAAATAAAAGTTCCATCTTTGTTTATTCACAATTTATAGAGTAAAACACCAAAAAATTCTTATTTGACCTAAGGTGACCTTTCAAAGGTCACAAGCCAAGATTTTTGGCATCAACTTCAGAAATGGGCTAAGAGCAAGTCGTAACCGATGTTTGAAGTTGATTCCATCCGTACTTACTGAGAAAAGCTCATTTCATGATTTTCCCCATGTATTTACAATAGGGAGGTCATACTCATTTTTTACCTTAGGTCAACAATATAAAAAAATCGCAAAACATATGTTGTAGCCCTTGGTGGGCCCAATATGTGGTATGAGTTTGAACTTGATCGATTTACCCTCCTTTTAGTTATGCAGTCCTAAGCATTTTTAGGTGAGGTCACTTCACCTGGCCTGGTGACCTGACCTAATATGACCTTGGGCTTAAATTTTCAAGAAAGATGTAAAAGTGATGAAGGAACAGCTAGACGAAGTTTGGGGGTGCTGCACGCCGCCGTTTTTTATCACTTCGGAAAAACCCGAGGGGGTCTAAAAAGACCCCCACCCGCGCAAAGGTTAAGATAGCATACGTAAGAACAAGGTTAGTCTATCCAATTAAAACTCATATCACATACAGACTTGTTGATGACTCAAATTTGTTTGAGTCGACTCAACTCTGACTCACGGCTTAAAGGCTGACTCTGATTCTGACTCGACTCGCTGTGTTGAAAATGATGAGCCGACTTGACTCAACTCAAATCCAGAAGTGAGTCGACTCAACTCTGACTCAAATAAACATTGAGTCAGAGTCGACTCCGACTCAGAATGGTGGACAAGTATGTATATAAAAACGCACATTTCCTTTCATAGTACACACATTCCAGTACATTTAATCATGGGATGAACTATTAATAACTGCTCATTTCTTTCCATAAAATGTCAATTGCAATTACTTCATGACATAAATTATGTCTACATACAAATGAAGAAAGGTGCTAAATGCGAACATGTGACTGCATTGAAGGACCCGAGGGCTTTTCATTTTGATGGTATGTCCTTCATGACTAGTCAAAATTGAGGAGGCAATGAGCGAGGTTACAAACACAAAGAACAGGACTCAATGTTTGAAAATTTGACATTTTGAGTGGCAATTCCTGCCCCAGTGCATTCTGAACAATCCTGTGACAAATTCAGCTTCGAAATAAATGCTACACCGAGTCGACCCGACGACCCTCCTGTGCTGCACCACCTCAATCAAAAACAAAATAATGAACGATCGCGTCATCCTCCCGAAAAAGCTGTAATGAATACTACAGATGGCGCACTTAAGACATTACGCGAACCTAACCTCCATGACACAAAAGATGACGATAAATAGCACTTCAAAAGTCACGTGACTTTCAAAAGCTAGGAAAATAATCCTGCCCTCAGGCTACAGTCAGGCTACAAAATAAAAAAGCTAACATATTATGGCGCACAGTGATGGTTTGGTGACAGCCGTGGCGCGCATGGGCTGCAGCTGCACTGCAGTGGTATGTTGTGCAGTGGGCGGGCGGTGGTAAATAGGTACATAAAATCATCAGCATCATTTAAAGAGTGGTGGTTTGTGACAGACTTGATGTGCAGGGAATGCCAGGGATAGGACCAAGTCTTACTTTCCGTATACAGAGGACAGTAGGTACAGTGCTGTGTCGTCAGTGTTGATATTATCTACTAGGTGATGTGCTCAAACCATGACCAATCAAGAAAGTACTTTGAAAAACAGCTAATTGAGGCTTTCAGTTTCCGTTTGACCCATTTCAAGGCTTGTGTGCAAAACAAGATTTTGGTATCCGCTATCTGGCGCTTATATTACTTAATTTTTTCCGTTAACCAAAGCAAGAAAATAGAAAATAAAGCTGTAGCTTCCTAAGAATGAATTCTTGCATGATTATCAGCTTAGGACTTTGTGTGGTGTGCACCCTCAAAGTAAAAAAGTCTGAATGTGTGCCAAATCACATTTTGCTGTATGATTTTGCATGCTATTGCTAGGATTAAATGGAAAATAACTAGCAATTATTTGTGGCTTTGAAACTGTATATTTTGCACAACTTATTGTTGTTAATGACTGATCCCGGGATGAGTGTAGTGGGGATATGAAAATAATAAAATACCTACTATTAGCAAATTGCAATATGAAGTCTTCAAAATTAGTCATGAAAATTTATAACGTGTCAGCCATGTGATCACATATGTTAAGAAAATAGAGTGTTGAGTCGACTCAACTCCTGACTCACAGCTCAGAGGCTGACTCTGATTCTAAATCTACCCAACTAGTCGAGCACTTGAGTCGACTCAGACTCAACCCAAATCTGGAGGTGAGTCGACTCAACCCTGACTCAAGGGAAAATTGAGCCGACTCAGAGTCGACTCAGACTCTGAGTCGCGACTCAACAAGACTGATCACATAATGGGCCCGCTGAGTGGCACCAAATATGTTCCGGTATTTGTTATATCGATGACCTAGGGCCAGGTACGGATCATGACCGCTCCATTGGAAATGCATGGGTAAAACAGGAATTGGGCTGTATATGTGTAGATACAGCTGAGAATACCTTTATTTTCTCCAACTCATAGTATTCTTGGCTCCTTTCGAGGTTCATGTTGCAATTTTTTACCTGTTACCCCTGAAAAATAATATTTACAGGTTTCAGACTCGGATCAATAACTTTGCAAGTCAATAGTTGACGACACAAAACGACTCGAGAGACTCTAACAGGCAACCAGACTTGTGACTTCGACACTACCGAGGACCCCATAGGCGTAGGAACGGGGTGGGCCAGGGGGCCATGCCCCCCAATATTCATGATTCTTAACCATTAACCCTATGGCGTTAACTAGAAAGAAATGACTTCAAAATGCCCGCTGGCCCCCAATATTCTGGACGTTCCTACGCCTATGGAGGACCCCGACGGAAAATTTACGATAGGAGCTTGGATGGTCCTCTCAAAAACCTAGACACGAGTTGCACAAATTAATGTTTTTAACCGGCTAAACTGAGAAGTAATACCGAATTACATTCAGATAATTTTACCAACAACCAGAGACAACACCGTAAGTCGTACTTTACGAAATGCTACGAACAGAACTCAAATACCATTTAGAACTTCTAACCACAAGTTTTTATTTCTGCTCAGCACAATAAAATTATTAAATAAGTTGCCAAGAAATCTGTTAGAAATTCCGTCTGAGACTATATTCAACCATCACCTAGAGCGGTATTACAGCCAAAACAACCCACCAAAGTATTTTACCTTCGGCTCAAAAATAGATAACTCTCTCTTAACCCGCCTGGGGGCATATCCAAATTAAAAGGCCACTAGTTCAAAAGTCAAGCCATAGAGGCTCCGTGCTGCGACTGCGGCCAATCTGGCGAGAAAACCGCGCATTTCGTTCTCGATTGTCCGAAATTCGCCCCACAGAGGGAGATCATGACTAATAACATTACAACACTGTTGAATATCTCATTCCGAACTATCCACAGACAATTAAAAATAGGCACTCTCCTCTACGGGCACTCTCTCCTTCCCGGTGTTGACCCAGCTGTGGCCCGATCGGTTTTCAAATATATTAAAACTAGCGGAAGGTTTCATGGCGGGACTGAGCGCCGCTGAGCTGGTGGGCCGCTGCGTGGGTGACCTGGCTGCCGGTGCCCGGCCGGGCGTGGTGCCGTGTGAGGTGGAGTGGGCGGGGACGTCTGACTGGCGGCGGTATCGTTGTAATGTATGGTGCCACCCGAGCGGCGTCGTGATTTAAGTGCCTTGGCGCTTTTACGCCAATCGGGGATTCTTCTCGACTTACTTGTTTGTGCAATGCTGGAAAATAAATGCATGTATGTATGGATGCATCATAGGCGGATCCAGGATCGCCGATCAAAGGGGGCACCTTCCCGGGGGTGCCATCCTGGTCCGGGGGCGCCACTTTTGACCGGAAAAACCTATCAGATGGGTGCAAAATCCTATCGGTGGGTGCTGATTTTTGCATCCTGGAGGACGGAGGTGGGAAGCGACATTTCAGGGGGGCACCATCGACTTTTCAGAGGGGCGCCGTGACCACTTCAGGGGGTGCCGAGGGTCGATCGGGGGAGGCACGTGGCCCCTTGCCCTCTGGATACGCCCATGGTATGTAAATTGTTGAGGGTGCCCGGCACTCCAAATAAAACATGGAGTTAATGTTAAAAATCCTTGAAGTTTGATTATTTTTCATTCTATGACTTTAAACCAACTCTTCCTCGTTCAAAGATCTGTGTGATGGACAAAACAAAGATTGTATCATGTCATCATTTTTTAAAGGATGTTTGTTGACGTTGATTCCAATTCGGGCACCTCAAATAATCTTTTGAAATCCACGCTCGTACCATATGTACATACTCTTTCAAAAGAACGTCTTGTCAGCTTCTGAGTGTTAAAAACACCGAAGTGCAAGTGAAAAAGCTAAGTGGGTCGCCACTTCTTTATCCTAGCCCTAAATATGAAAAATTTCATTACGTCGAATAATTGATTTGGAGTCACGTAATCCACCTGGTCTTTCTCTTACCAGACCAAAATATCCTGGGTGTCAATGACCAGACTGTGTTCTGCAAGTGCGCTGGGGCGGCCAGACTCTGGAAGCGCTCGAGACTACCGTGTACACCGTGCAGTGTTTTCGTCCCACTCTGTGTACCGCTGGGGCAGCTATTGCTTCCCTGAGGAGTGTTGGCTGCTGCCAGCTGGGCGTAGTGTTGATTTGGGTGTACCCCGCTGTGGCCACCAACAATATGCCCGGCCACACCCGCTGTTGGGATCACCATCACGGCACCGCCGACGCGCTAATGACCGCCGCGCCGCAAAGCCGCCGCGGCCAATTTGGCGCACATCCGCAGCCGCCAGGTGTGCCGTCATTTGCCTGAGCGCGCCCGTCACCGCTCATTTGCCGGCCACCGCCACCCAGTCGCTTACCTAAGACGAAACCGACGCCGGCGATCTGGCCCAGCAGGGGCAGCGCCGCCGCCGCCAAACGCCGCCTCGGAAATTGTCGGGCATTGAAAGCCGCTACCTGGACACACTCGCCCCCATTTCTTCTGGGAGTGTCAATCCTGATGATGCACAGCTGATTTCGGATATATTCACTTAACTAGTTTCACAATTTATGGTCTAGCTGTTCCTCCACCATAAGCTTCGCCAGCGACCAAAAATTCTTCAGCCAATCTTCAACCTGGTGCTGACAAGGTCTTGTTTTTAGAACTGAAAAGTCATCGAATAGTTTGGGTTCATTGTAGCCTTCCGCACTGCTTAGGCATAATATTTCTCGATTTACTCTCAATTTGGCTAGAATCCGGACATTTTTTCGATAAAACGTGCGGAGAGGACCCCCTGGCCCATCCCTATTCCGAACCGCACGTCCAGGATGGCATATCGTCATTTTTATGAGCGCGATTTAAGAATAGAGCGGGTGCCAGCAGTCGCATCGGCGTCCAGTCATACCAGTCCAACCCAGACGAAAAATTGCGCCGGAAAATCTTTTTGAATTCCGCACTGAACAGAACCATTGCCATGCTGAATTGAGGACGATGCATCCCTCCAGACATATCCATCTACAAGACCTGAAAATCGCCTTTCAATCATGGCTGGAAATATCTTCTCGATCCAGGGGGGTCCTGGGTGGGTTAACGCTGGTAGTGCCATACAAGCCCTATATAAAGCCTATGGGAGACCCAAAATCCAGGGGGGTCCTGACCCCCAACCCCCCCGGATTTCCACCCATGCTTTCAATTACTGGTCTAGTTTTCCCGTCTCTCAAGCAGTTATTTTGACGGAGATTTGAACAGAGCTGCAAAAAATCTCAAATCTGTCGGGCACTTTCGAAAAAACCTCCAAATCTGTCGGGTGGTTCGGATAGGACTATTAAAATTGTCTAAAACCCATTCAATTGGTAAAATGTTCCTACTCTTTTTCCACATTCTTAATTGAAAATACTAAAATTAGCATAAAAAACTACAAGTTTGGCACCAATGGATATCATTATCCTTATTTTTGTGCTCTGATCCTTATATGTGTGATATCCTTATTTTTCGTGCTCTGAAGCCGCCTATGGAAAATCTAAGTGGAATGACACAAGTCTATTAATTTTCAAAACTCTAGAACTGAGACTGTTCTTCGGGTTTTCAATTATCAGACACGCTCAGGAAATTAAGGTTATCGGCAGAAACCTATAACAAATTGAATACCGAACCACCAATTCCCATTTTCTGGAGTCACCATTGGTAAAGGAAATCTATTATTGGATGTAATTTGAGATTTGTGGACGTACAGCATACAAATAGTGTGTGTCAAAGTCAGCTCGACTGGGTCTTGAATAAGACTCAGTCTTGAATTCAGATGATTTAGGTCACAGGTGGAAATATACAATAACATGAAAAGCAGCCCCCTTTTTCAGTCCTCTGCAGCCGCCATTGACAAAAAATGCTGCACTAGAATGAGAATAAGTTATATTTTGTTATTATGTTACATAGTCCAGCCCAGAATACTTAAAAAATATAGTTTGCAATGGAAGAAAGCTGACCTGGTTCCCATACCATGCGGTTACTTATGCCAGGTTCTGCAGATTTTCATGATTTCAGTTTTTTGGAGGTGGGAGGGGGTAATTTGGAAGGAACCCCCAAAATTTATATATGGATTTTGCTCTGATGGCCAGACAAACAAGATTGGAGGGGTACTTTTTTGATATTCGAAAGTGTTTTTAAGGATCATGGCTACTTGTAGTTGAATACAAACATGTAATATTAGCTTTCCATGACTTTAAATGCATGTTTACATGAAAAATCCTAAATTTTGAAGCTGTTGGCTATCTCAAAGTTTTTCATGCATTGCCGTGCTCATTTCCATGAGGGTACGTGGTTTAGGATCTGAAGTTCATGAGGCTAATAAATAACCTTAGGTCAGTTAGATAGTAAATGTCAAATAAATATCATGTTTCCAAGGAAGTTAAGAGTAAAAGGAATGAGTAAAGGTTGCACTAGGCTGTGTTTTTGTTATATCTTTGTCCCCTTGACATAGATCATAGGCATATTTAGGTAAGTGAATAAAATGAAATAGGAGAAATAGTTTGGTACTTAAAACTCAAATTAATGTGGAAAGGTGAAGAGTTTTGTTTCTTTGGCATCTACAAATCCACTGATGAAGGTATGCAACTTTTGTGGTTAATTCTGGACAAACAGGCATTGGATTTAAAAGAAGATGGAAGGGAAAATCAAATGTTTTAGTCTAATTTGACCAGTCTGCTGGTAAAATTCATTTTCCCTTATTAATATCATTTAAAATTATTGATCAACAGTGAGCATAACATACTGTGTGGAAATAAATGTAAGCTGCCGAAATTACAACGAACACCACATCACTTACTTCTTTGTTTTCTCCCCACACTGTTCTGATCTGCCCGCTGTTTGATCCATACTTCAAAACGACCTCCTTGGCCAAAACCACTGTTCCTGAACTTGCAGGGCAGCCCAGAATGCTTGATTCGCTGATGCTCCTTAAAAAAACGTTTCTCGCCAAAATACCCACATCCCTCAAATCCACATTTAAGCTTAACACGGGACGGTGGAAGGGGCTTCAGCTTAATCGGAGCCATTTATCAGCCCTTCAACTATGGACGATGAAATCCAGGCTCAACCAGTTTACTCAAGATGTATACCAAAGTAATGCAAGAGAAAAATAATCAAAAACACAACCTTGCAACGCATTGCCTCCACCACACCACGGGATTCTAGGGCCTTGGCCTCCGCCATATCCACAAGGCAACACACCAAACCGCAGGGCTGCTTTTCTTCAAACCAAAGATACCTTTTACACCGGCTTTGCCGCAAGGGCGCTGTTCAAACAGCGCCCTTGCGGCAGCGTTGAGCGTACTTCCAAACGAAGGAAACGAAGGAAAAAAACTGTTTTGCCTGTCGCCTTTACCTTTACGGCGGCCTGTCGGGCCAAGCTGTAGCGTGCTATGGAATACAAATCGGGCCCGACAGGCCGGTGAAGGAATTTTTCCAGCAGAGGATTTTCTGGGTGACGTTTAAAAGGCCCTCTGTGCATAAGGCCCTCTATTCAAAGGTTCCTCGATTCATAAGTCCCTCGAAAATACCCTCTGTGCATAAGGCCCTCTATTCAAAGGTCCCTCGATTCATAAGTCCCTCGATTTTCCATCGGTTCTTGCCGCACACTGGCTTGATATGGGAGAGGTGCAAATTCATGAAAAACTTGTTGAGTGAAAGAGGTGACAATTCTAATATTGAGTTTTTTTAGAACAAAAAATATTTTCTGCTTCCTTTCAAGATTTTTTTCTCACAGATTGTAAGATCTATCGCAAGACCATACCGTGCCCTAAAATCTGTCGGGCACTTTATGACCCGAGAGCCCGACTTTTTGCAGCTCTGGATTTGAACAGAATTTATCAAAAGTCCAACTATAGGATGTTTCCGGAGCCTAACTCAAACCTTCATGGCGTTAATAGGCCGATCCACCTGGAAGATGACCTCCTCTGCCAAACGCCTCATAACAGGCCAACGGAAAAGACAGTGTAGCACCAGCCTCTCCCACTCCCTCTCTAAAAAAATCCGCACGAAATTTGGAGTGATGATGGAGTTCCCTGGGACCCAGCTAATAAAGTCCAGACAATACCGATTTTTAGCAAGAAAGCATCGATCACTACTTTGCTTTGGGTTATATGTTTTCTTTCCAGGAATGGAGATAAATTAATTCATCACTAATTTGGAAGAGCCTCCAGGGCCGGGTGCTGTTTGACACGCCACTAAAATACAGCAGTTCGCGCAAGGAAAAGAGCATAATTTCTGCGGTTATACACCAGGTGCAGGCAATTTCCCGGCGGCGCACAGCTAAAGTTAAGCTGGCGGATTTGTAGCGCCCTGAACGGGAAGCGGCTCACCGGCGGATGCCACAGGCAACTCGCCTAACTTTGAACCAAGCCGACTTCATCGTGAAGAATACTTCGATGGTAAAACCGTCGCAACGTAGCGCTACGCCAGAAAAGGGTTAAAAATAGAAATTCTAGCTCCGTTCCTGTTGGCAGGGATGTTCTGATGAGCAAAGTAAGGCTTTTTCTTGTTCTTGCCATACATAAGGCGTAAAGGGAGATCAAATACATGGAAGGGCACGATGTTGCGCTTGGCGGGTAAAACCGTCACAGCGTAGCGCCGCGCAAAATAAAAACAAGGCTAAAAGTTACTCATCCTCCGTCCTTGTTAGCAGGGATACTCTGATCAGAAGATTCCTTCTCATTCTTAGGAAGGAAATGAAAATAAAATGTATGGGAGGGCACAGGCCAGCGCAATTATAAAAATTGTTTAATGTCAGGTCAATATTGAAGTCACCAGACGTAAAGGAAGGTTCCATAGGATTACAACAGGGTAGTGTACGTCTTCCCCTATATAGTTTTACTCAGCATAGCTAGAACAAATCTGTCGGCATCGTTGGATTCCTCTCATCGTGGCGAATCGAATGATATATAATATACACGACCTTGCTAGGTGTCCTGAATGGCCTGACATCAAGCTAGGCCAGGGTCACATGGTGATCTGGTACGGTCATGTTGTATAGCAATCGACTTCCCTTGACAAGATAAGCTCTAGGCAAGCAAAATGGAAGCTTTGGCTCAGTTCAGTGCGAAGTTATTGGCAAAATAATCACTGTATGCTCACTTGACCTCACATGACCTTTGAGAGGCGAGATGGTCAAAAACTAAACTTCATGGTCAAGATCGTGGTAAGAATGCACAGTTTGAGGATTTTAAGCTGATCTAAGCGGTATTTATACAAAACAAGCCTTTTTCCCTACATACTTATAATGGGTGACCACAAATTTAACCCCATCTTAGGTCAACAACATGAAAATTCTGAGATGGCATATTTGTAGGCCCTAATAACCTTATCGTATTGTAAAATTTTGAAACTAATCGGTTGGAAGATATTTCTTTTGCGCCGCTTCAAACTCGTCATTTTGGGTTCTGAGGTCGGGTTGCTTGACCTTGAATAGCTCCTTGACCTGACCTAAAAATTTGGGCAGATGCGTGAAATTGATTAGGGGTAAGATACTGTGATTTGCGTTGTTCTGTCTCACCTCATTTCTGCGTTATGAAGGGAAAACCAGGAGGGGGCGAACTTCACGCTCAGGCGGGGCGCGTGTAAAATCCCGACCCTTGGCCGCTACTTTTTTAGTGTCCATATGCCTTCGTGCTAGTACGAGATGATACCATTGCGAGCCTCTTGATTGGTTTTGTGATTACCAGCTAAGGCAAAGTAGTCTATGCGCCCTCGCCAGTTGATAATGGCTGAAGTCACAGGGGCAACCAGAAATCCATCAGCGGTCGAAGTATGACCAGATTTAGCAGCCAAATACCTGTATAGGATAACGAGTGTCAATGTTAAAGCTGAGTAAATGGTGTTTATGGTGCCCGGTGGCCTGTCTGGCAACCGGTTAAACCCAGTATTTCTGGAGCAGCACGCTGGAGTCCGGCTGCATTCTTGCCACAATCGCCAGCTCAACAAACAGCTTCAGCAATAAGGTACATCGAAGGGAAACGGGTACTGCTTAGCGCCGTGAGCGACAGCAAGAATGCGTTAATTATTCTACTTCGAAACAAAATCCGACAGTCAGCATATTTCTTTCTGTAACACGATGTTTAATTGCTGGAGTGTGACACAAACCATGTTTCAAAATAAAACAGTTGCGAACATCACCGAACTTTGCTTCAATAATTCCAACTAAACCATTCAGACAAAGAGAGCGTATGCAGAGTAAAACAAGAGTAAACAAGCCCAAATGTTTACCAGAGTCATTGGATTTTGGCGCATCCAGGGGAAAAACAGACACTGTGCCACGAAAAAAGCGAGGTAAAAAAAACTAAAAATACCAAAATCATTAAAAAACATCACAATTCTTGTCAGGACTTTTCAAGTTTACTCCCTATCCAAGCATAACCATGTCCCGCCCAAGTGATGTTGAAGAAGCCCAGGAAGAATATATTTCGCCAGCCCGCCTGGCTACTTCGCCAGTCGGCATATTTTCTTCAACGCTGGAGCCCGATTGTATTCTCGCCGAGATCGCCAGCTCCGAGACTATCTAGACTTTAGAGGCGAGCAAAGGTGCTTTGCACAGAACGCCTTATAAAAAGCCCTTTACTAACTAACCGAGACTATCAGCGAGAGTCATTCGAATCGCAAGTTCCAGCCCTGCCCAGCTCAGCACGGTTATCGATCAGAATAGGATCGGTTTCCGTGCTCTAGGCCTTCTTACACAATGCTTCGCAACACATTTACTGCTTCAAGCTTCTCACATTTGGCATTTAAATTACCTTTAAGGGACATAGTTTTCTTCAAAGAATTCCTAGTCACGTTTTCTTTCACGTGAATTTCGTTCTAGATTTTCTTCTGAAGTTAAGTGTAAGCCACATCACAATCATTTTGAATTGCTTCATCCGGAACGAGGATATCTCATTTATCTTGACATCAGCGGCGGTTCACGTATTTCGCAGCTATTTGGGCTTTATCAGGGGTGATGCAAGAAGAATAACTGCTCGTAGACTCGTGCAAGTTTATTGTTCAGTGACAATGCCTTACAACAAAATGAGTAGGAAAACACGCTTCACAGTTTTGATTAAGCGTAACCTCCACTTTTACCCTCTCACCTTTCACTTCACAGGCTGCACTGGAAGTCAGCTCAGGTGTGCACACTAGACGGACTAGCTGGAGGTGGATGCCACGCACGTGACCGCTTATAGCAATGACAAGCTTCCCTGGACGAGGCCAAGAACGATCATTATCACCCCTTGTCTCAAATCTCGCCTCAAAACGTTTCTAAATCAAAATACTTGTTGCCATTTTCCCGCACGTTGACGAAAGCGGGCACCGACGCACTGCGTTCACAAAAACGAGCTCAACATACAGCACACGGTGGGATATTTACCAAACGGTAGGATAATTACCAACGGTGGGATAATTGCACACCCGCATGATATTTCCCGACAGGAAAACTTGACAACTGCACTACAGAAAACTATAAAAAACAGTCTCTTCAACTTTACGCCACGTTACACCTAACACGGCCACTTTCCAGGCCACTTCTGAACACGCTCCTGTGAGAGGACTAGAACCACCTCCTCAGCGGCGTCTCAGCCCAGTCACGCAATAACCACCCTCACTCAGACTTCTGGAAGAACTCGCGCGACTCCTTAGGGCTGGGTTTGATGGTGGCGTCACCCGGCTGCCAGTTGGCCGGACACACCTCGCCGTGCTCGTCTGTGTACTGGAACGCGCGGATCAGTCGCAGCGTTTCGTCGACCGAGCGGCCCACTGGAAGGTCGTTCACGGTCATCTGCCGAAGCGTGCCCTGCCGGACACAGCGGTGCTCAGTCAACAAACGCACGGAATCGTGGTGACGTCAGGAAGTCGTTACACTTCTAGTGTTTGGCCGGAGCTCAGCCCAGCATTTCTTTTCTTTAGTTTCATGATGGTCTGGCTCAGAAAGGAACCACCAGCTCGGGATGAGGTGGGTTATGCAGTGTGGTGCTCCACCCCATCCAGCAAAAACGAAAACTAGCACCATCATCACTCTCCCGCATCAACTGTTCCGCAACCACCCCATCGCCCTCGGTACCGAGCATAACCGTGCTCCCCATAGTTCAGACATTGAATCCTCTGCACTGTTGGTTCTGGGGAACTTTCAAGGGGCCTCTATACGGAATCCGACCAGCCAAACTGAGTGGTCGTTCCACTCAGTTTGGCTGGTATGGGTATCTTTATGGGTATAATGTAACAGTCCGACCAGACTACTTCAGTGCCAATTGCCTTCGACCTCAGTGCCAAGTGAGGTGTGAAAGAGGGTTCAGCAGACTTAATAAATCCGGCTCCGCGCCTGTCTAAAACGCGGCGGAAGGACATTGAGAACGTGAATAAACCAGACTTTGCGTAAATACAGAATTTCAGACTTTCAAAAGCACTGTAGTATAGAGCTGACATCAACTAACATAATGAGTGGTAAACATGATCCGGACATGGGATGGCCCCGACGTATAGATCCCACTCAAATTTGATTGGATAATAATAATAATAATAATAATAATAATAATAATAATAATAATAATAATAATAATAATAATGCTTTATTTCGTACATACAATGGGAGTGCATATCCAGTCACTTAATTTCACGCACACATTCAATGAGATAACTAGCATAAAGGCCACAAGGCGTATATACCTGTGAAATACTTTTTCAGACCACGACTAGGACAAGAATCGCGATCACCATTTAAAATTTCATATTTATTTCTGATCTCCAAATCCTCCTTGGCAAACAGTCCAGTTCCAAAAGCCTCACGTTGATTCAAGGCATGTATGATACTATTGGTATTTCTCGGCAATAATTTAAAGAGCATAATCTTTTTTTCGCCAGAAGTATGTCACAAGTATATACGCCATAAGCAGAGCACACTGTGTGATTAGGATACCAGACGGGAATTTTCAAAAGACGTTTCAAACAAGAATGAGATGCAGCCCTCAGCTCACGCAAAACCCTTGTATTCTTTGTGCGTGTCCATAATTCGACTCTATATAACTGGCTACAGAAAGTAATAAAAGGCATGGCAAGAACATTTCGATCTGCATGGGCAGCCCTGCTCTTAAGTTTGTTAACCTGGTAGCAGAGAACCATTTTAACCCGTAGTACGTCATGCGTGACATCCAGGTTACATCTGATAATGTGTCCCAAATACTTAAACTCGTTGACCCATTCCAAATCAATACCACCTGGTGTGATACAGCATGGACTGTCTGGACAGCTCACTCCCTTAACAAGGAAGCTGTCGACCGATGATATTAGCATAGAGACATATTTTTGTGGATTAAACTTAATGTCACGCTTTGCTGCAAGCCTAACAGCCAAATCCACCAACAACTGAAGGCCTTTCCGAGTGGGACTAAGCAGAACAGTGTCGTCGGCATACACTATAACATTAGTAGCGACTGAACCTTTTTGGCATCCAATGTCAGACTGGCTGATTTTCTTCCAGAGGTCATAAACGGAAAAAAGTAACGGTGAAATCTTTCCGCCTTGCTTTACACCATTCAAAGCGTTAAACCTGCCGGAAAATCATTCACCCCATCGTACACACATTGTATGCGTTCTGTACCAGGCCCATAGCAAAGAAACATAGGTCTGTGGTACACCCCGCTTAACTAAGATCTGGACATTTCCTGGTGGCCCACTCGATCAAGCGCCTTACTAGCACCCGAGAAACAGCAGTATACTGGCGACCCATGGCGGATATAATAACTTACTACCTCTTTCAGAACAAGCGTAGCCTGAGAGGTAGAATGAGCTGGCTTAAAGCCAAACTGAGCATCATCTGTCTGTAAGAATCAGTAAACCTGGAAAGAATAAGTTTCATACAGCTTAGATAGATTTCATATTTATTAATCGCGTTTGTATTTATATACTCAGTGCAATGACCCGGTAGTTGGATACGTCATCAAATTTCTTGAATTTGTCCTCTATGAGTGAAACTAGTGCAGTTCTAATCAATGAAGTGGGAAAATGCACATGATTGATGATGACATTGAAAAATACTCCCATAAATGATAAATCGTCTGTGCTTAGAGCTAATAGGTGGTCGCATGACACCCAATGAAGACAAAGGGCCTTTCCACTATTTAAAATCTTCAAAGCGTCTTCAATCTCATTTGCCGTTATGATTGGCACGTTATCATTCACTCTGTTCAAAGAATCGAAGAAATTTAAGTCACTGGCACAAGTCCTGTCTTGAAATATGGTTTATAAGTGATGTTTCCAATGCTCAGCGATGCTTTTACATCCTGTTATATCATCAAAGGAGGTCATTAGGTTTTCTCAGATCAAGATATTTATTTACATCCTTCCAGAACTCCCGCGAATCGTTGTTTCGAAGCGTCTTTGTAAAAGCATTACCTTTATGTTCTCTCTTGTTCTTTCTGCACCGTCAGAGTGCATACTTAAATTGCAGCCTTGTAAGACGCATATTTTCAGTGTAAATACCTTCCTGGGGACTACCTTCCTTACCTCAAGCAAGAAACGCCAGTCAGATTTATGTTCCTCTGTTCCCTTGTTTTTGAGTAATAAATTTACTAAGTCATGTTTTCTAACACCATGTATGTCCATGGAGACGTGAATTGATCGTAAGACTCAACAAGGAGCCATGCTTTCATCCAGGGCTTGAGAATAAATTGTTCTTCGTACCCTCCACCGTGCAGAGGCTATCCTTCCGGCCTGCTCCCTTCCCCATCGCGAACAGAAGCAATCCCTCCAAACCCTGCTCCCTTCCCGACGTAGGTATCGCGGACAGAAGCAATCCCTCCAAACCTTACTCCCTTCCCGAGGCAGGTATCGCAGACACAAGCAATCCCTCCAAACCCTGCTCCATTCCCGAGGCAGGTATCGCGGACAGAAGCTATCCCTCCAAACCCTGCTCTCTTCCCGAGGCAGATATCGCGAACAGAAGCTATCCCTCCAAACCTTGCTCCCTTCCCGAGGCAGGTATCGCGGACAGATATTATCCCTCCAAACCCTGTTCCCTTCCTGATGGAAGCATCGCGGACAGACGTCACCCCTCAAAATCGTGCTCCCTTCCCGAGAGAGACATTACAGACAGATGCTATCCCTCTAAACCCTGCTCCCTTCCTGAGGGAGGCATCGCGGACAGATGCTATCCCTCCAAACCTTGCTCCCTTCCCGAGGGAGGCATCGCGGACAGATTTTATCCCTTCAACCCCAGTTCCCTTTCCGAGGGAGACAACCACGGACGGATTAAGATACGATCGGCCCATAAATCACGTAAACCAAGAAAACATTCATGAAGTTACAGCGACGCAAGACTCGTCCATGGCAGAAGTTGCATACAGTTGCCAATGATTCGTAGCAATCGGCCGCGGAATTCTAAAACCTAGAGAATGGCATATGATTTCGTTATCCTTTCTTTCAATGCCAGGATGATGTTGTTTTTTAAGTCTCGCTTCTTGATCATGATGACGGCCATAAATGCGTTCATATCGCCCTGAGATAGCCACGGAACGGACGAGACGTTACACGCATGAAGGCGGAGCTTACAATATCACCTATCACATGAAGGCCGAGAAAAATGCAAGTCGCTGCGAGCGCAACGCACATAGCCGTGGGCGCATATAGCCTCACCAGCTGACGCAACTTACAACTGCAATCATAATCGAACGCCACACTGGGATTCACCCGTGCCCTTTTCGACACTGCAATCGCAAGACAAATATCATACAGGCGGGACATTCCACGACAGATCGACAAATTGATAACACACTCATATCGCAGATTTCGTTGTATTTTTTTGTCAGGGCGGGCTATTGATAGAGCTGTCATTCGACTATCTTCGTCAACGAAAAGATTGTTCAGCTAGCGCCTAATTCAATAATGCACAAGTTTGAGAAAAACATCGCATCACACTCGTGCTAAAACTTCAAATTCTGCTTGTTATTTCTTGCCCAAGCATAAGTAATATACAAGTTTAACAATTTAATTAAGTGAGTTAAGCGTCACAAAGGCAAGTACAGTACACACACGGGAAGGTTACAGTCTAGGTATACTTGACGAACATGCAGCCTTGAGATACTTTTTATTTGTTATTGTTCTAATACTATTATTATCATTGTTACCATCACTATCATTATCATTCATTATTATTATCATTGTTTACTTTTTATGAAGAGCGAAGCACCTGGTAAATTTCTGGGATTGGAATGCCTGAGTTTGTATTTAATAGTTTGTCTTGTGTTTTTGCGATGAAGATGCCTTCTTTTATTTTTATTTTTCTCCAATGGTTTTCATACGCTAGGATTTCGACGTCATCCCATTTAATGTTGTGTCCGGTGTCTAGAATGTGTTTGGCCAGTCCAGAGTGGTTGTGGTCCTCGTTTTCTATAGCTCTCTTATGTTCTTGTCGCGTTTTTACGGTCCTACACGTTTCCCCTATGTGTTTTCCGCATTGACATGTGTACTGGTAAACTACTCTTTGTGGTGTTTGTGTCTTTTGTCCTTTGGCTTTACTAGTATATTTTTTTAGGTTTGTTGCCGGTTTGGTTTGTGTTTTTGCGTATGGTTTTATTAAACGCACGATACGTGCTAAAATACCTCGGACATATGGAATGACTACTGTGGGCTTTGTTTTCCTCTCTCTCTAGTTGGTTGTTTTCTTGTCGAGATTCCTGGCGTTGGATTTTTCTGTGTGTGTTTTTGATGAATATCTTGGTATAGTGATTTTTCTGTAGTACCTGTTCTACGTGTTTGATCTCGTGTGCCCTGTCTGTTTCTTCTGACGAGATGGTTTTCCCTCTATTTATAAGAGTCCTGACTACTGCTTCTTTGTGTTGTGTGCTATGGTGTGATTGAAAGCTTATATATTTTTATCTGTGGGTTGGTTTTCTGTATACTTTAGTGGTTAATGTTCCATCTGTTCTTCTTTGTACTGCAACATCTAGGAAGGGTAGCATTCCTTCGGTTTCTCTCTCTGATGTGAACTTAATGTTGTGTGAAAGGGAGTTCAAATGTTGGTGTAGGGGCTCAACTTGTGAGGTTTTGACTATTACGAATGTGTCGTCCACATACCTTTTCCATAACTTTACGCCAGGAGCGAATGTTTTCAGTGCTTTGGTTTCTAGCCCTTTCATCACCAATTCCGCTACTATAGAGCTGACGTGGCTGCCCATGGCAGGTCCACTTATTTGCTTGTAAAATTGTCAATTTACTTGGAAGTACGTGATATTAAGGCAAATTCTTAACATCGGACCACCACGTTAGGAACTCTACAAAATTTGCCGAGCAAGTAAGAGAAGTTACTATAGCAGATGACGAAATAATGGTGTCATTTGATGTAGTGTCTCTGTTCACCTCAATTCCAACCGAGTTAGCGTGCGAAATTGCCCAAAGAAGGGTAGAACAAGAAATGGCTAGTGAGGATGACAGTTTTAGATCATCGACGGGGTTAGATGTAGACGACATAGTTCGTATGTAAAAATAAAAATAAAATGTAAAAATAAAATGTTGAATATATTATAAATTCTTGAATTTTTCAAAATCTATAAAACTATGTTCCTATAATTTTTTAAAACTTTTTGAGGCTCATATTACTCTTTATAATTTTCTCTATGAGATTCAGCAACAAAAAGAATGGAGTCTTTAAGAGAAAGCGAGTTCTGAGCTCCCAAGCGTCCCGATCCCCACTGTTGTGAGGTTGCCGCCGTCGCTGCGGATATCAAACGTCTCTGGTCACGAAAAAGGTGTCAATGGAGGGATTGGTAGGACATGAGGGTAAGGATGCATTTAAAACAATAAATTGTAATCAATATCCCATTCCTTAACACCCGTACTGGAGAGGGTACTGTACTGTACACGCGTACTGTAGGGGGACTGGTAAGTCCAATGAGCTCTCGGAAACTAAGAGGCTTAGAAAAACTCCGGTTGGGGACTGGGTGGGAACTACTGAAATATATTATGACCGATTTTAATTGACCTAGGTCAGTATTGTGAAGTTCAAACGAGGTCATAAAGGTCAAGTTTTCGCCGTGCTGGGGATTCATCCGGAAATGCCGTGCTTAAGCGCAAAGTCCAGAATGCACTAAAAACGGACCAAGGTCAATATGAGAACGTCCCAAAAATGTAAACTTAACTTTTGGGGTTAAGGTCATTCAAGGTCATTGACCAACGACGTCACAATATGACGTATTCCCTATAATTACACCATGGTTAGCACCATAGCAACCGTTGGACGGGAAATGAGGATTGACCTTTACCCATGACATTTCACTTTGACCTGTGACCTTGACCTTTACATTGAGTTATCTTAACTATCATAGCATCATATACGTCAAACTGGGTAACACCATGCGACCGGAAGCACCACACCAATTATTTTGAGGATGCTGGTATGACCTTAAACTGTGACCTTGACCTTCGTGTGGGGTGAACTTGACATATAATCTCGTTTTATATGGCGCTATAACGTTGCCAGTCGATCTTTGATGCACGCAAACTGGTGCAACCGCGCGATTGCGCCGATCTCAAAATAAAGGGTTTAACTTTGAAAGCCTATAATTACAAAATTGGGGCAGATTTTCAAGATTATGTGATCAAACGACGTGCCATTGAATATTCTCAAAAGTAGCTAAACAGCGTTTTTTGGCCAACAGGGGTTCTCCGGCCACCTATAAAAAATAGGTGGGGGTCCTCCGAGGCTCCCCTCCAGTGTGCTTGTTAACACGCGCTGGCATGAGGCCCCAAACCACCTTTACTGGCATGGGGGTACCCATCCCCCTACGATCTCAGCAACCATGCTTGGAAGGGAGAACGGAAAGCAGTGCTCCATTGCTTGCCTCGATCTCTGCCGAAAATTATTACACAACTTTTCGGTCCGGTCATCTTTGGGGTCTCGAAAGGCCAAGGTATGTTTCCATAACAATACAATGGAAACTTACATTTTGTATCATAATGGCTAACAGACTATAACAGAGGAAAGTTATTGCCATCGTTGAAATGTATGTGCAAAAACAAAAAGGACTCAAATTAGCTACTGAGCTCAGAAAACGCTTCGATAAGGCAATCACGAGAAAAGGAACATTGGAGATTCACAAGTTCGTACCGGTTAATTCGAAGACCATTATTGTCCATGAGCTCTGGAATGATGAGGCACAGAAAGTTAAAGTTCCACATTGAATAAGTGAAGTTCAATGGCGCCACGTGATGGAGTGGTTCTTCCGATCCGTGGGTCAGATCTTAAGTAAAGCAGCATGTCTTAATCTTATATGATCGAAGAGCGGATGTCGGCCTGGACGTTGTGTGGCTTTTTGTCTGTGATGTGTGCTTTCTTATACAAATTGAAATGGGATACATCAAACTTGTTTAGGGTATGGGTAGAAAAAGAAAACTATCTAAGCGATCCAAAGACAACAGTAATGTTCGGCTTCTGACGCATTATCCTCCCGCTACATCTTCCAGCAAATACACAATAGTGTCGGAATTGTTCCGATTGTTTCCGCAATACATTCAGCTTTTCGAAACAGCTCAAATTTTTAAGTTAGCAATAGTAGCCTCCACACCACATCAAGTTCATTCCCAGTGTCACCGAAGCGCAGCCTTGCTCAGTTCTTCGCTTTTTGTTACACCAATATGAACCGGACGCGTCTAGGCGGCGTGCCGACTGCAGGCTGAGTGGCCGACAACGGTGTTGGGCTTGGTCTGCGGTGCTCGGTACTGATTTCGCTGTGTAGACTCCATTCTTTTTATTGGCGTTTTATGTACTTTAAGCAATGCTCTTTCACATGAAGGTGTTATGAACTCAGTAAAAAACATAGGAAGTATGTATGCTTATATTTGCAAAAGCTTGGAATTGTATGTTATACATACATGTTCGTGCCAACTAATATAATTAAACTTACATATTTGTATTGTTCAGACTTTTGATGTTAGTTTCATGTAATCTTTTGCAGGGATACCCTCAATTTACATGGCTAAAAACTCAAGGTCCAATGCACGCGTGCGATGCTGGATTGCCCGAGGCTATAACTCCGAAAACATTATCCGGACGAAACTAAAAAGACCGCAGTCGTTTTCAGCACCACTGAGAACCCCAGTCCCACATTTTCGTGAAAATCTGAGATATGAGGGTGTTATTTCACCCTATAGCTTTGTCGATTTGTCGTGGAATGCCCCAGGTGTTATATACCCTAAACATAGCACGAGCAAATTTCGCGGCGCTTGTTCCGAGACAACTTGACTCCAACAAGGCAATTAAGTCGAAAGACGATAAACTAAACCAAGTTTCAGTCAGGCATTTGCGAGTTCTATTCTCGAGTCCGAAAAGTTACCCCTGGTCTGCCGGGCAACCGGTTTGATATTTGATGTATCGACCAGTGGGTAACATAATTGCACTGTCGTTGAGCAGAGTCAAAAAACGCCTAGCTGCTGACAATTGCCATCGTGATTTCCTGAAGGTGGCATACTTCTGCAATCGACCAAGCCCATCTATTTCTTATGCTATCCCAACATCGCTAAACTTAACAGAGCATGTTTTAAGACAGGTCTTTCCATTTTGAGCCCCAGTGATACCTATCGATTCAAAGCGTTCGAAGACGTCCAGGCACGACTCAAAAGTAAGGTTTTTTGTGGAATTCACCCAAAATAATCAGAGCGTGAAGGGGCACATACTTGAGAGGTCAAGATATTAAGTAGTCTATCTATTCTAATCCAGGATATAGACATTATCTTTTTCTAAATTTTCCAGCCCGGATTCAGGCAGATAGGTCAAAAATTTAAGTCTATAAACATGATTTTCGCAGCAGTGCTTAAGAATTTATTTACTTGAGAGTTGGGTGAAAGGATCTTAACGATAGATACGAGAAATGAGAATCAGTCTAAAAACGTACTTTTCGCAGCAGCACTGAAGAATTTATCTACTGGAGAGTTCGTTTAACGGATCTCGACCATACGAAACCTTCACACATACACACACACCCAAGAGGCTGTTCGCTGCACACGAAGAACCTGTCCAAAGCTCACAGACCCCAAGACATGTTTCAAAAGAACATTTATTGTTTGTCCGTGGTCATTGTAGTACTGACGGTTTCCGGATCAAGGAACAGGAGGAAGGACACGTAACTAGTTAGTTTAGGATGCTTCAGTCCGGAGGATCGGTGACTTTATTGCCGTGACCATCGAATGGTCTGAAATGATTCGGCTCTTGGATAAACATTTACCCATCTAGATAAATGTGCAGCCTACACAATGGAGCCAACCCAGGTTCACCTCGCATTTGTGACTGCTGGAACAATATTGCAAGGAACTTCTCTTGACCCGCATAATATATTTGTTCTAATAATTGTTCCAATATATAAATATTTACATTGCCTTCAAAATATGGACAAATGGCTATGAGTTTAGCCGCCGCACATCCCGAACTAAGATCGGGCACTGGTCTGGCTTGATTAGGTCCTCCTTCCGCATCGCGGCCCGGTAGAGGGGACCCATCGCTGCCTTAGACCATCCTCATCTGCGCCTTCACAACCACGGACCTCCCGCAATGTGCATATTCTTTAACATGTATACCAAATAACTAACTCTATAGTCACATGTCCGAAACTATTCTTAGTGAACAGGAAAAACTGCATTCGCACAGGAAGAACGTTAATTGCATCTATGATTGGGAATTCAAGCATTTACGAGCCGTATTTGGAAGCCGATTTCAGCCTCAGCCCGAACTAAAGACGTTCCCGGTATGCGGAGTATATCCCCTACATAGTTAAACCAGGTTTTCACTCTAGCGAGGCATTTGGGAAAGACACCGACAAATATTGGATCAGCTGGTTGCAATCATGACGGCAAATTTGTTGTAAGAGACGAAAAACTGTATTTTCTGTTTAAGTTTGGTATTTGAGTTAATTGAAGTTGCAGTTGGCCAATCAGAAACTGGATTGAAAAATATCAGAATCTGACACCATTCATATAAGGTATTTACCTAACTGATCCCCGCGATGCCTTCCAACGGCAGCGATTACCGATGTCGCACGAACTTAGCGGTCAGTGAGTGAAGAGCAAAAAGCCAACATATGTGCAAACTTTCATTAAATAACGGACAAGAATTTGAATTCCTGGACCAGACAAGATAGCCACCAGCGCGGATGGATGGTGATAGGAGCATGCCAGAGACTGATCTGCCCTGCTGGGGTCTGCTTACTGTGCGGCTGCTGAGATTGTTTTGGTTGTTGACGAATACAATCAGCTCATTAAGAAAGAGATAAAAAACCCTGAGCCATTAAAGTTTCGCACGGGATGAAGTGTTAGCAGTAAATACCTTTATCTATCAAATCAGCAGGAGCAGCAGCTCTCTACCAGGCGCCATGCGCGCTGACAATAGGCAAAGGGGCGTGTGCGCCATTTCCGGGGAAACAAAAATAAAAAATCAACCTAAAAAATTCCCTGCTCCGGTTTATTTTCCATATGGGGTTAGAAAATATCCTACGAAAATACCTGGAACACACTTTTAAAGAAAAATATCCTCTTAACGTTGCTAAGAGCTGGTTTAGCCTAGTCAACATCAGAGTTTTCACCGGACGCGAGCAACAGTTCAGTACCAAGCCCGGCTTTATTCCCAGAAAAATTACAACACAGGAGCGCAGTTGCCTTCAGAACCGTCCAATAACGAGGGATGCACGGACGATGTATATTATCGTCACGGCTCACAGCACACGGGCAAATGAGCCTTTTTTATTGATTACACACGGCGACTTGCGACCGTAGACGTCAGTCGCAACGCCAACAGCAATTATGCACATTTATAGACATTTGGGTGGGGCTATGTGCTCGCTGCTACCGGAACCACAGAAATTACTGCAGGGAGGCAGAAGGCATCGTTTACAACCAACGAGCCAGCCGGTTCAAACTGGCTGGCACTAGAATGCATGATTCGATCCCTGCCGATAGACCCCAAGACGGTGACTCAATGACGCTTCCATATCTGAAGACTAGCACTGGCTGTAGATTAAACCGGTCAAAAAAAACGTTGCTCCTCATCGCTGTTTTTGTTCCTTGCCTACTCAGTAATAAATCCAAACAAAGTCAGGTCAATAGATCTATGGCGAGTGCCTGCGCCTTGATCTTCACATTTTCCATTAGTGGCCCCATTGCCTTGCAAGGGAAGGTCAGGTTATTTTCACTATTTGACCTAGCAAGGTCATATTATATACCACTCGATTTGCAATGATGAGAGAAATCTAATGAGCCCAAAATATTTTCCCTAAGTCTTCTCTGAGAGAATCTATAGGGGAAAAGCTAAACTTCTGCACTGTTAGTCTATGGGAAAGTCTTTGACCTCTGGTGATCTCAATATTGACCTGACCTAAAAATGTTCCTACATCCTCTTTGTCCTGTTAGGACTGAGAGGATTTATAACCAGCATTTTTAGGTCGGGTCAATATTGAAAATCCGTGGTCCAGGCTATTATTGCAAGAAGTTTTTATTGCAGCGCCCTGTCGGGTTTTGGCTTAAGGCTTAACTTCCGACATCTGCTGCGGGAGGGCAATACAATTTATTATATAATAGAAGCTTCCGCTTACCCCGACGTTGTGACGGTGAAACAAGGGAGTTTCAAACATATCACGACATGGGTCAAGACGGGCATTGAGCGAAACATTAGCGATTTAACCTCAATCGTTGCAGCTTTTAAATTATTCACATTACCATCAATATAATTTTACATTTGTCATCTGCCTAAGAGCTTTTCACAAGCTGGGAAGGATTAAAATATAAAAGTAGCTGAATCCGGTAAAATATAATGTTATGGAAATTAAATGGAAAGTACCGAGGATGGCATGCCGAGCATGCCGAGCTCTGCAGCACCATTTTTTACACCGTCTCAAAAAAGTCACGGAGTTGTTTAATCATTCCCCTCCCCCTATGGCAGCGTTCAAAACGGGACATTTTTACATGCAAACTGGGGACCCTTCTAGTTTTGAATACGTGCAGACTTTTCTCCCGTCCGAAGTGGTTTTTGCGTTCTTTGCTGAAGGTCATTACGTACCTTAAACTAGGTTTTCTGTGCAAGGCAGGAACTCAAAGTGCCCGAGAAAGAAAACGCAAGGAATGAGCCCCCTTCAGCCTTGAAAGTGTCATTTCCTTGTTTGATCCCCAGTAAAAAAGAACAAATGCACTGGGTTAAAATATTATACGACATCCTCCAGATTCTGACTTAGATTATGCCAGCCACCAACATGACCAAACTAGTATGACACCTTCGCTATATCAAATTCACCATGTCACCCTAGCCTAGTGGTATCTTACCAACAGTTCAATTATATGCACCTGATTGCCGGCTTTAGACAATATACCACTGTGACGTCATTGCTGGTGCAGCTGCAAAGTACGCCAGAAAAAATAAGTCTGCCGGCAGAGAAACGCGAGTCCGCGCCTCACTGCTCCATACACTTGGGAAGTCAGCTTAAAATGTAATTCGTGCGGCACGATCGTCGCTTTCCTTGGTTACACCAAAACCCCAGTGGGGGCATTCTAAAGCTGGTACCTAAACGCAACGGTCATCTGTTTGCTTCATAAGCCAATGGCTTCCGTATTCCCCTGAAATCCACATCCGGGCAGCGGCTGGCTGTAGCTGACATTGACTGAGAGCTGGCTTGAGCCAAGGTATTTTCATCGATTCCATACAGAAATACATTCGCCAAACAGAGAGTGAAGGAACTTTTGGCCCGCTTCCACACGATTAAGCATAATTAATGTATTTATTCTTCGCAAGGCCTCCGAAAATTTGAAGACAGATAATTGAGGCCACTGAGGTCATAAAACTGGGAGATTGGTCCATTCCTTTCGTAGATATTTAACAACCGCCTTCAATTCGAGACGGCCTCCAAACCAACTTCGCCCTGGTGGGGGATGTTCTAACACACCCCCTCGAACTCGGCCCCTATGCGGGATAGCAAAAAACAAAAACAAAAACAAAAAAAACGCGAAGCTGTTGGATGGCTCATACAAATTCAAGATCAGTCACTTTTTGGCTCAAGTCAATATTGAGGGTATGACAGGTCAAAGAAGGCTGCATGTTAGAGTAGAGTTTTTGGCTCTAGCGTCTGACAGAGTTGAGTTAGAATATTTGTTAGGCATCTTTCGTTTTCTCGCGTCACGGCAAATCGAATGACGTATGATATGACTATACTTGGTCAAAACACAAAAATTGCCTGACCTGAGGTCAGGCCAAGGTCACTATCCACCCAAACATAGTCCAGATGCATACCAATCGACTCGTAATAGCTATCCAAACATAATGGTATCAAAATAAAAGTTGTATAATAATTCCCTGCAAAATTATTCACCCACGTCTGAAAACTGCTTAAAAGCCTAAAATGACCTTTCAGAGGTCACAGACCAAAAATTGCAAAATAAACCTGGAAAGAGGCTCAATATAGTACGAATTGGAGAATACAAAGGTATTATCAGCTGTATCTACAAAAAACAACCCAATTTTTGTTTTCCCCATGCATTTCCAACGGAGAGGTCATGATCGATACCTGACCCTAGGTCACCTCTATGAAAAATCCCCGGAATATATTTTGTAGCACTCGGTGGGCTCATTACGTGGTATAACTCTCGATCCGATAGATTCACCAATTTCTTACTTATGCCACATTAAACGTTTTTGGAGATGAGGCCACTTGACCTGCACTGGTGACCTGACCTGGGATGACGGATGACCCAATCTTAAAATTTTGGGAAAGTTGTGGAATGGATCAAGGACAAGGTGTACTCCGTACGGCGACGCTTCGCGCCGCCGTTTATTCGTGCCACCGGAAAACCCGAGGGGGGCTGTTCAAACACCCCCCTCACCGGGTCGAGGGTTAATCCACTACGTTTCAGAAGTGGCGCCTCGCAGGCATGATTTGTAAATTTACAGACGACCCGAAGCCCAAGTGCCATGTCATGACCAATAACCAGGTGGTAGTTTGCTGCTCTGCCCGGCCCCGAAATACATACCTTGCTAGCCGTCAACACGCGCATTGGAGCGGGGTCTGACGTCATCAGGCAGTAGAGGGGGAGGGTTCTAAAATGTCCCCCCCCGAGATATCGTTAACCAAGAGGGCTAGAAAAACGCCCGTTGGGGAGGGGGTGCGGGGGGGCGATGGTAATTTACATTTCGATTAAATTTCATTGACCAAGGGCAATACCTTCCAAGGTCAGGCGAGTTCGTATAGGTCGAATCTGGGCGGTGCTGGAGACCTATTGGGAAATGCCGTGACTATGCGAAAAAAATGGGAATGCGCCAAAAGCGGACTGAGGCCATTGAGGGAAGATATCACACAATTTTCTCAGAATTTGCAGGTAATGGTCATTCAAGGTCAATGACTTATGACGTAACAATATGACATATTCACAATAATGTACAATTTAACTGACACTATAGAAGTCTTTCGGCGGGTATTGAGGGTTTGACCTTGAAAAAGACTTTTGAAGTTGATCTTGGGTAGCCTTTGCTATCAATTCATAGCATAACATACTGCATACTGAATAATGGCATCTAACCGGAATATTGGGGTCAGGTTAATGGCCTTGATCTGTGACCTTGAACTTCATATGGGTTGACCTTGACGTATAACCTGATTGTATGACGGTATAGCGTCACCCCTCGGGTCTCTAGTGCAGGCAAACTGGTGTTACCGCGCGATTGGGACGGTCTCAAAATATAGGTCTCACTTCAAAAGCCTTAGGTCAAAATATAATTGACCGATTTCCACAATTCTTTCATCAATCGATGTGCTGAGGAATTTTCTCAAATGTGGCCAGGTAGCGTTTTCCGGCGGAGAACGGTTCTCTGGTCATCTTAAAAAATAGGTGGAAGAGCACTTTAGGATCCCCTCCACTGCACGTGTTAACCTTTAAATTCTGCATTTTTCAAAAACACAGCTCTTGCCTAAAATCGGCACATGGCGAAATTCTTTAGGACCAAAATCACTTGAAGAGCGCGGGTAGACTAGTGGGAGAAATCGCTGCACTCAACCCAGGAGCTAGGTGAGGTGAGGTCTAAGGCTAAGAGATTGAAGTCAAATATTTGGAACATATGTAAACAGTTTTCTTACATTCCTAGGCCACGTGTCCGAAAATATTACTCAAATGCGAATACAGAAAGGAGGCAGGTCAGCTAGCAACTCCATTAAAAGTAATTCATCGGGAAAACACATAAACTGAACACCACTATTGGGTCAGCCATAGTACCCCAAACCAATTCCGTGTACATACCTTGGGATCGATGATGAAGAGACCACGTAACGCAACACCTTCATCCTCTAGAAGAACGCCGTATTCCCGGGCGATGTTCTTGTTGAAGTCAGAGAGCAGGGGGTATTTGAGTCCGCCGAGGCCACCGTCCTTTCTGGCCTGCTGAATCCACGCCAGGTGGGAGAACTGAGAGTCTGTGGAGCAGCCCACCACCGCTGCGCCCAGCCTCGTAAACTCCTCCATCCGCTCACTGAAGGCAATGATCTCGGTGGGACACACGAACGTGAAGTCTAGCGGGTAGAAAAAAGGACAAGGTACTGGCCCCGAAAATCCGACAGCTGAATGTCCTTGAAGTCGCCGTTAACTACCGCCGGCCCGCTGAAGTCGGGCGCGGGCTTTTGCACGTGCGGCGCCAGCAGGCGCGCGTTTCTGCAGAAGTTCCGGCTTGTGGGGCGCGCCAGCGCAACATCCCGCAGCACAGGGGCGACGCATCGCACCGCCGACCGCAACCCGCAGCTCAACATCCTGCAACTGAGGGTATTAATATAATTAACAAACTTACAGGTATATTATTTCATCATTTCTGGAGTGCAAATACGATGAAAAAGCCTGATATTCTCAACTATGCGAGGAAGGTTCAGTAAATGGCGTACAACCAGCTACAAATCCGTTTTTCAATACCAGTATTCAAAATTCAGTTTTCCCGAACTCTCCTCACAAATCTGAAAAATAGGTCATGATTCAAACTAAGCTAAGCACAACGAATATTCTGAAAGGCATCGAAATGGGACAGGATATCATTACTAGAGAACCCTTTTATAAGGCGATGATTCATTCAACGATGCCATCTCAACTTGCAAGTCGTCTGGAAGAAGTAAATATATGTGATAATTAATTCAAGTCTGTAACTAGGCCGAAGTTGAAAAGTGTTTCTGCAGGACATTAGATTACTATTTTCCGAAATTGAATTTTGGTTAAAATACCGATTTCCTATATCCACTTAGACCTTTGCTTCTACAATCCCCCCAGGCAATGGGGCAATATCTTTACAAAGGCCTCTTCCACCCACTATCAGTGAAACAGGGTTGTCTGCCACTGTCTCGGGAGGCGTGGACACACGATTATGCTAGTGCGGACCACGGGGATGGCACATCTATAGGAAGGCTTCCAGCGTGAAGGAATCAGCTCCCGGTGTCTTACCCCTAACGACACCGCACGACAGGCAGCTGTCTCAACGAAATGGCCGGGACAGCAGTAGAACCCTCTACTCCAAACAAGAAGCATGATCTTTTCTGGCTGGTATTGACAACAAGTGCGGCTTCCTCACTACAGTGTCCCAAAACCTGGGGTGCTGGGTGCAGAACGACACCCAGTCAATCAGAATTTTCCACTCACCTTTATATTTTTTGCTGAATTTTCCACTCACTTCCAACAATATTTACTACTACTATTGAATAATTAATGAACAATATTTTACTACTATTGAATTTTACTCAACAATACTTACTACAAAGCCCAGTTCCATTGCCTCCTCTACCAGCGTCCACTGGAAAAAGAGAGCAGCAGAATCGACTAGAAGATCGCCAAATTAACTCGGCTCTTATGCACTTCTTTCGCTTTTCTAAAAGAGAATCTGGCGATTTCTATTTTTCTGGTCAATTATACCTGGCATCCTTATCTCCACCAATTTCAGTGGAACAACAGAATCGAAATTCTGGCGCGGGCAAGACGCACAGTGCCCCCTCCCCTGCCCCACCGGAGAAAGTTCCAATGGGTGAACACCGCCACTAAATTCCACCACTCGCAAAATTGGTGAGTGGAAAATTAGACACCCTAGCCTTGTGTTGCCAAAAAATGAGCTGACCGCTTTGAAAGATACATTTCTGGAAAGCAGTTTATCTGTGCATATGATTTCTAGGCTTACGTCCTTGAAAAGTTGTTTTTGTATTTCTGGTACCGAGAATAGTGAAAAACCATTTTTGGTCATCTTGCTGTTAAAAGCAATTATCATGAAATTTGTATGGTAAGCAGCATATTTTTTTGACATTGTATCGTAGAAAATTAACCATTTATTTCGTAGAAAATAATTTTTATCCATATTAGCCCTTCATTGCTGCGTCCACGCCGTGTGACACCCAAATCCACTCACGACACCCTACGACACCCTAGGCATAAATACGCTGATATTTAAGTTGAACTAAAAGTGTCCGGTACTTTAAAACATTGAAACTCTACATTTTCATTAAATGATTTTTTGGGCACAAGAATGCATCCAGTTACCCCTCAAACATCGGCACTTTTTTGTATGGCTGGTCTACGGCGTGGACTTACCAAAACGCCGTCTTTACATCTAGTAAATAAAAGCGGCATCTTTAGGCATTTTGAAAGGCTGGTTTCGTATTCGTTATTGACAAAACATTGTTAGCCTTCCTCTTGGTGTGCTTTTAGTTGTATAATTTTCTAGTCTATATGGATTTAGAAAATTAATTTAGAGCAAGTTTTGAAATGCAAATTATGTTGCTCATGCGACCGGGAACTGTATTGCCATCAAAAATTTGAATTAGTAGTTGCTTCGACGCTGTCGCAACCCGCCGCGCCTGGCTGATTGTAGACGAAAGGAAGAAACAACAGCAGAAAGGAGGCTGCAGCAGCTTCGATTAATATTGATAGAAAGCAGCATACTCATATGAAGGTGAGTATATATGTGAAGAGAAGCAGGGGAATTGACAGGTAAAGAAAAGAAACTTTTAGCAAGAGTCTGGAAGAGTTTATTGCCATGATAGAAAGTTTGTAGTTTCGTCTGGGTTAGTTAAGTGTAAACCAAGGCTCTACTGGGCCCTAGCATAGGTGTATGCGAGGTGCAGTGATTGAGGCCAGGAGTGGCCTCCAAAATTCCGATAGCTATAGGTATAGGTATAGGAGGGGCGTTGTCCCGGACAGGAAAACTATACAGTGTATGCGTAGATAATTAATTTTGGAACTAGGTATTGCATGAAAAAATCCCTTTTCATTTTTCACCACCTGCAGATCTCGGAGGCCCCTCTGCAGAGTTGTCTAAGGGGGCCCCAATATTTCGTCTCAGGGGCCCTTAAAAGCTGGTCGTGTGGGAGAGGAGGGGCACAAGAGTTGGTCTAGGGAAGCCCCCCCAAGAGTTTAATGGCTCCCAGAGTTCTTTCCCCCAAAGGTTGGTCTCAGAGGCCCCCAAAAAGTTTTTTATTTGTGGAAATTCACCAACTCCTTAAAAAATTGGGGACTGCATCAGGGGGTTTCAGCTGGTAAAGATTTACCTGCTTAACCCAAATTTCTCCCATGGGAATGGTCAAACAATGCTGCTTGGGGATGATTTAAAAATATTTACTTTGAGAAAATTAAAGGAAATATCCATCCTTCAGTTCAAACAAGGGTTCTGAGAGTTTACTACCTGAGTACAAAATTTGAAATTTTTACTCCGCCATACATTTTGAGAGGAATTTTCCACTCACTCGCCATACATTCCGAGCTGAATTTTCCACTCGACACCCTAGCGCAAAACTTATTTTGGGTCACTGCCTCACTACAATGGAAACGATTATATATAGCATATACGTTTCAAGTTTCATGGTGATGATGCCGAGCATCATCCATTCTTTAGAAGAGGAGAGCCTCGGCCACCTCACCCACATGTGTGCATTAACACGCATGTTAGGCCATTTGATTGAGCACTGCATTTTCTGCAAAGTTTGCTCTCACTATAATTGAATAATGAATGAAATGTGCTTCTCTAGTAGTGTCCTATACATGTTTTTCCTGGGTTGGTCCACAGAATAGTTGGTCAGTTTCCTGACTGTTATGGTGATGTGTTGGTCTGAGGTTCCTAGGGGTGATGACAGTCATCTTCATAATCCAGACATTGAAAAGGTTGAGTTTCCAAAAACACTTCAGTAGCATGTGTGCCACTCACAGCATCTCTTTTGCTAACTAGCAAACAGAACACTTGATATTCATCTGCAAATTGAAAGGAAATTTATGGCTTCACGGTTGAAGGCTGTTTGCTGTCCATCTGGGTAGGCCCCAAGCCAAATGAGATCACAAATTAGGATGCTGAGAAGTGCTAATTATGTGATTCAATATTATTTTACATTGCTAGGCATAAGAGAGGGTGGGTATAGTTCAGACAGTTTAGAAATGGTTATGTTATAGACAAACTAAATAAGACACAAGCATAAGCTGTTGATTTAGTCTTTCTCAGATTTTCTGCAACATAATGGCAAGATAAAACAAAAGCTTCAGGGAATTATGAGCAAATGGGTAAAATAAAGGTAGCACAAAAATAAATGGGGATTTTGAATTTAACAGTTTAAATAACCCCAATTTTAATCTAAAAATAAATAAAAGTAAGGCAAAATGTCACACCACATCCAATATACCTACAAAACTACCCCATCAGAGGGCAGAAAATAGATGGGTCTGGATGCAGCACTGGCAGTTGATATATTACTGTTCCTACAGTAAGGAGCTGAAAGAACTATCACTCCAATGAACAACTGCAAAGACAAAAATTCACCAGAAGCCACAATAGCCAAAGAAAAATATTTCAAGGGTATGAACTTAAAATGTGGTGTGTATTTCTGAAACTATTAATGTGCCACCCTGGCCATGAGCAAGCCAAATCTGCACCCATGTACTGTCTACGCAATAAAAATACAACCAATGTTCTGTGAAGCACTTGCAGTCCTGAGGACCATTCAAGCAAGGCAGAATCAATTTGTGGATTTTGAACCTTTTTGCAAATAAATTGTATATAACTAAGTAGATTGCTATTTGCTACACCCAAAAATTGCTATCTCAAGTGTTTATTCTTCTGTCCATACCATCAGAGTAAAAACTGTCTAAAAAAATGCAATGTCCAGAAAGCCCAGTGTAAAATACAAGTATGAAACCATAACTTGAAACCATACAGTGTATTGCATCTGATAACACAGAAACAGTAAACAAAATAAAAAAACACAGGCCACACATTCACGGGCGCCCCCAACGAGCAGCTCCTAAATTACGCTGGGGACACCACCAAAGAACAGGCAGTCAAAAATGCACACTTATGATGGGGATAAAAACGACATACATGCACAGTCACAACATATGCCATGTGATGCATAACATTCGCCATAAGTGTCGCCACCGGCAAAAAAGTGGGGGGCCAACCAAACTTCAACCTGATGCTGACAGAAAACTTTCAACGTTAGGACCAAAAACTGTTCGAATTTGGGCTCTTCGTTGCCTCCATAGCGGCTGGATATAAGAATGTCCGGTTTTCTCTCATTTTGACTGAGATCAGGAAATTTTTGGCCAAAAGTGGGGGCCAGGCCCCCCTGGCCCCCCTTTTCCGACAGCGATGACATACGCCATGTGATGCGTAACGTATGCCATGTGATGCGTAATGTATGCCATGCGATGCATAACGTATGCCATGCGATGCGTAACGTATGCCATGATGTGCACGCCATTTTAGCCGACTTTACTTTCCCCGTAGACTCAAGGCAATAGACACTTATCAAACACAATAGACACTCGTATTCGTACATATACCTGCTAAATGCATACACAATAAGGGCCTTAAAGAACATGCAAAATGCAGCAAAAGGATGCACTAAATTATATACCTACTTACCGGTATAAATGCGGCTGTAAACCAAATGCGGCAGCCTAAAACCAATGCATGCATGAAGTAGATGGAGTACGGCATTCTGGGGCGACAATAGCCGTGTTATTCTGCCGGCAGAAAGCATACTAGTGTGCCGCACGCATGCGCAGTATGGTATCATTTACCACAAGATACCAGATCGCGCATGCGTGTAGCATACTTGTATGCGTTCTGCCGGGCAGAATAACACGGCTAATAATTTTACGATGCCACATTTGAACATCTAATTCTACATACTAAAAGCAGAGCATTCATAACTATAAATACTCTATAACACTTCAGAATATGAGCTTCAGATTTTATCAGAAAATGAGCGTGGAGAAGGTCCTGAAATTTTACTGAGGAACGGATCCTGGACATGCAATGACCGGGGAGTGGGATGGGGATGCAAAATTTAACTATTTTGGTTAACTTTGAATGGACTTACGCCGATACACCTCATCCATAGGCGGATCCATGATTGCCGATTAGGGGGCACCGGGGGGCGGGCGCCATCTGGTCCGGGGGCACCACTTTTCACCGGCAAAACCTATGTAGGTGCAAAAATCCTGTCGGTGGGCACCGACTTTCGCATTCTATGGGGGGTGGGAAGCAACATTTCAGGGGGCGCCATCGATCTTTATTTGGGGGGGGCACGTGCCAGAGGTGCAGAAAGTATGTTGGCTGTCACAAACTCAATGCGACGTATGCCTCCTCTGTCACACAGACCTGGAAATAATAACTTTATACTTGAATACTATTTCCAATATGCTGAATGTCCTCTACCTGTCCCTTAGTTTTTGCAGCAGACAAGGTTCTAGCACCAAACCATTACAGCATGAAAGTAGTAAGTTTTCATTTATAGATCATGTTTTTGTTTTTGGAAGGAAAATTTCCAATTATGGGTCATTTTTACCAGTATTGGGGTCATAACTATTATTGGCAACTCTGACTGCAGTTTCCCCCAATGACATGCATTTCCTTTTATGAAGAAGTTTGCATTTTTGAAAGGAGTGTTTCCAATTATGGTACTTTTCCACATGATTACATGTAGCAATTATCATGAAAATAGTCATTATTGGGAACATACCTATTAATGGGAGCATACATGTACACACAATTGGGAACCCTAACCGCAGCTTCCCCCCCCACTAAACTTCTATCTCACATATCAACAAAAGGGAAAAAATGTCAATGTCAACATAGTATTTGAATCTACCTAAAATGTGTTGGTAAAGTGGCCCTTAGGTAGCATTTTTATAAACACATCAAATGCTTAAAATTTGCATCCCACTCACGATCATTACCTGCCTGGTCATTCCTTTTTGCAGTAAAAACTCCAAGGCAACTAGCCTGCATAGATGTAAAATTATGTCTATTGCCCTAATAGGTACAGAGGTATTGGAATTCACATACCAAAGAAAGATCCAGTGTAGTCAAAATCCTGCTTTGACTTGTTGTGCTTGTGAAATATTAGGAAATGTGTTGTGTATGCAATGTGCTGCACATGAATACATGTATGTATGGAAGTAACTCCATGCAGTTCAGGTCCTGAGCGTTGCTTACCACCACTGGTAGTAAGCAACACACCCCCAACCAGCGTTTTTCGAAGTCTATTTGTTTCTGAGATTTGCTGTGATTTTCTGAGATAAGAAGGGGGTCTACTCGGCCCCCTCCAGTGCACGTTAGTTCCAGGCCCCTCTCCAGTGTGAGTGTTAACACTTTGTGGAGGACTGCATTAGCACACATTTGCTATCTGTACAATATTGATATGATAATTTGATCATGAAAACTCACCTGAATCACTGTTGTTGCCAGCCTGTTGCTGGCGCCAACTCTCCCATATTCCTCCAGCTCCAAATCTATCTAACCAATCTAGGGCACAAATAAACTAAGGCACAAGCAGGCTAAGGAATGAAAAACCAAGCTTGATATGGGAAAGTGCATCAGTCTTACAATAGCCTACATTCATCTTAGATTAGCCATGGGCAGCAATATTTGTTCTAGCTAGTTTTAGCCTGCACTTATCTAAAAATACCTAATGAATATGCCCTCAAAATAAGTGGCTTCCCGCCTGTTTAAATTTTTGGCAGGCTTTACATCACATAAACATTTCTAACTTGGCTTGTCGCTGTTGCGCAGTTTAAGTAGAATTGCTGCCCAGCTATGTTTATTTCTCCACTCACTTAGTACTTTTATTAGTAGCTTTTAGGCGTACTTAATACTAAATTCGAAGAAATAGGGGCCAATAAATCGAAGACACTCAAACTGTAAATATGATTTAACCTGAAAAAATGGACAGAGAAGTACTTAATAAAGCATCTACGTTATCGTTAATGCCTTAAATATGCCCACAATCGTGTATTTCTCGAATAAATTGACTGTCACATTTCCGGTATCTAGGCGACAACTTTCTGGCAACTACTAACATTCGGCATCATTGGGCTGCATGTTAAAATCTGGCAACTGTGACAGCGGTTTCCGGGTTTTCTGCAGCGGGGGTCCCTCGTTTTAGTAGAAACTGAACACAGTACCAATATTGTATTACTAATAGTACGCTGTGCAATTGAAGAACAGAGCTGCTAAGTTAAAATATTCCCTACACGCTTAATTCTCTATTTCGAAAATATGGGGTTTGATCTTAAGCCATACAGTCAGGATCGCTATTTTGTCACAGTTATGCACCTCAATTTTCGTTAATGTGTCACAAACTCCGGTAGCCGAGTTGGCAAGTTTCTGCACCTCTGGCACGTGCCTCCTTGCCTCCCTGGATCCACCTATGCGAACATACATTGGCATATGTCCACGTCTAGCCTGGGTACACGGGGAAAACAGGGATCAAATCGGCTCCAACCTTCGGATGCAGTGCCCAGACGGACAGCTTTTAGCTCCTTTCTTTATGCTCGCTTATCATACCGTAAGTCGTGCGTACCCAGCTAACATGCCCAGGTGGGGCCCACATGGGCATTTGATGGGCATGGTGGGCTAGATGGGCCATGGGCTAGAGGTGGGCAAATTCATGGGCTGGAGGTGGGCCCCACATGTGGCTAGCCCATTTTACCTGAACATTGTACAACATCTAAATATCTAATTTGCGATGCATTTGTAAAGATTTTACAATCTCAAGCTAATTCAAAGCATTGATTGTATGGATGAGCATGCATGGGCTAAACATGGGTGAGAGATGGGCAACCCATATAATGGGTTGAAGTTGGGGCATACCTGGGCCGCCCACACTTCTGTCTTTAAAGCAAGAAATGGTTGCATATCCAATGGCGTGTCGGCGCGTCTGTAATGGCCGGCGCCGCCGTAGGCCGCGCAGCACGATTTAACCCTCGCCCCACCGGGGGCCATCGATGGCCCCCCCTAAGGTTTTTCCGGGATAGCAGAAAAACGAGGAGGCGCAGCAACGCGGTTGAGGGCTCTGCCTCTTACTGCATCATTTTCCTATCATCCCTGAAATGTTTTACCCCGGGTCACCCAAGGTCAGGTCACCAGACGAGGTCAAACAAGGTCACTTCACTTCAACTTTAGAGCTCTGTAAGAGCTACATTTCGAAGTCGATCAATTTGAAACTTTCTGCACTTTATGACCCCTCCAGGGTCTGCAAGGTGTATATCCGGGATTTTTTCGATTTCGTGCCCTGAGGTCAGGTCACGAGGCTACCTCTCCCATTGGAAAAGCATGGGGAAAAGCTGTTTCATGATATAAAAGCCACAAAAACGATTGCAAATACTCAGACTGCTCAGAACAGCGTTTTTGGACACCCTTTCACGGATCCCAGGGGTCATATTTGCCCTTTGACTTTTCCAAGGTCATCCAAGGTCACTAGAGGTCAAAAACAGTATTTTGACAATAACTTTCGACCTAATTAAGCTAGAGCGGTGAAACAAACACCATCGTGTTTGTCTTGTCATTGGCTTTCATTTGATATACGGCAAGGTCACTTTTTGACCTTTCGTGACCTCAGGTCATATTAGGTCACGAGGTGACCTCTGGAGGTCAAACCACTGGCGGGAGGTCTTTATGTTCCACATAGCGGAAAAAGTAATGACAATTTGCTATCAAATGTAGTTTACCAGGCCTCAATAGCTCTAATGACATAAGAGTTATGCCCAGTCTGCTTATTCATTGCATATTTGAGTGAAAATAGCCGATTTTGACCTAATTTGACCTCTGGAGGTCAAACCATTGACCTGAGCACTAAAACATGTGAAGTGATTTCTTACTGAATTCACGCGAGCTTTCTATTGCACTTTGCAGATTTGCGCTAACGCCCATATTTTCGGAGTTAGAGGGGGCCATCGAAACAAAGAAGAATGTTTATACTATGAACATTCTTCTTTGTTTCCCTGTCATATCCTATAAAGAAAACAACCTTTTCCAACTCGAGACTCGACTGGGACTTCCAGGGGATATCCACCTGATTCACGAGTTGGGGAAATGCACTCTTCTGCCCCCTAGCTTTGGACACCCATGATACATAGGCAGATCCAGGGGGCAAGGGGGGCACGTGCCCCCCCGATCGACCCTCGGCGCCCCCTGAAAGGTCGATGGCGCCCCCTGAAATGTCGCTTCCCACCCCCCGCCCCAGGATGCGAAAGTCGGCGCCCACCGACAGGATTTGGCGCCCACCTGATAGCTTTTGCCGGTCATAAGTGGCGCCCCCTGGTCCGGATTACGCCCCCGGAAGTGCCCCCTCCCCCCGATCGGCAATCCTGGATCCGCCTATGCCATGATAGTAGGTATAGGTGCAAGCAAGGCCCTAGAAGGTGCAAGTGTAGGTGTAAGTGTAGGCTAGGCAGGACTAGGCTGAGTTAGGCCAGGCAGGGCAATTTATTGAAATAAATTTGTTCGATTTTCACCGTGGCAGTTTTGAAGAGAATTTGGAGACTTTTGAGAGGTTTATTATGAAGGAACAGACTCTTCTCTCCACACAATGATCTGGCACTGCAATCTTGCGGCAGTCATTACGCACTTCGAAAGGCTTGCTCAGTGTTCCCTTCGCGCGGCGGATTTGCGGATGTGTGCAACTAACCGTGGGATGTGTGGGGTGATTGTGGTTGTGTTGGAAGGTAATGGATCTGGTCAGTTAGATAATTATGTTTGTGTAGTTGTTATGTTGCGTGAGTTGTTGTTGGGTGATTTGAACATCCTTCACTCTTTTCTCAATCATACCCTGCCAGAACCACTAGCCTCAAAATTTGTTCGTTCACCAACGCCCAGGGAGAAACGTTTGACAGCACAGGCCAGTCTGCAGAACGTGGCAGGCGACTCGACGAGGCGCTTGGGGCAGCCCAAAGCCTGCCCCAATTGGGGCAGAAATTTGGATGCTGGGGCAGACTCCTCCAACGGGGGGGTATTTTTACCGATATATGTTTATCTACTCCATTTTAAACGAAACACCCAGAAATTAAAAGAAAACCGTGCATCCAACTCGGCGATGGCAACGCACTAACGACCCTCCACGCACAGCAGCAGCTATCTTGCATTCATGATACACGACTTCAAGAATACTTTTATTCAAAGGTATATTTACAAGCGTAAGTATTTTCCCTTAAAGACGTCATTTGCCACTGCTTTCACGCCGTATAATCAATAGTTTAAAAATATTTCAATTGATAACTAAATTCGATAAAGAATAATTTTTTCCACAGCTAAAGCATTTTCCCCCTTCCATTTTCTCACATTTGCATGAAAGCATGACAAAATTTGGAATATTTTCACCCCTAGTTTTCACAAGACCCAAGCGAAGAAAGATTCCCTTACGCTTTTGTGACGTCACATCACTGACTAGCATTTGTTCTTAGAGGGAGGGGGCTGGCATGATTTTCCTTTGAACGGTGGACCCTTTGAACAGTGGACCTTTTGACATAGACCCGATTTGCCGGCCTTTGGCGATCAAAACATAGCAGAGGAAATGCAAAAAACTACATACAGGGAAATTTTATTTCGAGTTCTAAGATTGTTTTTTGTAACTAAAACTAGGTTTAGATTACAAATTTAGAAAATAAATTTAAATTTAGTTTAGAAAGGCGCCTGTTGCCTGATTTTTTATTCACTTCCAGGAACTTTGACTTTACATCTATTAAAAATTTCCTTTGTTTGGTATCTTTTTACCATATTTCTCTTGACGACAAACATGACGCTTTTGAGACAATTCAGCTTTTACAGCGCAACTTTAATTAATGATTGTCGTTCCTTTTCATTATTTTTCTTCTTCCCTCGGTGATTACCCGTACCGACCGCTGTCCCAAGTACTAGTTCCTGCCCCAAGAGCCTCCATCTGCCCCAAGATCGACCAAAAGCTGCCCCAAATCGGTAGGTCTGCCCCGAGGCTGCCCCAACGAGATCTCGTCGAAATCTGCCACGTTCTGCAGACTGGAGCACAGGCATTTTCATGTTCCATTCACAGCCTTTGTATACTGAAAATTTTCATTGTTCCACTCTGCCCACTGAATTCAGAATGAAAACTTGGCATAAAAAATAATAGACATCAATGATATACCCTACAGTAAGAAAGCATTAAAAAAAGTGACAAAAATGTTTCTGGACCAGAATTGAGGTGTCTCACTTACATAAATCGGTACTGCTAGGGGAGACGTCTCAGCTTTGCCAGATAGAGACATTGGGTTTTGCCTGGAGCCAAAAAATTCCCAAGATTTCTAAATTTCCCCAGATTCCCGGGATCTCCTCCCCATGAGAAGCTTGGGCGAGGGATTCTTGGTATGGGTGCATGGGCGTCAAGCGGGGGACGGGGGACGCGTCCCCCTGTTGGCCTGCCAGGGGGACATCCCCCAGAATTTCTGGGTCGATGGTCATTAATGTTGTCAGGTACCGAATATGCTCAAAATTCGCCTCCCCGGTCACTCGCAGCCCGGGTCTGTCCCCCCTGCGAAAATTCCGTGGCGGTGCCCCTGCATGGGCGTATCTAGGGAAGTGGACTCAGGCCATGGGCAGATCCAGGGAAGGGTAGAAGACGGGACCCAACAAAATTAAGCATGCGTCATAGGCGGATACAGGAAGAAAAATGTTAGGGCGCACTACGGAGCAGGGCATTCCTGGCGTAGGCGTATCTAGAGAAGGGGATTTAGGCCATAAGCGGATCCAGGGAGGGAATTCCCTCCTCTGGATCCGCTTATGGCCTAAACTCGCCTCCCCGGTTAATTAGGGACGTACCTAATTAATTAGGTGGGTCCCTGTAAAACAATGCATTCCGGTCACAGGCGGATTCAGAAGAGTTACCGTGCTCTACAGAGCAAGGGATTTCTGGCATAGGCACACCCAGGCTAGGGGATTTAGGCCATGGGCGGATCCAGGGGAGGAATTAGGTGGATCCCTATAAAATAAAGCATTCCAGTCACAGGCGGATTCAGGAGAGTTGCAGTGCTCTACAGAGCAAGGGATTCCTGACATAGGCGCATCTAAGGTAGAGGATTTAGGCCATGGGCGGATCCAGGGGACGAATTTAAGTGGGTCCCTGTAAAACAAAGCATTCTTGTCATAGGTGGATTCAGGAGAGTACCAGTGCCCTACAGAGCAAGGGATTTCTGGCATAGGCACACCCAGGCTAGGGGATTTAGGCCATGGGCGGATCCAGGGAGGGAATTAGGTGGATCCCTATAAAATAAGGCATTCCAGTCACAGGCGGATTCAGGAAAGTTGCAGTGCTCTACAGAGCAAGGGATTTCTGTCATAGGCACACCCAGGGTAGGGGATTTAGGCCATGGGCGGATCCAGGGGCGGGAATTAGGTGGATCCCTAAAGAATAAAGCATTCCAGTCACAGGCGGATTCAGGAAAGTTGCAGTGCTCTACAGAGCAAGGGATTTCTGGCATAGGCACATCCAGGCTAGGGGATTTAGGTCATGGGTGGATCCAGGAGAGAGATTTAGGTGGGTCCCTGTAAATCAAAGCATTCCAGTCATAGACGGATTCAGGAGAGTTGCAGTGCTCTACAGGGCAAGGGATTCCTGGCATAGGCGCATCTAAGGTAGAGGATTTAGGCCATGGGCGGATCCAGGGGACGGATTTAAGTGGGTCCCTGTAAAACAAAGCATTCCTGTCATAGGCGGATTCAGGAGAGTGCCAGTGCCCTACAGAGCAAGGGATTCCTGGAATAGGCGCATCCAGGTTAGGGGATTTAGGCCAAGGGCGGATCAAGGGAAGGAGACGGGACCCTGTAAAACTAAGTACACTCGTCATAGGCGGATTCAGGAGGGTTGCGGTGAACTACAGAGCAGGGAATTCCTGGCATCAGCGGATCTAGAGAAGGGGATATAGGCCATGGGCGGATCCAGGAAGGGGGAAGAAGAGCAGACCCTATAAAGCAAAGCATACAAGTCATAGGTGGATTCAGGATGGTTTCAGTGCACTACAGAGTAAGGGAATTCCTGGCATACGCGCTTCCAGGGTAGGGATTTAGGCCATGGGCGGATCCAGGAAAGTGGAAGAAGAGGGACCCTGTAAAACAAAGTATACGTGTCAGGCGGGTTCAGGAGTAGATAATGCCTAAGTGCACTACAGGGCAGGGGATTCCTGGCCTAGGGGATCTAGAGATTAAAGTGCACTGCAGGGCAGGGGATTCCTGGCATAGGGGATCTAGAGATAGGGATTTAGGCCATGGCTGGATCCAGGGAAGGGGAAGTAGGCAGGACTCTGTAAAATAAAGAATACGAGTCACAGGCAGCTACATGAGGGTTGCAGTGCACTACAGGGTAAGGGATTCCTGGCATAGGCGCATCCAGGGAAGGGATTTAGGCCATGGGCGGATCCTTTTTACCGTGTCCCGTCTGCTTCTATTCCCTGGATTCGCCTATGGCCTAAAAATTTTCCTCTGGACCTGCCCATGCCAGGAATCCCGTGCTCTGTGGTGCACTGTAGCAGTTTCCCCTGAATCTGCCCATGACTCGTATACTTGGTTTTACAGTATCCCGTCTGTTTCTCTTTCCTGGATTCGCCCCTGGCCTAGATCCCCTTCCTGGATGCGCCTATGCCAGGACTTCCTTGCTCTGTAATGCACCGCAACGCTCATGAATACGCCTATCAAACAACTGCCTTATATTTTTGGGTACCCTCTACTCAGTGGCGGCGGATGCTCTTTTCGGATGGGGGGCAAGAATTTTTCCAGGGGCCCCCTTGACGATGGGGCCCCCTCGACAGCAAGGGCCCCTAAAAACTGCGATGGATTGGTTGAGATTGCTGCCTGAGGTCAGAGGCATAAGCGCAGGGGCGGATCCAGGGGCTGAGGGAGCTTCAGCCTCACTTTGTTCCATTTTCGCAATTTTTCGCCCTATTCCCCCTTTTTCGCCATTTTTCAAAGCTCAGTGACTCCCCCAGCAAAATCCTGGTTCTGCTCCTGCATAAGCGTCACAAATGGTAAAAGTTATATTTGGCCCAGTACAAAAATGGCTATTCCTCCCTGTTGTTTAGTTGGCCCGTGTAAAAAATGGTTTTGCCTTCCCGTTCGATTTTCCACACGATCTCGGATTCCAGGCTGGAATATGTTTCCTGTAGTGCAGCAAAATAAGCAGCGTATTTGACATGTAGATGTCGAAATATGGATCTGCGTTTTATAGGTTCACGTAAGCCTCGGACATTGGACGTCAAAGCTTTAAGCTCCAGCGTCACGTTAGGAGTTTAGCAAAATTATAATAACGGTACAACAACGGCCTTCCGAGGCAAATAGTTCTTCTTTTAAAAGTGAATGCTGTTTGTTCGTATGCATCTACATCATAAAACATGGTAGGTAACACGAATTATTATATACTTTTTTAATTCCGTCTCCTGCAGAATGAGAACTGGGGGCGCTTTGATGCTGTCGTCTATATCGGCACAGAAAAAAACGCTAATGACAGGCATACTGACTTGAGCACACACAAGACCAAGCTCGGGGCCCTGAGACACAGCTCAGGGGCTCCTAGCTTGAGCTTGGGGGCTCCTAGAGATCAAGCTCGAAGGCCACCGAGCCCCCCAAGCTCACGGCCCCTGAGACCAAGTTTGGGGGCCTCTGAAACAAAGCTTGGAGGCCCTTGAAACCAAGCTCAAGGCCACCTGAGACCAATCTCGGAGGCTGCCCTGAGACCAAATTCGGAGCCCTGAGACACAGCTCAGGGGCCCCCTGCAACCAAGCTTGTGGGGCTCCTAGAGATCAAGCTCGAATGCCTCCGAGTCCAAGCTCAGGGGGTCCTGAGACCAAGCTCAGGGGCCTCGGGGCCTCTGAGACCAAGCTTGGCGGCCTCTGACACCAAGCTTGGAGGCCCTGAAACCAAGCTAAATGTCCCTTAAGACCATTCTCGGGGGCCCCTTAGACCAATATGGGAAGCCCCCTTATACCAATATTGGAGGGCCCTGAGACCAATCTCGGAACCTCCATTAGGTTACGTTCGGGAGCCCCCTGAGACTAAGCTTGGAGGGCCCCTGAGACCAAACTGGGGGTCCTTAGACAAGCTCCGGAGCCCCTTAGACAATCTCGGGGCCCTGAGACCGAGCTCGGGGAGCTCCCTTAAGGCTAAGCTTGGGTGCCCTGAGACCAGCCTTGGGGGCCCCTTAGACTAAGCTTGGGGGTCCCTGAGACAAAATTCGGGGGGCGAGGAACAGCTCGGGGCCCATGAGACAAAGTGGGGGCCCTGATTCCAGGCTCAGGGACCTTTAGACCAAGATCTGGCCCCCTGAGGCCAGTCTCGGGGCCCTTTAGGCTAATCTTGGGGCCCCTAAAGGCCAAGTTAGAGGGTCCCGAGCCCAAGCTCAGGGCCCCCGAGATAAAGCTCGGACACTGTCCAAATCGAGAAACTGTTGAGGGCTCAGTCAAGTCATTCATGAACTTTCAGAACAGAACTAAGCTAAAATTGCGTTTTTTACAGGGGCCCCGTCTGATAATTGGGGGGGGTGGCAACTGCCCCCCCTTGCCCCCCTTATCCGCCGCCACTGCCTCTACTTCCCTACCATGGATCCGCCCATGGCCTAAATCCCCTTCTCTGGATCCGCCAATACCAGAAATTTATTGCTCAATAGTGCACCGCAACCCTCCTGAATCTGCCTATGACACGTCTGCTTCTTTACATGGTCCTGCTTTCTTTCCCTTCCCTGGATCCGCCCATGGCCTAAACCCCCTTCTCTGGATCTGCCTATGCCAGGAATTAATTCCTTAATCCGCCTATGCCACGTACGCTTCCTTTACAGGGTCCTGTCTTCCCTGGATCTGCCTATGGCCTAAATCCCCTTCTCTGGATTCGCCTATGCCAGGAATTCAATCCTCAATCCGCCTATGACACGTATGCTTTCTTTACAGGGTCCTATCTTTTTACCCTTTCCTGGATCCTCCTATGGCCTAATTCCCCCTTCTCTGGATCCGCCTTTTCCAGGAATGCATTCCTTAATCCGCCTATGACACGTATGTTTTCTTCACAGGGTCCTGTCTTTTCCCTCTTCCCTGGATCCGCCTACGGCCTAAATCCCCTTCTCTGGATTCGCACCTATGCCAGGAATTCAATACTTAATCCGCCCATGACACGTATGCTTTCTTTACAGGGTCTTATCTTCTTCCCCTTTCCTGGATCCGCCTATGGCCTAAATCCCCTTCTCTGGATCCGCCTATGCCAGGAATTCATTCCTTAATCCGCCTATGACACGTATGTTTTCTTCACACGGTCCTGTCTTTTTCCTCTTCCCTGGATCCGCCCATGGCCTTAATCCCCTTCCCTGGATCCGCCTATGGCCTAAATCCTCTTCTCTGGATCCGCCTATGCCAGGAATTCATTCCTTAATCCGCCTATGACACGTATGTTTTCTTTACAGGGTCCTGTCTTTTTCCCCTTCCCTGGATCCGCCCATGGCATTTATCCCCTTCCCTGGATCCACCTATGGCCTAAATCCCCTTCTCTGGATCCGCCTATGCCAGGAATTCATTCCTTAATCCGCCTATGACAGGTATGCTTTCTTTACAGGGTCCTGTCTTTTTCCCCTTCCCTGGATCCGCCCATGGCCTTAATCCCCTTCCCTGGATCCGCCTATGGCCTAAATCCCCTTCTCTGGATCCGCCTATGCCAGGAATTCATTCCTTAATCCGCCTATGACACGTCTGCTTTCTTTACAGGGTTTTGTCTTCTTCCCCTTCCCTGGATCTGCCCATGGCCTTAATACCTTCCCTGGATACGCCTATGCCAGGAATCCCTTGCATGATGTGTACCTTCACTGTTTCTCTTACCTGAATCCGCCTATGAAACGCATGCCTATTTCGTCAGATCCCATCTACTTCCCTTCCCTGGATCCGCCCATGGCCTTAATGCTTTTCTTGGATACGCCTATGCCAGGAATCCCTTGCATGAAGTGCACCTTCACCTGTTTCTCTTACCTGAATCCGCCTATGAAACGCATTCCTATTTCGTCGGATCCCATCTACTTCCCTTCCCTGGATCCGCCCATGGCCTAATTCCCTTCCCTGGATACGCCTATGCCAGGAATCCTTTGCTCTGTAGTGCACCTGAACTTCCCCCTCTTGAATCCGCCTATGGGCCGAAATCCCTTCCCTGAATTCCCTTTCTCAGGGGGAAAACCTGGGAAACTGGGGAAATTTCTGGGTCTTGGGAATTTTCTCTTCCAGTGATGAATCCCACGTTTCTATCTGGCAAAGCTGAGACGTCTGCCCTAGTTATACCCATAAATCTTTCTCTGAGTAAAATCTTCTTCCTTACCTGGCTTCGTCTCATCCTGTTGATCTTCCCACTGCTTTTCTGTACTCTCCTCCTCAAGGTTCTTCTTATCCCACCCTCCTAAGGTGTTTCATTGTGCAATGTGAAGTCATGCATGTTTTTGTTTTAACCTCAGTGATCAACTGTGTATGTTTCCTGAATGTATCTACCTCATGTTTGAAGCCAGGCAACAATAGCCTTTGTGCTCTTTTCTCTGCCTATACCCAGAGGCGCAGCCAGGGGGGGCACAGGGGCACGTGCCCCCCCATCGGTGCCGGGGTGCCCTTTTGATTGCCAGGTGGTGTGCCTTTTTTGGGCCGTGCCGCTCGAAATTTAGTGCCCCTACGTCTTTGAGCCTAGATGGAACTAGACTGCATTTAGCGATTTGAACTATTGTTTGACAATTAAGTGCCTTTTTGGTCAGTTAGGGCATTCTGTCGTCTTTCCAAGCACCCGAGAAGAGTATAGGCATGTAATCCGTTTCCAAATAATGCCTCATCGTCGCCAATAATCGTATGGGCAGAGCTAATCTGGTGCCCCTTGAGCTCATCTTGTGCCCCCTGAGCGCTGGTCTTGAACCCTGGAGCTGATCATGTGCCCTCTGAGCTGATCTGATGCCCTCGTAGTCAATCTGGTGCCCCCCCCAGAGAAAATAATTGTGCCTTCTGAATCTATATAATGCTCTCTGAGTTAGTCTGATGCCTCCGAGCTTGCCTGGTGCCCTATTAGCTGTTTTATTGCCCCTTGAGCTGATCCGGGCCCCTGAACTTATTTAATGCCTCCCGGAGTTTATCTACCGTCCAGGGGGCACAGGGGGCACGTGCACCCATCGGTGCCGAGTGCCCTTTGATTGCCAGGTGGTGTACCCTCTTTGGTCCGTGCCACTCGAAATTTAGTGCCCTGCGCCGTTGAACCTAGATGTAACTAAACTGCATTTAGCGATTTCAACTATTGTTTGACAACTAAGTGCCTTTTTTGTCAGCTAGGGCATTCTGTCGCCTTTCCAAGCACCCGGGAAGAGCATAGGCACGTAATCCGTTTCCAGATAATGCCTCATCGTCGCCAATAATCGTACGGCCGGAGCTCATCTGGTGCCCCCCTGAAGCTGATCATGTGCCCTCTGAGCTGATCTGGTGCCCTCGTAGTCAATCTGGTGCCCTCCTGAGAAAATAAGTGTGCCTTCTGAGCCTATAAAATACTCTCTGAGTTAGTTTGATGCCTCCGAGCTTGCCTGGTGTACTTTTAGCTGTTTTAGTGCCCCTTGAGCTGATCCGGGCCCCCTGAGCTTATTTAATGCCTCCCAGAGTTGATCTACTGTCCAGGGGTGCAGCCAGGAAGGCACAGGGGGCACGTGCCCCCATCACTGCCGGGGTGCCCTTTTGATTGCCAGGTGGTGTACCCAATTTGGGCCGTGCCGCTCGAAATTTAGAGCCCTAGCCGTTGAACCTAGATGTAACTGGACCGCATGTAGCGATTGAAACTATTGTTGGAAAACTTAATACCTTTCTCGGTCAGCTAGGGTATTCTGTCGCCTTTCCAAGCACCCGGGAAGAGTATGGGCACCTAGTATGTGTCTACCTAATGCCTCATCGTCGCCAATAATCGTACGGGTGAAGCCAATCTGGTGCTCCTTGAGCTCATCTCGTGGCCTCTCAGCTGGTCTTGTCCCCTTGAGCGGATCTGGTGCCCCTGAGTCAATCGAGTGCCCCACTGAGCAAATAATTGTGCCTCCTGAACCTATATAATGCTCTCTGAGTTAGTCTAATGCTTCCGAGCTTGTTTGGGGCCCTGATAGCTGATTTAGTGCCCCTTGAGCTGATTCGGGCCCCCGAGCTGTCTCATGCCTCCCCAAGTTGATTCTGTATCCTAAGTCAATATGGTGCCTCTTCAGCTGATTAGGTGCCCCCTCAACTGATTATTGATGTCTCCTTAGATGGTCTGGTCCCCCCCGAGCTGGTTTGGTGGGCCCTGAGCCCACCTTGTGTCCCCTGAGCTGTTATGCTGCTCCCTGAGCTGATTTAGGCTCCTGCCATAGTCTGGGGGGCTGGGAGCTTATCTGGACCCCGAGCGGATCGATCTGGTGCCACCTGAGCTGCACTAATGCCCCTTAGTCGATCTGGTGCCTCCTGAGCCCATATGATGCCCCCTGAGTAATCTGGTGCCCTTTCAGCTGATCTGGGCCTCCTTACGTGATTTCATGAGCAGATCTAAAGCCCTGAGCTGAGCTGGGCCCACAGAGGCTGATGAGGGCCCCTGAGATGGTATGGGGCTCCTGAGCTGATTAAGTGCCTCCTGACTTGATCTGGTATTCCCGAGCTGGTCGGGGACCACTGATCTGATTGTTTGTCCCCGGAGCTGATCTGGTGCCCTATGGGCATCTGGTGTCCCCTGAGCAGCTCTGGGGCTTTTGAACTGATTGGGCCCGGAGCTGGTGAGGGATCCCTGAGCTGATTTAGTGCCCCTGACTTGAACATGCCCCCTGTGCTGATCGATCTGGTGCACCCTGAGCAGATATACTGCCTCCTGAACTTAACTAATGCCCCCTGAGTCGATCTGGTGCCTGCTGAGTCATCAGTGTGTCTCCTGAGCCCATATTATTTCCTCTGAGCTAGTCTGGTGCCCCATGGCTAATATGGTGCCCTTTAAGCTGACCCGGACCTCCTGGGTTGATTACGTGATTTCCTGAGCAGCTCCCAGGCCCTTAGCTGAGCTGGGTCCACAGGGGCTGGTGAGGGCCCCTGAGATGGTATGGGGCTCCTGAGCTGATTAAGTGCCTCCTGACTTGATCTGGTATTCCCGAGCTGATCTGGGCCCCTGAGCTGGTCGGGGACCACTGATCTGATTGTTTGTCCCCGAGGCTGATCTGGTGTCCTATGGGCCGATCTGGTGTCCCCTGAGCAGCTCTGGGGCTTTTGAACTGCTTGGGCCCCGAGCTGGTGAGGGATTCCTGAGCTGAATTAGTGCCCCTGATTTGATCTTGCCCCCTGACCTGACTTGAGGCCCCTGAACTGATCTGGGGCCCCAAGAGCTGATCTGGGGCCCAAGAGCGGATCTAGGTTCTGAGGGTACCCTGAGCTGGTCCGGGCGCTGAGCTTGTGAGAGCCCCTTAAGTTGGCTTGAGGCCCCCTGAAGTGATCTGGCGCCTTAAACTGTTCTGGGGCTTCTTGAACTGGTTAAAGGCCCTATGAGCCTATCTGTGGCCCATTGAGCTAGTCTGATGACCTCATCTCTGGGACCAATGAGCTAGTCTAGTCCCTCGGTGAAGCATGAGCTGCTCTGTGGCCCTGATCTACATCAGGGGCCCCTGAGATGATCTTGAATAGATAGATAATAAGAACACAAGGCCAACTCCCATCATCTTGGGGCGGGGTCACTGAGCTAGTCTATTCCCTGGAGGCACAACTGGGGGGATGGGGGAAGTTGCTCTGGAGGCCTCTGATCCACACTTGGGGGCCCCAGAGCTGGTCTTGAATAGATGGGGAATAAGAACACAATGGAAACTCCCTTGTAAAATGGAGCTAACGGGGAATGAGGAATCTTGTGAAAACGGCTTGTGATACCTAGGCACCCCTGGTTATATAAATTGCTTATTATACTGGTGGATTCTGGGAAGGGATGATAAAAAGGCATGTGCCCCTGAACTCAGAGCACAGTCCCCTAAACTAGGATTTCTACTATTTAATTTAGACGAAGAAATAGTTTTCACAATTTTCAGCCCTGTCACACCATCCCCATCCAAACCACCGGCCTGTTCACCTTTTGTTTACTCTTAACTGGGACCACGCCTTGCGAATATGGAACTTAATAAACGCGTTCAAAAGGTATCTCCCAAATTTTTCCGGCAGCAAAAATGTGTTCTTCCAAAGACACTATGCTACTCCTCGTCCCACGGCGATTGTGGGAGGCAAGGAACTTAATCCGCATTCAGCTAGGGGCTCACTCGTCACGACAAAACCAGTGGGCATAACAAAAAAATTTCGACTCCAATATGCCTTAACCTGCACATTGTAACAGATATCACATGCTCCGCTGATTTCTATGATGTTAAGTATTTGCATGAGTTGGCTGCCCTTAAATCTATCCAAAAAAAAGTAGTGTTTTGGCTACTTCTATGGCATTTTGGTGATATTTTGTTCCTTTTTTCGGTTTTAATCGAGTTTTCCTTCTCCGTCAATGATTCCTTTGCATTTTTATTGAACCAAAGATGCCCAAAAAATTACATAAACAAAGATATAGTAAGTTTTTTAGGTTACGTTAAAAAGTGCCCTTTTCCCCGGGGTGCCCCTCAAAGTTGGTGTGCCCCCCCCCATACGAAAGCTCTGGCTGCACCCCTGCCTATACCCACTCAATTGGGTTGTCCTATGTACTCTATTGTGCACAGTTAAGGCAGAAATGTTTATGTATACAGTTCATGTTTTCTCAGAAGGATGTGCGTGGGCCAGAAGGATTTCCCATGTTGTGTTGGCCACACTATGATCTGTCCTCAACTGATATATCTAGCATCCATATCTCCCACTCTAACACCTGTGCCACACTTCTGAATATCAATCTCGGATCACCTGTTCAGCCTTTCCCACCCCCTCATGGTCCTGAATGGCTCCCCATTCAACCGGACTTGCCTGCCCCACATCAGCCTGAGCCTTGCTAGTCGTTAATTTCTCTCAGACATCTCTGGTAACTGTGGCGCTGCAGTAGCGGTGGAGGTCGGTATTATCGCAGTAGGTGGATCACATCTCGCGGTTCAAAAGATCACATCAAAAGGTCCACAGTTCATATGTTCTACCGCTCAAAATGTCTAACTTAAAAAGTCAAACTTTCAAAAGGTCCAAAGAGGCGTGCTCAGATGCATGAGAGTGGGGTGCATGATAACGCAGAGGCGTGCTAAGGCACCTGATAATAGGAGGCTATGAGGGTTAGGTTAGGTTAGGTTAGGTTAGGTTAGGTTAGGTTAGGTTAGGTTAGGTTAGGTTAGGTTAGGTTAGGTTAGGTTAGGTTAGGTTAGGTTAGGTTAGGTTAGGTTAGGTTAGGTTAGGTTAGGTTAGGTTAGGTTAGGTCAGGTCAGGTCAGGTCAGGTCAGGTCAGGTCAGGTCAGGTCAGGTCAGGTCAGGTTAGGTCAGGTCAGGTCCGGTGTGTATGCCCTAAGTCCCTATTTCCTAGTCTGGGGATATCAACCCTCTTTCCAGAATCTGAGTGCGCCTCTGGTCTGGGTACCACTTTTGGAAATGTCATAGAAATATCCCGAAATTCTGCAAGAAAATCCCTAGAGATGAAACAGACGGAAGGAGGGGAAGTTTGAGTAGTGTTAAGTGGTACCCAGACCAGAGGTGCACTCAGATTCAGGAAAGAGGGGTGATATCCCCAGACTAGGAAATAGGGACCAAGGGCATACACAATTGAACTGACCTTACCTGACCTAAACCTGACCTGACCTGACCTGACCCAACCCAACCCAACCCAACCCAACCCAACCCAACCCAACCCAACCCAACCCAACCCAACCCAACCCAACCCAACCCAACCTAACCTAACCTAACCTAACCCTCATAGCCTCCTATTATCAGGTGCCTTAGCACGCTTCTGCGTTATCATGCACCCACTCTCAAGCATCTGAGCACGCCTCTTCGGATCTTTTGAATGTTCTACTTTTTTAAGTTAGACATTTTGAGCGGTAGAACATATGAACTGTGGACCTTCTGATGTGATCCTTTTTGAACCACGAGATGTGATTCACCTACTGCGATAATACCGTGGAGGTCTAAATATCGCTGTAACAACAGATCATCTGGATGTCACAGCTGTGGCCTTGGATGGTGATGTGGGCAGTGTCTGGTGCTGTTTTTGGGAGCAGGAGTGGTGAAAGTGGGTGAAAGCGGCGGGCTCTGCAGGGCCTACGGACACAGCTATACCAACGTCTTTGCCCTGACGCGACACCGAACCGTCTCTCCTGGACAGCGGCCCGCCTGCCCATCTGTCACCGGGATATGTTGGATCCAGCCTACCTGTCCGACCATCTGTGGATTCACACTGCTTATCCGAACGCCCAGACGCACAGTTTGTGCGAGAATTGCTGTCTCACCTTTGATTCTGGCTCCAAACTCCGGCGGCGTCGTGCTTCGGCGCTCGCTACTGACACGCTGCACCACATCTGTGATCGACAGTTTACACTGCGGTTTCTGATGCGACGCTGACATCACAACGTCTACTTCTCTCATTATGCTGTGACCTACGATATGTGGGGGCAGGGTCATAGGCGCGCGGAACATTTGCGCGCTCATGCTGTGATTCACCCAGGCGATAAACCGTACCTATGCGGTGAATGCAGCAAGTGCGTCCGTCGCGCTGACAGTCTGGCTGACCACACGCAACTTCACATCGAAGCAAAGCTGTACACATATGATCAGTGTGACGCCGCTTCCGGAGAGGTGCGTCACCGAAACCAGCACGGTCTGGATCGGCAGAAGCGGGAGCCGGCTGGCAGCCCCGGTCCGCTGATGGTGACCCTACCGACGGATCTGTTCCCATCAAAGAGGCTGGGAGAGTCTCTGAGCAGTCTGACGGCGCCGGAGTACTACAGAGGGCTGGTGGGGGCGACATGACTGGTGCTGATGAAATCGTTGGACCCCGAGTACCCTCTGGATGTTAAAGGTTTGCCCGATGTGGACGATGAGGTAGTTGCCATGGCGACAGTTTTGGATGCTGAACCCCAGTAGGTGCCCTGTGATGAGGTGGGCACTGTGGAGGGATTTTGTGGATGATCATTGACAGCCTCCCGGTTACCGATGCTGGCTACCTGTTCTAGCCTTCACGAACTATGCTGCTATCAGTACCGACCGATCCTGAGATCTGTGGACGGGGAAAAACAACTACCACCACCGTTTAACGGATTTATTATGTTCAGATGCCCTTCAGATCATACACGACGGTAAAACCGGTTGGAAGCCCTATCAGACAAACAAAAAGCTAGTGATTTGTAGATCTGTAGACCTGTCGGCCACATTAACGCGATCACACTGTTACATAGCACTGTAAGTTCTCTGTTGGAGTACACACTCACGTGGAGAGCGGTGCTGGTAGAGGATGTTGTGCGCGAGGACGGGGTGCAACGTCTGAATCGCCGTTGGACCGGCTTCGAACGTTGTAGCGATGCTCTGACCCCGTTGTGTGACGTTGCGTTTTCCTTTGCCTACCTCAGGTGCCTCTGTCGTCAACGTCAGACCAAAATTCGTTGCTGTCGTTTTCCGCGTGACTGTCTTTCTGCAGACAGGATGTGTGATATTTAGCTTGTGTTCTGAGCGGGTACGCAGACAGGCTAGGGTCCATGCCCGCTGATGCTGACGCCAGAGAAATCACCACGTCCAACAGCTTCGTGTTCCCCCGCCACTTCCAGGGGGGTACACCTTTCGTCCGATTTCTCTGAGATGAGACTTGCACTGCCTTTCCATAAATTCCTCGTTCTCTCACTTCCCACTTCTGGACTCATCCCAATGTGACTTGATCAGTCTCCTGGGACTGTAATCGTCCCATTACATGCCGCCACAACACAACTGCTGCAGCAAGTGTCCTCCCCTGCAAGAAGAATGGAGAAGTGTAACTGCATGGGTCAGATGGGGAGCTTCATTGATGAGAGTGAGCCACATCATGAGTCATCATAGTCATCATTGAGAGCTTATCCGGGATGGTGAGGTTGAAGTGGGAGACGTCCATTCAGTGTCCTCGTAAGGAAACATGACCGTTCCAAAATCATGCTGCACTCATTGAAGCCATCGAGTGTTTGCAGACAGCTCACAGATCTGGAAACGGCTCAACGGCTGTGGAGGTAAGCTCTAACCTCACAGAGACCTCCCGTCTGGGAACAGACGGTCGGCCAGTCTTGGAAGCGCTGCCGAGAGGCGTTGGTGGCGATGAATTATTTTCCGAAGCGATCCATAGGCGTATCGGCACTCAGGCAAGCGTCATCTGAGCTCAGCTGCAGGAGTCCCTCAGCTGTGCCTTCCGCTTGTCCTTTCGTGCACTCTCCGACGTAGTGAAAATGCAGAGCTGGACTGGAGGCCCCAGAATCAATGTTGCCTTCGAAAGCCTTAAGCAACAATAAGAAGACTTACACCGTTCCGGTGAAGATATCTGGCACTGATGCACTCTGTCGCACTCCCTGCTCTTCCTTCTCCACTTCCTGTCACATCCCTGCACTTCCCATGCTTGTCTTCATCTCATTTGGCTTCTTAAGCGCGTCTCCAAGCTCCGACTTCTCCTGGCGTTACGTGAGCTTGTATGGCCCATTAGGTCTCACCAGTCGATACAACAAGTGCTGTAGTTTTCGGTTATTTACGTCTGGCCCGAGAATCCAATGCAGATGAGTGCTGTTGGGTTGGGTTGGCACTGTGGGCCGGGTTGGCGTGACGCCTTCTCGACGTGTGGTGGTGGGCGAGCAAATTCCGAGAGAATTGTGTCTATCTGCTATATGTGTAACTAGAGTGTCTGATAGTGTGAAGCGAATTCGAATGTCATCTTTTATAGCTCTGTAGTATGTTGAGTGAATGTAATGTAGTGTGACGTATAGACGTGCACGGTACCAATTGAGATGGTCGTCTTGATTATCTAGGAAACAGTCAATGAGCGTGGAAAATGGTGGGATGCATCGCTTAGGGTTGATGGGGAGTAGGTATTCGAAAATCACGTTTTCTTGATTTAAGCGATGATTCCGGTCACTAAATATTCACCGCTCCTTCAACGTTCCACTCGTTGCCGAGCCCCTTTCAAGCTCCTCCTTACCTTCGCCCCAGTGACAGGCATGAGCAAATATACTTAAAACACAATAGATGTTCTTGAGATAGCATGTAAACAGCTGGTTTTGTGTCTGCACATGGTACCTATAGTTCCAATTAAACAATATAAATATGTACTGGTACCAGCACTTCAACTATGGCACCCCCAGCGTGGGGTCCCTAAATAATGTCTGGTTTTCTTATGATAGGCCAAATTAAGAGAGTTAGCTGAGTTTGAGTTAGTGAATATATGACCTGGTATGATCATCCAGCCTGCAGAGTGTGGCAGGTCCAGTGTGCAAAGTATGGCACTTTCGACGAAATGTCGTCGGTGCGAGTGCCCTTCGAGGCAGGAGCGAGTGGTGCAAATTTTACTACCCTGGTGCGAATTTCCGAGGCTGGTGAGAGGGTGGCGATACTAAAAACCAGCTAAATCATATTGAAGAGGGGAAAAACTAACTAAAAATAAAATCACCACGCAATTGCGCTGGTTAGGCTAAGTGTGCCAGATTTGCCGCAAAATAATGATTTTGAAATTAATTTTTTTGAATACTGACGGGTAAATTTGGCAAATATGGATAGTCCAAATTAAAAAGAAAGTACTTTTACAGGGTTTTCATTAGGCATAGTTGGCTTTTGGTAGAAGGTGAACTAAAAATGAGCGTAAGATTTCAGCGTTACTGTCCCGCCGAGTGCTGAGTTTTCCTCTCAGTGCCATTTATCCCAAAGGACAGTTTCAGATTACTGTGCTCCAAAACTTTCCCACGCTGCCGGGCGTGATGATATAGCCATGTTGCTCTGTACTGCAGGTGCAGACCTAATTTAACCAAATCAATTACAGCGATGGGCAAGATATCCTTAAAAAGAAGTTAGTAAACCTTTGTATTGAGAGAGGAAATGGAGTTTAGTATGCATCAACTCCGGAAAAAAGCATTGGATCGTTGCATATTGCTACAATAATAGTTCGTTCGTTGGGTGGACCCAAGGCCCTGAACGATAGAACCTGAATGGGTGGGGTGGGAACTGGCCAGCTGGAGCGAGTGGTGGTAAGGCGACTGCTTTCAGGTAATGGGGCATACACAGATCCAGCGGCCAATGGGGGGCACGTGCCCCCTCCCCCGATCGACTATCGGCGACCCTGAACTGTCATTTCCCTTCCCCCCCCGAGGATGCAAAAATCTGCGCCCACCGATGTGATTTGGCGCCCATGCCCGATAGGTTTTTCCAACCAAAAGTGGCGCCCCCTGGCCCAATGCGCCTCCACCCCCTCCCCGATTGGCAATTCTGGATCCGCCTAAGGTATGGGGGATGAATGAACGGTTATAACGACACGGGAGGGGATGAAAAAGGTAATATTGTTTCCTGTAGGTAGGGATAGGTGCGTTTTTCTCGCTAATGTATTGCAAATTGGTGCGAATTTTGGTGGCTGGCGGTGCGAGAATTCTAGATGACTGATGCGACTCGTCTGGCCTGCTGCCATACTTTGCAGACTGGTGGGAGGCTACAACGAGATCTTGTTAGGGCAGCCTCAGGGCAGACCTGGTTTGGGTCCGTTTTGTCCATCTTTGGGACAGGTTCTGACACTTTGGTGCAGGAACTGGCACTTGGAACTGTGCCAATTCACCAGGGTAGGTACAAAGTTACATAAAAACATATAAGAGAATAGAAATAATGATAAGTTGCCAGAGAAAGCAAAAAAAGGAAAAGAGATCAGTGCAATTTCTGCTGAGATGAAAATTTTAGGGCATGAGAAAGCAGAGGTCAGGGTTTTTCTTAAAATTGTGAGTAGTTGTTTATTTTACAATATTCTGTGAAATTGGTGGTTAGAATCAAAATCTGGGACGAAAATGACGCGAGAGATCAGGAAAAAACAATGTACTGTCCCCATTGGAGATAAGTTTTGGCCCCAAGATCTGAAAGTTTCCCTGAAATAAAAAGTGTTTTAGAGTCTTACAAAAGAGATTTGATACCATATTATATTGAGTGGATTAATTGCAACTCTATTGGTATTAGTCTCAGTTTTGAAAATATCCAGTCTTCTGGTTTCCAAGGATTTCCCCAACTAAGTTCTCCTTGTACCTCTGAATGAAGGCAACACTAACTGCTACTGACAAAAAAATCCCTAGTTAAAATGGCATTCTATCCTGGTTACTAAATTTCTGCCCCATCTGGGCAGAAATGTAAGTTTGTTGTAGCTTGTGGGGTGGAAAACAGTGTCAATTCTAACAGGAGATTCTATCTGGAATTTTATGACCCAGAATTGCTAAAAGTAGATTGGGGTATGATACTTAGGTCATTTGTTTGCATTTTCTACTGTCCTCCTGGTGACTTTGAAGCGCTGTCGCGATCATTCAATATGATGTGTAATAGGCCTGTGAGATTTTAACACGCCATGTCTTGGATGGAGGAGAGAACCTGAGTCGAATAAAATTGAACCAATTTTTCACCGGCTGTCTCGACGTACATTACTCCTAACGGAGAAGTGCGATGTTGCTGGACTATTTTAGACCGTTTCCGAACCAACGAGAGAGAGGGAAACTATCTTGATTTGGCATTTTCAAAATCCGACACGCCAAATCGTTTGTTTGTTCGCAACAGCATCTTTTCCTCAGATCATGCTGAACTCTGAAGTATGCACCATGTTCGATGTATTGGTTCACAAAACCCCTGTAGTCAACCACACAGCCGCTCTAAACTATAAACACGCTGATTTTGAAGGATTGAGGAGAAGGCTGCAGCTCATTTCATGGAATGTTTTGGTGACCTTGCTATTGGTTCCACGGTTGCAATGTTTTACTATGTACTTCACGCTGCCATTCGTGACTTTGTGCCATTGGTCACTCTTCGCCGCAAGTGCCCTCCCTGGTTCGACGGCGATGTCCGCCACGCTCTAAGAGAGAAAGAAACGGCATTCATGCGAATGAAACGAAACAAAACAGATGACAACGTCGCTATTTTTGAACGGAAAAGAAAACAGTTTAATACAATTTAGACTAACGAGTATTTTGGCTATCTGCAGGGAATAATTGGTAACTTCAAAAGCAACCCCCAAATATTTTGGTCGTTCTTAAAATGCGTTCGAGGCTCCAAAGGACAAATGCCAGCACTCGTGGATTGTAATCGTGAAGTAAGCGACAATCGGTACTGAGAAAATATTCTAAATCAAACGTTTGCGCACAAATTCACTCCTCCGGATATCGAAATTTATCCCGAAACGCCTTCATACGATCTGCCAGATTTGAACCAGCTGACAATTTGGGAAGCACAGGTTCGGACCATTATCAACGACCTCCAAATTCACAAGGTCTGTGGTCCAGAGAACATCAGCACACGGGTCATTCATGAGTGTCGCGGTGAACTTGTCAAACCCTTGTCCATTTTGCTTAAAAAGAAATTGAACATGGAACCTTTCCGAGCAAGTGGGCCAAGACCAACATAGTAGCGATCCACAAAAAGGGATCTAAACAATTACCGGGGAACTACCGCAGTGTGTCCCTTTTCCCACTGTTTGGAAAGGTGCTGGAGAGGTGCTTGTACGATACCCTGCTCTTTCATATTCAACCGGTTCTGTCAGATAAACAATACGGTTTTGTCCCACGTTGGTCATGCGATTCGAATTAGGTTACTCTTCTTAAAAATGGCGTGGGAGTCAATATCTTCCGGCTCCCAACCATATAGACTACTCCTCTGCATTCCAAAGCGTAAATCACAAACTTCTGCCGTCTGCCTACAAACTTCAAAAGTAGTATAAATTTTCTGGAAACACATCCATTTTCTGAAAACTTACCTCACCAATCACAAGCAACGTGTTATTACTAATGGAAGATGTTCAGGCTGGACGGATGTACGTTTAGGAACACCGGAAGGAAGCCAAATCTCGCCATTGCTCTTCGTATTATTCATGATCTTCCGGACAAAATTCAGACGAATCTGTTACTATTCGCTGATGATGTAAAACTATACCATAAAATGTCGTACCCTTGCGACTCTAAATTACTTCAAGATGGTCTGATCCGCCTGGATAACTGTTCGAAGTCCTGGAAATTGAATATCAACCCATCTGGATGTCAGTCTTTTAGTAACATTTTACATATATTTAGAGCCACCTTTGGCCGATTTTGTTCTTCAAGCATCTTTGTTTTTCACGATGTTTTCCCGGTTGCCCTGCCCCCTCCCCCCACACAATGTTTCGCCTAGGTCCGGCTCAGATGACCTGTTATATTTGGAAGAAAGGAACAATATCTGAACCACTTTTCTTAATTGTGAGATATTGAGAAGTAAGAACGGGCGCTTTCAGGTCACAACAACAGTATACTCATAACGAAGAAAGGATTGGTTTTCCAGTCCAGCTTAATTACGCGAAGCCAGCTCCAATCAAATGCCAGATGTCCAATTCATCCAGCTCCACTTCAGGAATCGTACCACTGCCTGAGAAAAAGACAGGATCTACTGTGCTTTTTTGGTTTGATACAAGGGGGCCTGGGAGGCTCAATCCACCACCCCGCCGGAAATTTCTGAGTGCCCATAGCAATTGCATAGAGATTATTCGAGGTAAAAGGTTAGCTAGGGTTCAGTCACCTTAGCCCCCACCCCCCCCGAAATGAAAGTCTGTGTCTGCCACTGTTTTCTTAACGTCCAATAATGTGGAGGTGTTGTGGTGTTTTGGCTTCCAGATTGAGACTTACCTCAGCAGGGTGATGTCGAGTTGAACTCGGGAAGAAGCTCAAATGGCTGCACAGGCGGAGCCAGCAGAGGAGTATCAGTATGCCAGTGCAGGTGGGTACCCTTTTCCCGCTGGATCAGTGGTATGGCAGCTGGTGCTAATTCTCAGCTGTGGTGCTAACAACGAGGTTCCACATAGAACGCGAGACTCTGTTAACGTTATTGCATGTTCTACTATACAAAGTAGTTTTGAGTATGTTCCTGAGATATTATCATCATTAGTGGGGGTTCTGGGCGAGCTGCTGGCCTCAGCCTTCTTGCACCCACGGAATTTAGCACAAGGGATGATGTTTATATTGTTTTATCTGTGTCTGTGTTTTTTAGAACCCGGTATTTTTATGTTTCTGAAACGTGGTCGTTTTGTCACCACGTGCCTGATTCCTTTAGCCATTGTGATCACATGGCAGCATCTATAGCAGGCTTTCAGAGAGCATAGCAAATGTGCACACCTGGCCCATGAATTCAGGAAACCTCCGTATAGCTATCGTTGTCTTAAAAGCTCTTTTCTTAAACATTAAAAAAGCAAGTCGAATTTGAAGACACTGACCTTGAGGGAAGACCATCATAGTTGAGTGTTTGGTCTTGTACCCTGTGACCTTCAGTTTCTACTCCAAAATTAGATACCAGGAGAGCATCGCCAACATCTTCTTTCACATGGCATGTAGTCACTTTGACAAATAGAGATCGTGGCCTTAGTCCGGACACCCCAGAAAGCTGTCAGTAGGGAGAGGTAGTGGTGATGCTCCCCGGTCCGACCCGGCGTGCCCGCCTGTTCGGCAGACTACAGCAGCGCGTGGCAGGTGTGCGTGGACGAGAGCACCGGCTACACCTACTACTGGAACTCCAGCACCAACGAGGTGAGCTGGGAGCCGCCGGTGGACTACGCCAGCCTGCTGCAGCCGCCGCCGCCCCCGCCGCCGCCGCTGCCCACCGGACCCGACCCGGCCCTGCTCGCCGAACAAGGGTACGGCTCAGCGCCGCCGGCCGCTGCCAGAAATCGGATGCAACCCTTGAGATATAATGTAATATTTATTTCTGTAGAAGCACACGTGATCAGCAATGCATAGTGCAGGATCGGCGCTAAAGCCAAAAGACTTGTAGCTGAGTGCATCTCCTGTTGGAATACGATCGAAAACGACAAGTCCGCATTGAGATGCTTGAAATAATGGTCTGAATTGAACAAGAAACACAGTTCATGGCTCACCGCAGCAGAGTCGCAAGATCTGTAGTAATGAATTGTGACAAATTGACGTTATAATCGGGACTCCCGGCTGATGACATGTCTCCCCACTCATGCTCGTGAGCTTTGCAGGTTGGTATGGATATGGCTCGTTTTTGAATGTCATGAGTATAATTGCGGCTGTTCTGTCTTTCGCAGAATCCAGCTGATCACATCGTACGGCGGCGACTCTACCGACTCCGACTCTGAGGACGATGGACCGGCTCGTCCCAGCAGGCCGGTCGCTCCGGTCCGCTCTCCGTCGCCGGTGGCAGAGTACGGCCCCAGCCTGCCGCCGCCGGAGGAGGAGACCGAACCGGCGGCTGCATCTCCGATTGCCGAGTTCGGTCCTCAGCTGCCGCCAGCATGCGACGAGGCTGAGTCGGAGCCGGTGTCTGATGACGAGGAGGTGGCTCCGCTGTCGATGGGTCCGTACGGCACCACCTCGGCGGCGTTCGTGGGGCCGCTGATGCCGCCGGAGGTGACGTCATCGCCGGCTCTGACGGCCGAAAATGACGGAGAGGATACGGTGGACAGCGAGGAGGAGGCGCTGCTGGCCCAGCTGCGGGAGCGGGCCGCGCAGCTGAAACAGCTGGGCGGCGAGCTGCCCAGCGGCGTGGAGGCCACCATCGAAGCGGAGGATGCTGGTGAGACGCGCGCGGCGTCAGAGGGCGCCGAGGAGGAGGCCGGCCGCCGCTCCCGCAAGAGGAAACGTCACTCCCGGTCCAAGTCGCCGCTGAGTGAGGTCGGCGGCCCTCCGGCCAAGGGGAAGCATCGTCAGCCACGACCGCGGACGAAGTCGGATCGCGACGGCGACTGTGTAGACGCGCCGGTGCCGGCAGTTAACGATGATCCAATGCTGGATATTATATCGGCTATTGAGAACGAGCGGCCGCCCGATTATGAGCCAGCTGATGGGTCGACTGAGCCTGAGCTGGCATCTGGTGCTCGTGTTGCTGATGATAAGGACGAGGTTAAAGACTTGTCTGTGAAGTCGCCGCCTGTTGCGGATGGCGATGTGCCCAGTGCAGACAGCGATCCTGCTGATGATATACTGGCAGCGATAGAAAGGGAAGTCCCTCCTGATCACCAGGAGACCAGCCTGGCGTCTGTTACAGAGAGGCGCGACTCTCGGGACAGTCCAAGCACAGAGGAAACTCGGGTCGAACGGATAGAGCCTGTGGCCGCCGAGGCCGACACCACCCTGGACATATTCTCTGCCATTGAAAATGAGATCCCTCCCGATTATATTGAAGCGTCTCTGGAGTCGCGTACGGAGGAGACCCCGATGGAGATCGCCTCCGACAGCGAGGAGAAACAGGAACCATCGGCGGAACAGGATGCTAAGAGTGCGGGTACAGCTCCATCGTCTAAGAAACAGAAGAGTCACCCCAAGCCTGAGGATGTGGTGTCAGGCTCTAAAGGTGGTTCAACAGCGTTAGCCAGCTCAGAGTCCATGGACATTATATCAGAGATTGAAAATGAACTTCCGCCCGACTATGCAGAACCCTCCAGTCAGCCACCGGACAAAACTGGACCTGATACGTCCTCTGGTGTTGACGAACCAGATAAATCCAGTTCAACGCCAACCGGCCAGTCTTCGCCGAGACGAAAGAGCGGGTCTGCTGACCCTGAGCCCAGCGAAGCCAAGCCTGCTCCCGCGACAGCAGCACAGGCCAAAACGAAGGAAAAGAAACCGGACACAGAGTCTCCGCCAAAGAGAGCCCGCCGCCGGTCTCGGTCCGTGCAGGGTATGGGACTGATCGCCTCATACGGCTCCGATTCCGACTCTGACTCCGATTCCCAGGAGGTCTCGCAAGTCTTAGCCGACAGGGTCACCGATTCCGATAGATCGCGCGTTCGCGGCGACACACCAACTCCGCCGCTTGCTGGAGACGGCCGCGCGGATACTGGATCCACTGCCGTCACAGACACCGATGGAAGTCCCGCACAACCACCAGGCACGGCCGATTCAGCGGCGTCCACAAATGATGCTCAGGTGATCTCAGAAGCACCAGCCTCCACTGGTCCGGAAAGAGCCAGCCGTCCTGACAGAACCCGACCCCGAAAGAAGCGAACCTCCGCGGCCGACACCACAACCGCACCGGCTGAGACAGCAGCTTCAACCGCATCAGCTGAGACGGCCGACGCCGCTGCCTGCTACACCACCTTCTCTGCCGGCGCCTACGAGGCTCCCGTGATGGCGGCGCAGGACGGTACCCGCGTGAGATTCGGTTTCCATGACAACGGCGCCGCCGAACGAATGGCGTGGGAGACGGACTCAGATGCGGCACGGAAGTCGACCTCGTCTGACGGCGGCTCGCGGCTCAAGTTCGTGCAGTTCCAGAAGGGAGCGACTCTGAAGCCGCCGCAGCCGGCCGCGGTGCAGGCTGATGCGGCGGCGTCCGGTACATCGACGCCGGAACGGCCGGCCAGGCGGGAGTCACCGCTTACTGACGAGGCGCAGTCACGATATGGTGAGATCGGTGGTATTTTTCAGTATCCTTGAATATTTTTGCTGCTCTAGTTGGTAGTGTTTTTCGACTGTTTCACTTGAAGATCGTTAAGATGCAAAGCAGCCTTAACATTAAGGCCCTCATACATGTTGTTAGAGAGTTGGCTCGCAATAATGTCCTTAGTATATATCCTCAATATCCCCATTGCTTTATTCTTTTATACGTGGTTTCGTTATTCCATCTACTCGTCTGATTCATGATCTCGTTTCTTTTGGCCTGTTTTGTAGAAGGTCTCCACGAGCATTTTGGTAAAGTTCTTAATGTGTTATGCATGCTTCTTTCTGTTTCCGCGCGCTCGTCTCGAAAGCCTAATGTGGTAATCCGCTGCTTCTGTGGGCAGACTCGCACGAAGACGAGGCGGCCATTCGTGACCTGGTCTCGGAGATTGTGGACAAGCTCGAGTTCCTGGGAGTCGCGTCCGAGACCGTCACCCCTCTCAAGGTGTTCGCCGTGCAGACACAGGTTAGTGAGTCACCCACGCGTTGGATAAGTAGATCCTCGGCTAGTGTCTAGAGCATTGCGTTAAATGGAAGGATCTGAATTTGATGGCTTTTCTCCCACGTGAGGATATACGGGTTGATCGAGAAATTGATCGTAACGAACATCTGCTCAATGACTGTTGGCCGTTTTCATGTGAGCCGTAGAGCATGCTGTGACCGGAGTCTGTGCACGCTACAGACCCTGTTGGACGCGTGGACGGAGGGGGCGCTGAAGCCAGCCTATTTCCGCCGCTGGCTGAACGGACAGGCGGCGGTGTTCGCCGCCAGGGAGCGCGAGTCGGCGCCGCCCGGCTGGACCATGCACTGGAACAGGTACGACCCACCGCGATGGCCACCGGCGCCCCTTGCGGCAAGCCCTCCAACTAAAACTCAACCCTTTGGACGCCAGATGGTGATACTGATTAAAGCCTATGCCAAATATCCATTTTCTGGACATCAGATAGTGGTGGAAATTTGCAGGGGCTGTAAACTTTGCATCTGCTCCGATTCTTATGCGATGGATTGTGCTGTGGTGACTAGCGGTATCGGTTTGAGCTTCGGAGGGAGTGTATTAAGCTGTGAAGAACATCTCGTGCGGGCTAGAAATGGGTCTGCGATACCCGTTTGCTGTTTGGTAGAAGTGTTATTAAGGTTGATCGTAAGTTTGGTCTCGCCTTGTGCAAGCATTCTGAACAATACATATTTTTCGTGTAAAATGCATCAAGTGTCGCAGTGCCGTCCATCAACAACGACGCTAGGAACATGCAATGACGGAGACGAGATCAGATGTTCCTGTTTAGAACGTGTTGCACAGTTTTATTAAATATTTTTAGCAGCTTTTCAATTTTGTTTCAACGTACTTTTCTCTGGATCGCAGGCTGCTTTTGCTGTTGTTTTATAATGGATTATCTAAACGTCTGTGTGTGCATCATTCATTCATTTGTCTTACATTTTGGCAAATTTTGAGTTAAATCACTGTAGCAATGTGAATGGCTTTGGTAAGCGGCGCGCATCAAGTCGAAGCAAGCATTCAGAAGTCCCTATGGAGAAGGGCTTCTGAGCCGACGCCCGCGCCTTAGACAAGGCTTGCTTAGCTGACCAATTCCTGGACCAGGGACGTCTCCTCAAGCTCGTCTGCCAGCAAGTCATGGAGGTTCGTATAGCACAACTACGGGTTGATTTTGCGGGAAACTTCTCCAGGAGTCACTCACCTATTTTGTTCGCACGTTCACCGGCTGTAATTTGACAATCTTAATATATCCGAGCTTTCGTTCTTATGTCGTCCAAAACATTGGGGGTTAAGAGGGTAAACATCGCCGTCTTTCGGAGGTGGGCGATTTGAACTCACCTGGAGACAGTTTGCACGTTTTTTCGTACAGGTCCGTGGTCTCACCTCGCCTGCAACGCTACTATACTTTTTTGGTCAGCTGGTGATAAAATCCTTCTACAAACTTACAAACTTCGGGTCGCGCCAACGCACTGTTTCAGCTAATGTATCAAAAACAAAACACCACCACATATGCCCGGGATTTGGCTTGCATTGTGACAGGATTTCATGCTTTGATTTCAAATACGCGATCCACGAAATCCACGGCCGGTGCCTGTTTTTGCAATCGCAATTTTCCATCACATTTTTAGGGAACTGCGGAAATGAAGTGCATATATCTATATAATAAGCCACAAAAATTTGGCCCCTTTCAAATGCGCCTTTCACGAATAGAATGATTGTATTCAGTGCTCAGTGGTAGTGTCAAATATTCACAACAGTCGTCCCGTTGTACCGGTAGAACAGAGCGAACGGGGGCGCTCCCACTGACCTACACCCTGAACTGATCGCATTCTTTTCTCAGAATTCTAGAAAAAAAATTATAAAATAAAGTTTCCGGATATCGTGCGGATTCCTAATGCGTAAAAGAGCAAACTTTAATATTTTTCCTTTGAAACAAATGACGTTATTTACGTCAGAAAACTTTTTGGGAAGAGTTACGTTTGCGAAAAAGGTGCGAAACCAAGATTTCGTGGATCACATGTATGAATCTAGGTATGGGACTGTTAAAAAATCAGGAAAACCAAGGCATACGTCTCTTCTATACGTCAGCCGTAGGAATGTGCCAAGAGCACCAGCAGTTTTCCTCATTACATGATCCGTGCTTGCGTTTGCTCATTTGGACTGATACCGTAGTCGAAATCGAAGGGCTCATGGAGAGGGCAGGAATGTCTGATATTGCTTTGTTTTGGCTCAAACTTTATATTGGCTAAAATCTATATACCTGGGCATAAATGGACAATATAAAAGACGGCAGATACGATTCATCTGAAATAATGCCAACACCACCATGTACCAGTTGTACTAGCGTTTGCCCAGTGTGCTGTCGTGCCCGTTCATGTTCGTGTTCACAAAATGGCGTGCGGCGGGTGCACCCGGCAGCTGACTGCTGTGTGTTGGCAGGCGTTGAGTTGTGCTGCTGCCGGCCCGGCGACCTTGTGTGTGCGTGCCGTAGCGGAGATGGTAAGTACTAACATTGTGCCATTCTCGCGCGCCGTGGCACCGCTGCTGCACGGTCGCTGACGCGCGGCGTTGTCTCGCAGGAAGTTGAAGCGGTACAGCTACACCAATCAGAAGACTCGTCTCATCATGTACACTTTCCCGGAGACGGCCGATGAAGCAGGTGAGACGGGACTGTCAGCCGTAAACGGTAGCCGTAAACGAAGACCGTATACTGTACTGCTGTACGCGTATGAAACGGACCGTTTTTGTGCTGCTTGTTATTCAATCACTCTCCACCGAAATGAAAACATATGTAATTGTTTCGGGAAATCAATGGTTGTACAGATATTGCTGGCATTAGAAAGGCAACAGAATCAATCGATCCTCATCTTTCAAGTGATTTCAGCATACTCTTGTGTCGACAGATATTCCGCAACCTCAACCAAAGAAGGTACTTGTTCCTGCCGCAGAGAAGTCTGAAGTACCTGCAGTTGCTCCAGCGCCAGCTCCTGCTGCCCAGAAAGCTACTAAGGAACGTCAGCCACCGACGGCTTCGAAGCCTAGTCCCCCTCCACCGGCGCCCGTGCACAACCAGCTCCCAAGCCGGAAACGCCGCCACCACCACCGCCGCCCTCGGAGGTGTCCGGTGCCCTGCCGGCGCCTCCCCCACCACCCAGCCTGCCCCCGACACAGCAGCAGCCGGCGCCGCCGCCGCCACCCACGCTGCGACCCACCAAACGGCGTGTACCGCCGCCTCCGGTGCTGTCCGCCTACGAGCCGCTGCCGCCGGGCGTGGACGCCCCGCCTCCTGAGGAGGAGGTGTCGGAGCCGGTGCCGCCGCCTCCGCCGCCGCCACAGCTCTCTGCCCCCGAGCCGCCGCCACCTCCGCCTCCGGCATCGGAGCTGTTGTCGGAACTGGACAGCTTCTACTCGGAGGTGGGCATGCTGGATGAGATGTCGAAGCCAGCGGAGCCGGCGCCGCCTCCGCCGGAGTCAGCGCCGCCGGCAGCCCCGCCGCCGCCCCGGCCCCTGAGGCGGCGTCTCATACACAGCACCGGAAAAAGAAAAAGGTGAGCCGGCGCGGTGTGGTTAGATGCGGGACTTTGCCCGTGCTTATTGATATTTGAAGGGTCCGGACGGCACGGCGATAGCAGCTGGAGCCTGATCCAGCTATCATACTGTCCTGACGTCAGACCGGCGCAGTGTGGTGAGACGGCGTCACCACGCTGTCCTGACGTCAGACCAGCGGAGTGTGGTCAGACGGAGTCACCGGCCTGTCCTGTTCTTTTTGGAGGAGGGAGGGGGCAGTGCATTTTTTCTACGTTTTTACTGTGGACCAAAAGGAAATGACACAGTCAGGGCTTCAGAGGGCACATCTCTAATGTCGAAAGGGCACCTTATATTTCATAGGGTAATTTGTTTTACTACTCCGCAAGCTTAAAGGGAAGGTGGCACCTTCATAACGTGATTTTAACTGAGATAGCCAAATTTTAAAGCAAGTCGGAAAACCCGGTACTCAATATATCATTTGTCTTGGAACTCGAGATTTCCGTAGAAAAAAGCTAAAACCTACCTGCAATGTACCCCTCATGTACCCCTAGCAGCAGGCCACAGTTGTCATGGCTGTTGGTGTGACGACATATGTTGACGTCACGATGAGCATCAGCCAATTGAAGCCTGGAAGCGTTTCAAGTATGGTAGTGGTTGCCAGATCATGACATCATCCACAGGCAGATATTGATTTCTTTTTCTAGAGGAGTATTTTAAAAATCAAAATATTGAGCTTATTGTACATTTTTCAGGAAATCATGATTTGTTTCATTATTTTCGGCTAAAAGTACGCCTAATTACACTAAATTCCAGGATTTGACCAAGGTGCCACATTCCCTTAAACGTTTTTGAACGTTCATAAGTGCTTTTAGCGAAAGGCACACATGCCTTTGTCGAACGACGAACGTGCCTCCATGCTTTAGTACTAGAAGGGCACTGGTCCCAGGTCGAGGAAAATCAGAGGAGCTGGGGACCAATGGGAGGGCTGGGGACCAAAAATGATCGTTTGGATACAAAAAAAATCCCTGAGAGAGGGGCCTCAGAGGTTCCCCGGTATATTACTGTGCTGGCTGTCGGGTATTGATTTGTGTGGGGCATCAGTCTCGGTCGGGTAGCTGTACAAGAGCTATCCCTGTCGGCCTTCGATTCCACTGAATCTCATGGTGCTGATTTAATATATATATATATATATATATATATATATATATATATATATATATATATATATATAAATATTATAGATGAGCATAATATTTTCGTGCGTGTTCTCCTTTCATCTCGCCAGCACCTCCAGAGAATACTTATTTTTGCGGGGGTACTGATTTTCCCATCTCAAATCACACGCACACCGTCGTTCTTTGTAGCATCGGGATTGTTCTGGCTATCGCCCGCCCCCTCTCCCTTTCGACTTTCTACATACGCCCTTGCACTTTTTTCTGTGCGAAGATGTCACCAGCTGCCGCTGTGGACCGTCAGCAAAATCCTTGAAATATGTTTAGATAGATCCCCAAAATATCCCGTGATTCGTCAATTAAGTAATATTTACCCTTCCTGAACACGCCTTTGACTTTCGGATTCCAAACACCGGGATTATATGCACATGGTGATTCCAGTGTATGAGCGTTGATCGGGTAAAAATCCTGGCGTGGATGCTAACAAACTTGAGTAAAATCGTAAATCTCTATTCCCACTCCATTGGGGCCCCTTTCAGTATCCCCTAGTAGGCATCTGCACTTCTGAGTTCGCGTAAAAACTAGTGACATGGTGGTTGTAAAGCTGAATTCGGCTCCGTGGTCTTTGGGAATATAACCAACGTGTTATGGAGGGAGACGTATGTGCTAAAAAGGCTCGTAATTTCAACTCTAAACCCTTGGCAAAAGTGAAAAATCAAGTTGACGTGGCGACTTAGTATTGACTTTTTAAGATGATGCTGACAATCCGTTGAACCCAAGCTTCTCCAACGTTTTAAGTCCAGTCGCGCTGCCCCACCGTCCGACGCCCCTGGAATTTCCGCAGGCGAAGTTGAACTCAGCCCTGGTGCACAAGAAGAAAGGCGTGGACAAGCTGGTGGCCAAGTGGAAGACGGTGCAGAAAGAACTTCGATGAAGTCGGCTCGTGGGCACAATTTTCTCGTGTCTCAGTGAATCTGTCTGGAACTGTGTACCATGTGAGTGGAAGCAGATCGATGTGAATACATTCGTCAGAAACGTGATCGTTTTGCCTATGGCGGGATTTTAGTTGGCTCGATCTGCCCGTCTTCAGATCGTTAGTTATGTTTGCATTTATCTCGCACAGCTGTAGAATGACGTCACACCGGTGGTGCGTGGTACCGCTGCGAGCGGTGAATTCTCGGTGACCCGGCGGGGCCCTCGCCGGGTCACTGGGCGCCGTCTTCACGCCATTCCTGCCCGCTCAATCCGGCGACGCACTGACAAGTCCGGAGTCTGGCGCGCAACCCACCGCTTATAGTACCATCACGTCAGTATTAGATGTTTCGCACTGATCTAAACTACTAAATTTCCGTTCCAGGTTCAGCCCTGTCGGAAAAAAATGCATTCGTTTTTTCTATTTATTTGCAGTCACATAGTTTAGGCGACGAGCGCAGACGCCGTTGCGGCCTCGTACTTCCAGGTGGGCGGGAGGACCTGCTTCTTCTTGTAGTAGCGGGCCAGGCGGTGAATCCGGGACTCGATCAGAATCAGTCGGAACTTCGAGTCCTTGTCCTTCCTGCGACGCACAAACAAACAACATCAGCGTGTGATAATTAGTTGAACTTCACAAACATTTGCTCCTCCATGTGACACCAAACGGGGTCGTAAGCCATCGTTCGGAAACCACTGGTTTAGATCCTAATTAAATGAGAATGGGGTATAGATTTTAACATCGCTAACGGACACAAACTAGGTCGCTCTAATTTTTACCTCAGCGTCGGGTGACCTTTTCTGAAAGCCTGTCAGGACATAAACTGAATACCACATTAATGCAGGGGAAATAAAAATTTATTTGCGCCGAGAAACCACAGGTTAAAATTTGGAAGCTCCCGCCATATGCGCCAGTTTTCCACTCCAGAATACATAACGTAAAGATGTACCCAACAGAGCGGCGGCATCGTCATCAAAACATGCAGGGCGAACCAGTCGAAGTCCTCTACGTTTCCCCTTAAGACTTTTGGGTATAAAGTGTGCAAAAATCCGTAACGTAAGATGGGACTACTTTGAAATCGTGGGTAACTTCCAACAGTCTTAAGGATTGATAAAAATGTTTTATTCGGGAATGGTTCTGTGGAAAGTGTCAGAGAATTGTCGAGAGATAATAAAACATCTATAAACAAAGTGTATTTGCTTGATATTTACGAAAATGCGTAAAGATTCCACGGGTTTCTTACGCTGCCCAAGTTTTCTAGTATGGTGCACGGCGGAAAATTGGCAATTGTCTGAAAGCCCACTGAGTAAGAATTCGTGTCTTACCCAAGTATTATTTTCCCCTGCATTAATGTGTTTGCATTCTGTAGTTCGATTAGGCTGACAATATTTAACACGCGCATTGACGGGGGGCGGGTACCCGCCCCCTCGGGATTTTCGGGGACAGGATAAAAACGGCGGCGCGTAACGCCGCCGTACTTGGCATATCATTTTTACAACTTTTGTCAAAATTTTAGAGATTAGATAATCTCAGTTCAGGTCACCAGTACAGGTCAAGTAACCTGACCTCAAAAAAGTTCAAGATAGCATAAGTCGGAAGAGGGTGAACTTATCCGATTGAAACTCATATCACTTAATGGGCCCACCGAGTTTTTTCGTTCATAAAATGTTTGCACTACCTTTCCCGGGAGCATTTTGTGTTAGTAGCTAGTCTCATTCATACAAGGCACTCACACTATGTACAAAGCGGAAGTTTCCATTTGTCGGCACCCTTACGGGACAGCGGCACAGCACTCGGCGGGCCATAGGCTGCTCCAGTCTCCCCAAGCCGCAGCGCCCAGCATAGGCCGAGCCCTCACATGAGGGCCGCGGGCGGGAGACCAGACCGGTGGATCACTGTAAAGGCCGATCAGGCCCGTGCACCCACAAACAGGGACGCCGGCTGGCACGGCGTTGATTCCACTGCTGCGGCGCGCACTCCCCACTGTATCGCTATCTCCTGGGTAGGAGGCGGCCGCGGAAAAGGCTGCCACAGGTCAGCCTTGATCCAGGGGCCTTCCACACCCAAGAGTGACGCCTTTGTTAGCTGCGCCAAGAGTGTGGTAATGGGCCCACCGAGTTCTCTTAAATATGTTCCGGTATTTTTTATATCGATGGCCAAAGTTCAGGTACGAGCCATGACCTCTCCATTAGAAATACATGGGAAAATGGTTTTAAGTGAATAACTTAGTAACGGATGGTGATAGGAGCGTTTATTTTAACTGCACTAGATTCGCCTTGGCTTTGCGATTCTAATCATATGAATTTAATATAATTTTACCTTGACCTGACCTTAGGCCAGGCCCGTGCTACCTAGTGACCTTAGATGTGACCTGACAAAAAAAACGGTACAAATATTTTCAATGGAGAAGTGGATGGGCTACCCAACGCCGTTTACCGTTTTTTCGCTACCTAGCGTGGTTCTCGAGATCTGAGAGGGGGCGGGTGCCCCCCCCGTCAAAGCGAAGGTGGCTCAGACCCCCGTCATTACGCGTGTTAAAAGCACAACTCCTAGCCATCTATAATGAACCACACATGGTTGTACCCATGAGCTGCGTGAGAGGGGACATATGCTTGCTCCACTGCCAAGGGGACTCACAGTAATGGCGCGCCAGGCTACGCATTGCCACGGGCACTGACCTGAACTTCTCCAGATGCTTGCGGATCGCAATAGCGGTCTTTATCATGCAATGGAGATCCTCCGGAATGTCCGGGGCCAGACCCTTGCTCTTCAAGATGCGCAGGATCTTATTGCCGGTCACAAAGCGGGTTTGTGCCACGCCCAGGGTGTCCCGCAAGATCACACCTGCAAAAGAACAAATGGTAACGATATGCCAGCACCAGTTCTTCGACATGGTAGATGAATTGTGTTCATCTATGCCAGAGACAGGCTACGTTCAGTAGCTCCTTCGCCAAGTGGAGAGCCCTTCGCTACGTGGAGAAATGGGGAGGCGACAAAATGGGCGCGATATAGCCTAGATGCTGAAAGCGCCCTATAAGCCCCAATACACACACACACCGGGAAGGCGCCAATGCAAAACCAAGTCAACATTAAAGGGTATCGTAATATAAATAGCAATTTCGTAGAGCAAGCTGGAAAAGCCTCTTAATTCAATTGGCTCGGCCCGTAACTCGTTGCTGTTGGGTGTTTTTTTCACACTGAGCGTCGCCGGAAATATGTTCTTCGTAGAGATAAAACTTAATAATAGAACACAATTTCGCGCACTGACACAAATCAACATCCAATTACAGCCCTACGTAGGTGCTGCAGTGACGAAGATAGGCCTACAATTCTTCTGGAATTTGGAACTGCTGGTCTCAATCAGTGAAAACACAACTGTAACCCTAGCCAACGTTATTTTGAATACTAGAATAGTAGATGGTGGAACCAAGCACACCTGGACCAATGTATGATAGGCACCAGCCAACTCACCAATTTCGGACGGGGTGTGTCCCTTCCGGGCCAGCTTGAAGATCTGCTCCTTCACATCATCTGATGTCCACTTCAGCCATGTTGGCACGCTACGACGGTATGGGAGGGCTGACTTTGAAATACCCTTTCTGAAAAAGACGAACACTTGTTAATGTATAAATTGGTAGAGTAAGCAGGCACAACTTGGGCAACAGCGTCAAAACTTTTCCAGGCACGGTACGAAACTACACTATGAACGTGGAGGATAAGCCTTTACAAAAACTTTATTAAACCGGGAATTTGGCTGAATGGAGTTCGGTAGTTTAAGAAAGGTTTAATCTTAGTAATTCATATTCATCCATATTTCCACTTTCTTTTTCTCATTGACCACATCTCAAACATCCTGTTCTCAGTGAGGTCTTGTTTCTCGTCTTGAACATGGGATTTTTGCAACCGCGACATAATTGTTGTCTTTCCTTATTTCCAATAGCCCTCCAATACTAGCAGAAAATGTTCCAAGTCATCCCATTTGGCATTAAGCATTCAACGCATCGTCGTTCGTCCATCCTTCCCTAGTTCGTGTGACTTCCGATCCTTCAGAGGTAGTGCGTTTACTCTCGCCTGGCCAAGGGTTACATATGCTGCAATTTTATCAGAGAATGTAATCCCCATGACGAATTGTATTGGCGCTTCGTAAATTCACCGTGTAGATTTACTGTCGACTTCCTTTCCTCATTTGTCGCGGTCCAAACTTACGTTTTTCATCCATCTCCTATTCTAATGAACTTTATCTCAGTAATCCACTCAACTTGAACACTCACTTTCTAATGTTAATCTAGTTGTTTATTTGACAGAAGAGAAGTGATATGGGCGCTATATGACCTAGCAGGTTGGCACGCCCCTAAACTCGAATAATCAATGAAATCCGTAATCCAGTCCCAAAAATTATGGCCCTTCTGACGACATCTCATCGGTGCGGACATTACTTATAGGGCCGCTGAGTATGCAAAGGCCCTGTCGTTATTTTTCCTTCGGCCGATGGTGCTACAACCCCCCCCGCCCTCCCACGCCATTGCTTCATCCGCCGCGTGCCAGGCGCCCCCACCATGTGTCTCAAAACTGGTTTTACGCTGGGGTGCCGAGTGTAAAATTAATATTGGAGAATATAGTCGGCAGGTGGAATATGCATAAGTTCCAATATTGTGACAGATAGAAACCTTATTTAAAATTCAGAAAGAAGGTTTTCATCCCAGTTTCGTTACCATACCTTTAACAAATTCATATGCACCTAGATTATTGAACTGTGCTAATCAAACTACATTTGAAAGGCAAGTGCAAATTGAGTAAAAATAGCACGAGCGGGCACTGCCTGCTTGTGATCTGGAAAGCTGCCGGAACCCCACCCAACTACCTACCAAATTTTGGTCGCATCACCCCATTTCACCACCCCTTAACCACATACTCCCGGGGCGACCAATCACCGCTCACTATCTCAAACTCCCCCATTTGCTTCCAATGCACACCAAGCAACTCGAGTAACTCCACTCTCCATTCAGTTTGGAAGTTACCCGCAGGTGGTGCAGCGTACTATCGAATGAATGGACGCCGACGTGGGAAACAAGGCCTGCTTGAGAAGCAGCTTCTGCAGGCTTACCACGGACATAGCCCAGCGGGGTACAGGATGTCTGCAGTGCGGGTTATTAGCGTCTGTAGTGTCCGTGTTTTAATGTGCGGGTGTGAGACGGTGAGGGTGGCCCAATAAGATGTAGTATGATGTGTGCTGGCATTAACAAATCTGCACTAATTCAACAAAATGGAAGAAAATGTAAAATAAGGTTACACACATCAATTATGAATTGTGATTAATGTGTGAAAGCTTGTCTAAATGTTCCTGGTTTGTTTGGCAAACCTATTTATGCATGAAATAGAAAACGAATACCTAGCCTCACGGCATCCACCAGCTGTGTGTCACCTATAGCCATCTACTGTGCAGATGTGCATTTCAGGAGATACGGAAGCAGTGGCTTATGAAGCAACCAGATGATCGTTACCCTCAGCAACCAGCTAAGGAAATGCCCCCACCTACGTTTTGGTTTTACCGAGGAAAGCGGCGATTGTGCCCTACAAATAAACCTTTAAGCTAACACAAGTGTATTGAGCACATACATCCGGACCCATGTTTCTCTGCTACCATACTTTTGTGACTTCTGCAGTTTCACCAGCAATGACATCAGCAGTGGAACATTGCTTCAAGCACACCTAATTTGACCGCACTAGACTCAGGTGGTCTGGTGAATTTTACTTAACACGCGCATTGACGGGGGCGGGTACCCGCCCCCTCGGGTTTTTCGGAGACAGCACAAAAACGGCGGCACATAGCGCCGCCGTACTTGGCATACCTTTTCCCTAATCATTTTTACAACTTCTGTGAAAATTTTAAGGTTAGGTCATCTCAGGTCAGGTCACCAGTACAGGTCAAGTGGCCTGACAAAAAAAGTTTAAGATAGCATAAGTCGGAACAGGGTAAATTTATCCGATTAAAACTCATATCACATAATGGGCCCACCGAGTTCTCTAAAATATTTTCCGGTATTTTTCCTATTGATGACCTAAGGTCAGGTACAAGGCTCCATTGGAAATACATGGGAAAAACTGTTTTTACTGAATAACTCAGTAACGGATGGTGATAGAGAGTTTATTTTAGCTGAATAGACTCGCCTTGTCTTTGAGGTTCTAATGATATGCATTCTATATAATGACTTTGACCTGACCTAAGGTCAGGTCAACCCTTTGATTTGACCTAGCAAGGTCAAATTATATATCATTCGATTCGGCTTGCTGCGAGGATTCATACAGTCAAGTTTTATCCCTATGACAGCAGGTTTTGATCTCTCGTGACCTTAAAGGTGACCTGACAAAAAAATGGCTGAAATATTTTCGGTGGAGAAGTGGATGGGCTACCAAACGCCGTTAACCGTTTTTCGATACCTACCGTGGTTCTCGAGATCTTTGGGGAGGGGGGGGGTACCCGCCCCGTCAAAGCGAAGGTGGCTCAGACCCCTGTCAATGCATGTGTTAAGATGATGTAGTACTAGTTTGGTCATGTTGGTGACTGACATTACAGAAGCTACACACTATAAAATGTCCACATTTAGTACACTGCATTTTATCTAGTTTTTTTCTGGAGACAAGACAAGGAAAATGTCACTGAATAAGTCCCAATCACTTAAAGTTATCATGCTTGTTGGTCCAGTATCAGTCTCTGGAAGTAGAAGTTCTTTTACTTATACTGGAAGTAGAAGTAGAAGAAGTAGAAGTAACAGTATCTGGAAGTACTTGGCAGAGTGATGGTAAATATTCTCATGGTGCAGAGGGTAAAGGAGAGCAAACTGCAGCGGGAAAAACTTTATTTGAAAATTTTGGTGAAGGGATAATGAAGGAAAACATCACTAGTGCCCCAAAAATATAGAAAAATTGAGATTGAAAACTTATTGATCCATTACAGTTCTATCCTCACCCATACTGAAGAATCATGGAAACTGTGAGCACTGTATCCTCATTCTTGGCTATGTCCTATCACCTCTTGCCAATTGGAAACTAAGACACTGTCAGAGCTCAAAGGGGCACATTCCATTACTTGGAAGGGCACTCCTATTCTTAGGCACCTGTAGCTCCTGCCTTGCATAAAAACCTAGCCATGGGTACATAATGGCCTTCTGTATGGGTCAAATACACCATTTCAGATGGAGAAAAGGCATTCAGATAGTAAGAACTAGGTCAATGGTTCCCAGCAAAAAAAAAATGCAGGTCTGGAAAATAGTGAGAGGGACTGCTGAAAAATATGATCCTCAGTTTGAATATAAAAAGTGCTCTGTTCAAGCCCCATAACAAGAGCACCTTACCATTGATCAGTTGTGATTTACCACAAAAAGTATGTTTTAAAAAGTATATTCAAACTGATAAATTAATTGTATATGGATGATCCCAATTCAGACCACTGCTTTACTGTTGTTCCTTGATTTGTTGTTGATGCCTTGACTATTGTTGATGCCTTGAAGTGGAAACAGATACACTCCTCTACCTCTTTTCAGCTGACATGGAAATCCTGTCAGCTAGTCCAATCTGATAACACCCACATCATTTTGTTTACCCCTAGCAGTGACTATTTTCTGAAAAATTGTGAATTAGTTTTTTTCTGACACACTATGTATGCTTCAAGGGAACATGGCACCTTCATAACGTGATTTTAACTGAGATAGCCAAGTTGTAAAGCAAGTCGGAAAACTCAATACTCCAAATGTCATTTGTCTTGGAACTCTATATTTCATTAGAAAAAAGGGTTAATTTACAGAATAAGGTGAGCAATCACTGACAACTAAGAAAGTTGTCTCATTCGAATGATTGCAGCACGCCCTACAAAATTTCCAACAACATTTTTTCCGCCGAGCTACCGTTTCCAAAATATTCAATAATATTTCTTCCATAAGGCACACCACACAACACTGCGGACCAAGTGCGAATAACTGCTGGAAATGCGTCACAATCGTAGCACGAGCAGGGGCAGGCTGTAGTTATCCAAAAGTCAACCGATGACACTAGTTAATAAAACCTCTAGAAAACCTTCAAAAAGCTCTGTCACTCGTACAGAAGGAACGGAACAAAACGGAATGAACAAAACAAAACCGGCACATCCACTCAGACCTAACCTAACCTAACCTAACCTAACCTAACCAACCTAACCTAACCTAACCTAACCTAACCTAACCTAACCTAACCTAACCTAACCTAACCTAACCTAACCTAACCTAACCTAACCTAACCTAACCTAACCTAACCTAACCTAACCTAACCTAACCTAACCTAACCTAACCTAACCTAACCTAACCTAACCTAACCTAACCTAACCTAACTAAACCTTACCTAACCTAACCTGCTTCGCCGCATCAGAAATCGCCTGATAATATTTTATTTCGCAACTATTACATCCATCCGCCATTGTACAAATCTGACGAGCGTCGTTGCAATATGTAGAGGTTTTTTATTTTGGAGTGTTTTATCCCTCTTATCCTGGCATGGTATCTGGCATCTTTAATAAACAGTAGCGTTGCTGTGCTGTGTGGTGTTGGTGTCGTGCGCGACATTTCTGTGGTAGTGTAGTGGTAATATAGGAGGGAAATTCGATGGGAGAAAATTATTTGCGGAAGAAATGGTTGCTAAATTCGTTTTCAGCACATAAGATTGTGTCTTAAAATGGCCATTAGAATATGGTACGCAATTGCTCACCTTATTCTGTAATTAAACCGAAAAAGCTAAAACTTACCGGACACCAGCTCCCTCTCAGCTCGTCGCCAGGCGGCCATTGTGAGCTGCTGGTGTGATGACATATGCTGACATGAGCATCAGCCAATCGAAGCCCTTGAAGCGTTTCAAGTATGGTAGTGGTTGCCAGATCATGACATCATCCACAGGCTGATGATTATTCATTTTTCTAGAGGAGTATTTTCAAAATCAAAATATTGAGCTTATTGTACATTTTTCAGAGAAACCATGAATTGTTTCATTATTTTTTACTAAAAGTACGCCTAATTGCACTAAATTCCAGGATCCGACCAAGGTCCCACATTCCCTTTAAGTGGTTGTGACAATCTGCTGACATTATGGCAGTGGCATCTACAGACATCTACTTCTGATATAACTGCAGCTACCAATATAACTGCTAAAATTATACTGCAGATGGTGGCTAGGAATTCATATTTAAGGTGCTGCCAATAGCTCATTGATTCATCAACCAATGGATCTTGTCTCCATACAACCTTTACACTTCCCCTCTCCCTCTGCGCCACACCAACAATCTCACCCATGTGTCGCCCAAGCGAGCAGTGTGATCTCTCTTGTTCTAAAATGTTGCAAACTTGCCTGGCGTACAATCTCGTCACTTGAATCAAAGAAACAATTCAGCTCAAAAAGGAGGCGTGCCATCTATAAGCACCACTCCTTAGCCTCCGGTGCTTCATCCGTGGCTCACTCGTCTGTTTTTGGCTCAAGTATAGTGCCATCTACCTAGCCGTTTTGAAAGGCAGAACCTTTTTAATGATTGATCAAAACTTACGAAAATTACAAATTGAACTAAGGCGAAAGGGCGCGCAGCATACTATGCTTTGAGATATTCCCAGGAAGTACAGGCTCACTCGGGATACATATGCACAACAAATACAGTGGCTTACCCTGGCGTGTGCATACGACCCATGGTCGAACCTGTTTAAATACCACCAGAAATAACTGGCGTGCGACTACAAGCACTCGCACCACAAAAAGACCGACAGATTGCAGCGCTGCATTTTTAAAAAGAAATAATATGACTGTAAACAATGCTGGATTTTTTGGTAAAAATGAATAAAACTCAAAAACCTCATCTAACCGTATTTAAATTATATTGAAATTTATTATCTACGTAGGGTACAAGTCAAGAACGGATAAAAAAATATGATGCTGGCAAAGATTGAGCCGATGCTAGCAATGTATCGGATTGCCCAAAATCCAAATTGTCTACGGTGTTCAAAATGTTTAATGTGTAGTATAATAGTCAAGTCATCAAGTGTTCAAATTATCCTAACGATGCTATTCCGCCAGCATTATGCATAGTAGTGTGTGGTACGCATGCGCAGTTGCACAATTTTTTCCCAAGATTCAGTACTGCGCATGCGTATATCACATTTATTTGCATTCTGCCGGCAGATTAACACGGCTCTGATCACATCGTCAAATTGCAAAGGTAATGTCATGTGATAAGACTAAAATAACAAGCAAACTAATTTTGAAAACCACGTGTTATTGACTTTAGATAATCAGGTTGTTGTCCTACCGCTCTTGAAAGGAAGATTATACGTCCCTTACTACCCTGGATTTTACAGGTGAGGAATATTTCTTCACTTAGCCCCCCCTTTTTCACACTCAAACAACATTGCGTGATACTTTTCGCTTATGGTTTCTGATTTCTGAGGTTAGGTGAGTTCTTCATTCTTATGAGGAATTTTCTTCTTCAACAGTGCAAATTTTTGTACAAATATATTTCTTGCGAACTATGTTCGTCCGTGTAGGAGTATTTGTGTCAGGAAATAGAAGGGAATGTGCTGTGTGTATTGCCCTGGGAGTCCCGGGTGAATCTGCCATAATATACTTTTTGCCGGTCATTTTTTTAGATTGAAGGTATTGGCTAATTTTTTTAGGAAACAGTGTCCTCATTTTTCCTTATTTTAATGATATTTTCACCAGATGGGCTCTTGATGGGAATGTGGCATCTCAATCACCATAATGAGATTTCAACTGAGATTGAGATAGCCATGTGATAGAGCATATCAGTATTAAGGAACTACTTCATCCTTATTTTATTTAACCCAGAACTTACCATTCATTTAGTTAGACATAAAAGTTTGAACTGAGTCCTATGTCTCGTGCCTCTGAACTGAACAATGCCCCTCTCCCTGCATACCTATCTGTTTTAAGTCTCTTTCATATACCATGTGCTCTTTTTTCCTTACAATATGTTAGTGTGTATGTGTTTTTACACCTTTTCAGGGCTTTGCAATGCATTCTGGGGTTGCTGGCATCATGCTGGATGTGCTCAGGTCCTCTTGTGCTGTCCGGTTGCTGCTGTGTCCCATTGGTGCTGCTCGTCGGCTAATGCTGAGGTCCCCTCAGTGCTATCTGCTCATATCCTCCATCCCTCCTGCCTCTGTCTGTGTTCTCCGCTATAGCTGTTTGCCTCTGTAGCCCAGCGTACATCTAGCATGATGCCGCTGGGGGTGCTGGCATCGTGCTTGATGTGCTTGGGTCCGGTCGTGCTATCCAGTCTCCTCTGTGTCCCGTTGGTGCCAGCCGGGTTAACCGCCAGCCGCTGGGTCGTTGGCTGATACTGGGGGTCCCCCAGCGCTATCTGCTTGCATCCTCCGTCGCTCCGTCCTCGTTGCCGCCATAGTCGGGTAGCGCTCTTGTGTAAATGTATACACGATTGGGTGTGGCCTTAAATTGGTCACCCAGAGTCCAGGCTCCCCTCTGCTGCCCAGTGTGCAAAGTAAGGCATTTTCGATGAGATCTTGTTAGTGTGAGTGCCCTTGGAGACAGGAGCTACATGTGGGGAGGATTGGTGCCAATTTTATTAACCTGGTGCGAATTTGTGAGACTGGTGTGAGGAAGGTGACACTGAAAACCAAACAAATAATGGTTATAAAGACACAGGAGGGGCTCTTATAAAAATTCCTCAACTAACTAACTAATAAGAGAGGTAGCATTGCATTGTGTGGGTAGGAATGGGTGCATTTTTCTCCCTGGTATATGGCAGATTGGTGTGAATTTTTGGTGGCTATCGTTGCAAGAATTTTAGATGGCTGGTGCAACTTGTCTGGCCTGCTGCCATACTTTGCAGACTGGTCTGTCGCTCTTGTTTCTGTCCGTCGCTGTGGCCGGGTGGTGCTCCTGTCCGTGATTCGTTGTGTATCCTCTTCGCTCCCGTGGCGGGGGTGCTGGTGTCTTGGGGAGGGGGAGATGTTCAGGTGCTGTACTGCTGGCATTTCTCTCTTCCTGTGTGAGGGCAACTCCTGGGATTAGGTCGCCGCCTCCTTCCTGTCCCTGCCTTTAAAGGGAGATACACGAAAAAATTATTGTGGTTTCTTGCTATTAAAAGAATCCTGATTACAAAACTGTCAATTATTTTTGTATCTTTGGCAAAATTTTGGTAGGCCACTCACTTATTTTCGAAATAGGTTAGCAATTCCGATAAAATGCTGAAACCATCACCCATCACTTACTTTTCGAAAACTATTTAAAGTTGAAAAGTGATATTTTTTGTAATAAAGATATCTGTTCTCCTGTATTTGTATTTGAATTAATTTTACAAAGCATTTAAAAACCACAAAATGAAATACTTTGCACTAGAAATGGAAAAAAACATAATTATTCAAGTCTTCAGCCGTTTCGTACCTCTGGTCTTGATTCGTTTTTCGCTTCAGCCCCAGAATGACGAAACTTTTGCATCAGAAAGGTCATGTGACCCCTCTATGAGGTGGCTGTACCTTCTGATTGGTCAATTGTGATTTCGTAAAAGTCCTATATTTTTGTTTTGATATAATTTTTGGATGTCACTTTTTTAAAACAACTTTTTTAATATTTCTAAACTTTTAAGTCACTGTTTAGGATAAATGAGACCGGTTTTTTTAGAAATTGGTATCTTTTTACGGGGGTACGTCACATAAATCGATAAAAGGTGTACCGTTAAAGTCGTCTAGAAATGCTGACTTTGAGAGTGATTTTAAGGTATTTGCAGGGCGAATTTGCAAAAATGAGAATAGGACTCCTGAAACAACTTTTAATGACCTTCTGATCTAGCCAATAAAAATTTTTGTGTACCCCCCAGTATCAGTATCTCCAGTATCTCCCTTTAAATAGCTGTTACTGCTATTACCGTTATGTGGGAGTATCTGTGTCTGTGCTCATGTGATAGTGAATGAACATATCATGGTTTCAATGTCCTCACATCATGCAACTTTGGGTCTCATTATCGATCAGGTTTCTCATACAGAGGATACATGGCAAATGGCAGAAAAGCAAAGAAGTCAAAATGGATGTCAATGTGTTATGTAAGTCTCTGTGTGTAATCAAGAATGGGTGATTTCAGTGTTGTATTATAGAGTAACAAATAGTGTCAATGAGTCATGATGATGATGGTTGTATTTCTGTTCCTTTTACAGACAATGGAGGATGAAGAGGGCTCAGATTCGGGCGTGGGTGGGGTACAGAAAAGTAGAAAATCTGCTATTATCTCATCAGACTCATCAGATGAGGAGGAAACAGGAGAGCTTGAAGGTGAGAGATACTGAAGTGTTTGAAAAAGATTACTTTGGCTGGTGTCAGCATTATTATTGCTCTTTGTTGTCATCAATGCAGTGACTGGCGGGCACAGAGCGCCTGTGTGGTTTTCTTACGTGTCAATATAGTCACATGTGGGGCATTTTTCCAGGAATTAAGGAAACACTTTGTGAAATAAAACCAGAATATTTTTAATCTGCTTCAAATTAGACTCCGAGACTCTCCAGAGATGCATAATATGTACTTAGACTTAGAGTATGTAATATGTACTAGACTTACTTAGCGTATGTAATATGTACTAGACTTACTTAGGCTCCAGAGATGTATAATCTAGCTGCTGCATAAAGTACTGACGGTTGTGTCCCCATTTGTCACTGGGGTCGCATGCGCTTCACCCGACCGATCTGACTAGTATTTACGAAGGCTCTGATCTTTAGTCGTGTTTGATGGTGTATATTACGATATTTGAGAGAACAAATGATATTCACCAATATTGATATCAGATAGAGTATTTTCTTATATTGAATGAAATGTTATGTGATGGTTCCTATACAGTTTCGTTTAATTGGTTTCATCAGAGGTCAAAATAATTTAGCTACAAGTTAGAATCACGGTGTGGCTGCTGATTGAGCTAGAAGTAATAGGAATAATTATTCTCGTAAATACCTGTAATATATGCAATAATTATCCTCATAAATATCTGTATTATTTGCGTTTTCCCATTTTAGACGGGCTCTACAGGTGTCACAATTAAAGGGTGCTGTGACATGTGTGTAGTCACTTGTTACATGTGTCAGTTTTTGTGACAGTCGGCTCGGCTTACAAAAATGAAACGAGGTGCACCAGACAGAGATGCTGAAATTTCAAATGGTTTGCTAGGATTACGCCTTCCAGACTGGACATGTTTTGCACTAGCATAATGTATGCATTGTACCCTGGGGGGGTGGTCCCCCCACCTTCGGAAAGCCCCCTCCCCCCACTTTTGACCGGAAATACCATTGCAAATGCCGAACTTAAGCGGACGTAGGTGTGTCAAGGGTTTCACCACTGCCCCCCCTTCACTTCGGTTCCGCCTCCCCTCACTCGAATATCCGTGGCGCCGCTCTTAAATTTGTACCTATCGAAACAAAGACCATGCCTCACGTGCGTGTGGCACGCTCATTGAATAAAGAAACATAGAACGCGCGTGAAAATTCAAGGATGTGCCATAACGTCTCAAACAGAATACAGAGGCGTGTGCCATTCCTCAGGGTAACCCAAACCAAACCTTTTTATTTACGAATTCTACACGTACTCGGCTAGAAATTGTAAGCGAGATAAGGTGATGGAATAAAAACAAGGGAATTTTCAGTCATTGGGAAACTGCCTGAAGTCATATCGTATCACTAATGCTCTCGAACCACTACGACCGATAGTTCCGAAACGCAAGCGAAAAATGTGATTCCAAAAACTGTATTATCTGGGTGTTTATCATCGTTAATTTAATACTTCTATTTACTTTGTTCCTGAGTAAATAGGATATTCAAAAAGTCCGAAGTATAGCCTATAAAACATGGCATGGATTCGCTGTCACAAAATATTTACAACTGTCAGCTATGAGTGCATGTCATCTCACACTTAAGTTTTTGTGTCTTCGAAATAGCTTTAGCTTTGACGATGTCATACACAAAATGATCATGTTCCCAGTGGTCCACCGTATAAGATATTCGTCTACCATATTTATAGCTGTCAAGATATGTATAGGAGATGTGTACCGGTTGCTCGCCTCGGCTGGCGTTTTGCAGACATTTTGTTGGAGGCACCAAGGGGATTTGTCTGTTTCATTTCTTGTGTGATTTGGATGTGTCCCAATGTCATCAACCACTAGATCTAGTGTGCTGTTTGGTGTTGTACAGTACCTGTTCGATCCCCTAAAATAAGCCTCTCCTGACCAAATCTAACAAGTGTTTTGACGGGTCAGGCTCTGAGGAGGGTGACGACGGCGAAGACGGGAGTGGCAGCGAGAGCTCCGGCAGTGCCAGCGATGCCTCCTCCTCCAGCGGCGGCGAAACGGCTGAGGTGTGCCCCATCTGCCTCTCCAAGTTCCGCGGCCAGGAGATCGGCAACCCTGAGTCCTGCGATCACAACTTCTGCCTGGATCATATCTTAGAGTGGGCCAAGGTAAGAACCCTGCCTCTTGTCTCCTCGATGTTTTCTGTGACGTTTTTCTCACTGTTCGCTGTGATGAAGGAGAATGAAATGACAAATGTGTCCTTTCCTGACTTTTGGTGTTCAGTGCATAGTTTTGTTTGTTACATCACCAAGTACTATTCATTTGTCAGTTTGCGGTCCCCATTTACTATTAACGCCAGTGATATCCTATACAGCATGTTTACACAGCGGTCGGCCCATGGCCACGGGGCGACTGCCGGGCATTTCAGTGGTGACAGTGCCTGCTTCAGCACTGCCCCCGTCAGTGCGTGAGCGCCGCAGTGAGCGTGGTGTGGTTCTACGGTTTCAGAACGTGACCACGTGCCCGGTGGACCGTCAACCGTTCTCCCTGGTGCTGGTGCGCCGGGAGCCCGGTGGACCCATCACCCGGCAGCTCACCGTGGACAAACGCGAGGCTCGCGACGAACAGGAAACTGAGGACCCCACCTACTGCGAGGTCAGAACCGCGGGCCTCCGTCGGCAGGGGCTCCCTGTGTGGTCAGCTGATTCTAAGTATGTGTTAGTGTGTGTGTGGGGCGGGGGGAGTCAGTAATGAAAACACGTGCCAGCATGGAATGGAATGGCCAAGCAGGTAATATAATTACTTTGATCTTATGGTTTGTAATGCTATTGTTCCATTTCTAAAGTTTCAAATGAAGATACGGAATGAACGAAGTTTGAAGCATGGTTTCGTTTTTATATTAGTTTAGCCTGTAAGGCCGTCCGTCGGGAACATTTTATGGAGGCGGGGCAATGGAAATGCCGGAAACTCTGCCTTTCACCCCAGTTGTCACCACTCCTACCTCTACTCGGAGATCTGTTCCTCCGTTATTATGAAAATAAGTCAGCCCTGAGATTTAAAGTGAAATAAACCTACGAAATAATATCACTGTAAAGGGTATACTTACCGAAGAAGCCGTTTCTTTCACCTTTGGTATATAAGCAATCAGTGCAGCATCACTGTCAGCAGCAGCGTAGAAGAGGTGCTGATGTACGCTCCTCAGGTGTGTGGCCGCAGTGACCGGGAGGACCGTCTTCTGCTGTGTGACGGCTGTGACGCCGGCTACCACCTGGACTGCCTGGAGCCGCCGCTGGACATGGTGCCGGTCGACGAGTGGTTCTGCCCCGAGTGCGCCCCACTGCGGGCCAACCCGCGCCTCCTCGCCGAGGAGGTGAGATGCACGGCTGACCCGCACGGCGGTGACTTACCTGTTGAATGACTAGACATCGGCGCTTCTTTCATATGAACCAGGTAGAGATCAAGGAACATCAGACTGGTAAGCCTGAGGAGTAACGTGCACCTATATTCCAGGGGACACGCATCATCGAGTGTTTGCGGTTCTCAGTCTGAATGTAAACGTGACTGTGCTTTGTACCTCTGTGGGACTGGTTATTACGCTGCTGTGAGATGTGTTTCTCTGCTGTGAGGTGTGACGGTCTGTGCCGCTGCTGTGAGGTGTGACGGGTCTGTGCCGCTGCTGTGAAGTGTGACGGTCTGTGCCGCTGCTGTGAGGTGTGTGCCGCTGCTGTGAGGTGTGCTCCGCTGCTGTGAGGTGTGTTCCGTTGTTATGAGGTGTGACGGGTTTTGCCACTGCTGTGAGGTGTGTTCCGCTGCTGTGAGTGTGTGCCGCTGCTGTGAGGTGTGTTCCGTTGTTATGAGGTGTGACGGGTTGTGCCGCTGCTGTGAGGTGTGTGCCGCTGCTGTGAGGTGTGTTCCGTTGCTGTGAGGTGTGACGGGTTGTGCTGCAGGTGGGCGTCAGTCAGGAGGAGCTGCTGAGTTTGCTGGACGACCCTGAGTACGACGCCGAGCTGCCGCTGCTGCGGGCCGGGCCGCGTCGGCTGCGCACGCAGCGGCTGGTGCCGCGCACCCGGCTCAGCCAGCGTATCAACGCCCGCATCCAGTCCACAGCCGCCGCCCCGGTCACCCGGCTCACCGTGAGTGAGGCTTCTCCATCCAGGGCGGACTGAATGCCGCAAACAACGCCGCTAATGCAGAGCCAAATGCAGCAAAAATAAAACTAGATATCTTCCGAGGGCACACATCGACAAAACATGTCATACCGTACGCTCAGCTATACCCACCTGCAGTTTTTTGACATTGCGTAGCACAGGGTTAGGTGTGATATTTTAGTCTGGACTATTTATGGAATCTAGTCGGAAAAATTAGGTAGGCTCAAAATGCTTCAAAAGAGATTAGAAATAATTGAATAATCTTCAAACTATCGTGCCCCCTCAAGCCCAATCTTAAAGAGTGGCTAAGTGATTAAGTTGTTGCACTTGTCAAACTTGACGATCAAAATGTAGTCGACAACGTCATACATTATGCTCTGCTCAGTCTTCTACAAAAATTTCCAAGCCTATGAAATAAAAAATAGATCGGTTTAATAACCACAAAAGTTTGAGGATCCATTTTCTACATTGAACTAGCGTAAATTCCCTTTTTTCGTGCCTGCCCCGAAATAAACGGCAACATAGCCTTTTGATATCGAGAGGCACTTACCGCCTGTTGTGTGGCGGTCACTGAGGTTGTGCTGCCGGTCGTGCGGGGTGTGTCCCGCTGCCGCTGACGCCGCCGCTCACCGCTGTCGACAGCCGGTCTCGCGACCGTCGACTTCGACGGGCCGACCCCGTGGCCGCGGCCGCTCCAGCTCCTCCACCTCCCGCGCCGCCCGCCCCGTCAAACGCAAACGCAAGGCCAAACGGAAAACCACACGCAAGACCAAAAAGGCCGGCGGCAAAACCAAAAGGCGGAAGAAAAAAGGGGCGCGGAAAGCTAAGACAAAGGTTTGGGGTGGACAGAAGCTTTGAGAGAAGCATCTGATAACGTGTTGTTTTGTTCTTTCTGTCATTAGTGTACCGGTTTTCAGCAAAGGTTGTGCATTACTTTTTCTCGTGTGTAATTGGACTGAGGGTGTATGTGAAGCAGCGTGCCTTACGTTGTGGTGGCGCCTGCAGAGACGGCGGGCGCCCCCGGAGCCCGACCCGTACGAGACGACGCGCAGTAACCTGAGGCGGCTTCTCGCCATACGACGCATGAAGCCCGGTCAGGTAGGTACCGTGTATTGGTGGTGTAAAACATAGGTTTGCTACGAATCTGGTATATTGTGACTATGTTGTTTGGGAAAATGAGTTGAATTGGCACATTTTTATGAATACCAGTACGGCGATTTTGTTTTTCAGAAGCGTTTACAGAGCCGTACTATCCGCTGTCTGTGTGGTTTCAGATTGCTCCTCCTGCCATGAAGTCGCGACAGCCGCACTGGTCGGCCAGTGCCGGTGGCGGCGGCGGCGGAGGTGGAGGTGGAGCTGCCGCCGGCCTCCCTACGCTCCACCTCTTCGGCCGCAGGGACGACCTGCCGCCCCTCAGCGGCTCCGACTCGGACGGCGAGACCTTCGGAGCTCTGGCGGCGGCGCGACGGAGACCGCTCTCCCGGGACGAAGTCATCGCCCGGCTGAAGCGCGGGGTGGCGGCGCGGCCGCGGCCCTCGCCGGCGGCGGCGCCACAGTCGGCTTCCGTGGACGTGCTCAACTCTATCATGACGTCGCAGTCGATTCTGCACGCGCGCGGCGCTGACGTGGCGATTGAGCGGGACGGACGACTGAAGCTGCGCGCGGTGCCGGCTGCGGCCGCCAGGGGCGCTGACGGCCGCGGGGCGGCCGTGCCTGTCCGAGCAGCCGCCGCCGCTGGCGCTGGCGGGGGACAGACGGGTGTCAGCGGCGGGGCTCACTCGAGTGGCGGCGGTGGCGGGTCCCCGCCGGCACGCTCCCCTGCCCATCGCGACGCGGACCCGCGCGGCGCGCAGGCCTACGCCAGCTACCTCCGCAACAGCTCAAGCGGGAGCTCCTCACCCAACGAGAGCGGCGCCGGTGCTGGGCCGTTCCCGTCTAATCCCAGCCGTCACCGAGACCAGCTGCCTCCTAAGCCCACCTCCAGGCGGGATGTGCCGCAGGGGTCCAAACCGCCTGCCAAAGACGACGAGTTGGACCTTTACAGCGACATCGAGCCTCCGCGGTCGGACGCTCCCGCTGAGTCTGACGACGATGCCGACGAAGGGGCGCCAGTGGGCGACACGCCGGCATCGCCGGAGCTGGGCGCCAGGTCGCCGACCTCGTTGCGGCCCAACGTCGCTAGTGAGGCCTCGTCGGATGACTCGCTCTTCATCGACGACCGCTCTCCGGGCGGTAGCGGCAGTGTCAGCGGCAGTGCCCCGAGGCTGACTCCGACGGCCGCTGAGAGCGTCAGGAAGCCTGTCAGCAGCTCCGGTGACACCGGCCAAGGGTCCGGCGCTGAGAGCAGAGAGGACGCCGCGCCGAGGCGACACCTGGCGGTGTTGGCGGCTCTCTCGGAGCCGGCGGTCTGCAGCCGGAGGAGACCGGCCGCTCCGCCAGTGAGCGTGCCTCTGGTGGCGGCGCGGCCGCTCAGGCCGCTGCTGGGTATTGTCAGACCGCTGCTGGGTGGTGTGAGGTCCGGCCTGGGCACCCCTCGCCCGATTCTTGGCAGTATTCGTTTGGCCGAGACTGGTGGTGTGAAGACTTTACTGGAAAACGCCAACTCCAGGGTTTCGTCTTCGGCGGGTTCTGCCACCGTTGCGTCCACCGTTTCTAGTGGTGTTGGCGAGGCTGCTGGTGTGTCCAAACGCCAGGGCTTGGAGCGAGGCCTGGTGGACATTTTTGGTGCGCCAGAACCATCCGAAACACAAGTAGAGCGCGACATTGCGGATATATTTGGCTCCCCGGAGCACAGTGCGGGTGGCAGGTCCGACTCGCCCCACTCGTCTGTTGGTCAGAGAGGCAAGTCCGACCGACGGTCACCGCCTGCAGCGACGAAGCGGGAGAACGGTACGGAGGACAGGAGGTCGCTGCGGGAGAGCGACGAATGGCAGGGGAACTCGTCGCGGCCGGAGCGCCAGTTCCTGCGGCCTCCGTCCTCCACCCCTCCCAGACAGTCGGGATGGAGAGTGGTGGACGCCGTGCCAGACGACCAGCCCGTGTCTAGCATGGGAGACGGCTGGCGGGTGGTAGACTCGACGGAGGAGAAACGCTCTTCGGGATCCGGGTGGAAGGTTGTCGACTCGACCTCCGACGATAAACCTTCTAGACATAGCAGTGCTTCAGGGCATGAGAGTGATAGTGATTTACGAAGATTTTGTGATAGAATACGACAGAGAAACTATCGCCGAAATGGATCAGCTGACGAAGAGGAGGCCGTCAGTGATAAGAAATCTAATAGGGAAAATGATTGCTCAGGGAAAGCAAAGCATGCCAAACCCGGAGCGAGTGATTCTGGTGACAGCGATCATGATGACCGTAAGAGTGCAAAGAGGGGCTCCAGGAGTGAAAACAAGGGCGAGGGTACCAGAAAGAATAGTAAAAGTGACAAAGATGTGAGAAAGGAGCCGTCGTCATCGCGTGACGAGTCAAAGAAGAGAGATAAACACGACGACGACAAGCAGAGCAAAGGCGGCAAGTCAGCTCGTGGCGACAAGAAGCAGGACCTGCATCGATACGATGCTCAGAAGGTGGTATCTGGGCGGAAGGGTCGGAAGGATGAGCGTGGCCGCCGCGAGTCGTTGGGCCGTGATTCCCGCTCGTCTTCCTCCTCCAGCTCCAGCAGCAGTTCCTCCCGCTCCGGCAGCCGCGGGCCGCGCCGGGCTCGACGCCGCCCCGCCCCGCTGCGCTCGTCGCGGAGCCGGAGCCGGTCGCGGCGTGGTGCACGCCGCCGGAGGCCTAGCTCACCGGAGCGGCGCGGTCCGGGGCGTAGGAGGTCACGAGACCGCACCAGGTCGCCGCCACCGCCTACAGCCGGCAAGGACAGGGACAGAAAGAGGAAGAGGAGCCCCTCTCCGGTACGGAAAAGGGATAGAAGAAAAAAATCGAGTGTTTCTCCGCCACCAAAGAAAGATAAAAAGCGGAAGAACAGTGCATCGCCTCCAGCAAAGAAGGATAGAAATAGGAAGCGTAGTCCTTCACCCGCGCCGAAAAAGAATAGGAAACAGAGAGATAGCTTATCGCCCGCAAAGAAAGACAAGAAACGGAGGCGCAGCGTCTCACCTCCTCCCAAAAAGGATAAAAAGAGGAAAGATAGTCCATCGCCCCCTCCTAAGAAAGAGAAGAAGAAAAAGACTAGCAGGAGTATATCACCAACCGCAAAGAAGGGCAAGAAATCGAAAGACCGAGAAGACTCGGTCCCGAAAGAGAAAAAGAAAAAGAAGGCGGAGAAGTCGCCGTCGCCAGTATTGAAGCGCGCGTCTGCTCGGGGTGGTGATGCCAGGGCTAACCGCTCCAACTCCAAAAATATCGAACCCGAGGCCCCAAACAATGACACAGCCAAGAGGTCGTACACCAATGGTTCTGGAGGTCGGGAGAGGTCCCGAGAGCGTGACAGGCCCACCACGAAGGAGAGCCGCCGATCTCCTGTCAGACGCAACTCCGGACGTCGCGACAGTCCCGTCACTGGCCATACCAGACTCCCCTCCAGGGAAAGAACGTCTCGAGACCTTAGCTCAAGAGACAAAAGACGCGATGAGCCGACTAGGGCTGGGTCCTCGCGGAAGGAGCGATCTCCGCCGCCCAACCGTGCGGCGCAGTCACCTCAAAGTTCTCGTTCGGTGCGACGTCGGAACAGCCGGTCACCCGGCGCAGAGCCGTGGCGGCGCGCGTCTCGCTCTCGCCACAGGAGATCGCTCTCTCGACGCTCCTCCTCTGTGACGTCACGATCGTCCCGGTCCTGGTCTCGCTCCGACTGGAAGCGTTCGCCGACCCCGCAGCCGTCGCCTGTAGGCAGTGATGTGGTGGAGCTGACGCCGCCGCGCCAGGACCCCATCGTCATCACCGACTCGGACGGCGAAGGCGACGGCGCCAGCTCCCCGCCGGAGCCCAAGCCAGAGCAGCAGTGTCCCAGCGGACCGGAGCAGCAGCGTTCCAGCGAACCAGAGCCGCAGCGTCCCAGCGGGCCGGTGCGAGGTCCGCAGACGCCGCCGGAGCCGGCCGCCGAGGTGGTTCCCGTGGTGCCGCGGGGACCGACCACGCCGCCGGAGCCGGCGCCGGACACGGCGGTGGACCACAACCAGTACGACCCGTTCGAGCCGACAAACTCGGGGCCTTCGTCGCCGGACGGGAGGGTCTCCGACGCCGGTGCCGCTGCCGGAGAGCGTCTGTATGGTACGAGTGGTGGTTGGAGCCCCGCTACTGCCTGCGCACCGGCAGCGCAGCCCGTCAGAACCGAGCCGCAGATTCAGCCGGAACTCGCCATGGTGAGGCCCCTAAGAAACCTCTGGTGTAGTTATGTCCCGCGGGCAGGGTGAGGGAGGAGTGGTCGTATTTTGACGCATTTGAAGATGTTTTATAGCGTATCATTAGCCATGATGCCTGTTTACAAGTCTGGCGTTAGTTGTGCACCATCGTGTGGCGCCTCAGTTCTGTTTAGAGCCGTAAGTTCTGGGGGTGACTTCGCCGCAGCGTCTAAAGGTTAAGTTGCATTGTTTTAGTTAACGGAGCGAAGGGTATTGAGTGGCACAATCAGGCTGATTGATCCATGAAATTGTAACTGACACGCTCTGTATTATGTATAGAGTCTACTGACGGGCTTGGCGACTTTGGCGTCGGTGGTGTCGGCGACACCCGCCCCCGCCCCCGCCCCGATCGTGACCCCGGCCGCCGCCCCCGCTCGGCGGGCGTCCAGCGAGGCGGTGGACATGGACCTGGACTCGCCAGCGAGCCCCGCGTCGCCCGAATCGCCCGGCTCGCCGGACCCTCACGACGGCGATGACCTGTTCGAGCCGCCGGGCCCGGCGGCCGAGGAGGCGCTGACGTCTGCGCCCGTGCAGACGGACCGGCTGAGTCCGCCGGAGCCGGACGCGGCCAGCCCCGACCCGGACCCCGGCGACGACTTCAGGTTTGACGATCTGTTCGGCTCGGACAACACCCGAGTCGTCAGTAAGAAGGCCGGCGCCGCCTCCAAACGAGACCGCCACCACAAGACGCAGGTCAAGAAAGGTGAGAGCTGCATCTGATCGGGATGTTTTTGGAATGAGGGGACCAGGCAGGGGCCGAGAGGGTTCTTTTGGCTAGTAAAGGCATAAAACCCCTTTCTTTCATCTATATTTTATTTGAGACCCGGTGAAATTAAAGCGACAATGCTGTTCCTTCTACCGTACGCCAGAGGTTTTATATCGAATTTTGTAATAAGTTTGTGCAGATGCAGTCCATCCAACGCGAATGCAAGCGCGTGCATAATTGACGCTGATATGTGTGATGTCATATTTTGTTAAGCGCCATGTGAATGGGATATTACCACTGAAAAAAGAAAGATAAAGTAACAAATAAACTAACAAATAAGCTAACAAATAACATAACAAAGCTGACAAAGTAATTATTTGGCTGCTTATGCGTGTCCCAAACAGCTTGTCCGACGATCCCGCCGAATGCATGGCCCTTGCTCAGTGAAGTTCATAGGTCGTTGTGGAGGAAGGAAAAGTATACCATCTGAAATACATCACAGTGAACGCGCCTCAAAACGACTCCCACACTAGAGTTATAACCATCTCTATTTGCCTCCTTTTCTTGGAGGCGATCGGTCGTTGCTGACCGTCTGCATAGTCCATATTCCGTAGGCACCTTACCCTCAGCCTATCCAGCCTGTCCTTTAGTTCTGCCCCCGTCCCGTGTGAGTGGTGAGACCTGCCTGCCACTCAGCCAGCCCTGGAGCTGGGGTGACCCTCTGCTCTGTATCCCCCCAGCTGACCGGCACGCGCGAGCCTCCAGCCTGACCAATGATGGGCTGCAGCTGGTGGACGACGTGCCTAACTCGGCAGTGGAGCTCCTGGTCAAGGAGAAAGGTAAGGTCCACTTCGCCAAACCAACACCGACAGCTTTCCCTGTGGCTACTGTGAGACGATGTCCCCCTGGCTGTGATATGTACATACAAGTTGAAATGGATGAAGATCGCGACGCGATATGGATGAGGAGGTCAGGACTTTCCTGAATGTTGGACCTCTAAGAAAAATGATATGATGATGTACGTGTCGGCCCATCCATGACCCCTCCCTATGCCCCTCCCACGTGCAAATAGGGGCGTGCGTGTTGGTTCGCGGCACCTAACGAGTATCTTGTTTCTCCAGTTCCTGAAGAAGCTGAACCGGCAAGAGCGGGTAGTGGAGGAGGTGAAGATGGTGTTGAAGCCGCACTACCACAAACGCACCATCACTAAAGATCAATATAAGGAGATTCTCGGAAAGTCGGTTGCCAAGGTGAGTAAGCCAAAATTGCGGCGATTATCATGGTTTTGCTGCCTCGACTTCGTGAAAAAGGTGAGATACAATCACTGGTAAGTTAGTAATAATTGGAGTAGTTGAGACTTGAGGTGCTCTCGCCAAAGTAGAGAATCTTTGAAGCAGGTATAACCTGGAATCTCTCCTTCAGTCAGTTATTTATCAGATTGAATCACTGTATGGGTAAATGGGTGCTTTACACTTTTCCTGTTGCGCTGTCGTGGCCTGATTCGGCAGTGTGATTTCCAATGCCTTTTCGCCTTGAGTGGTGCAACAAACCGCTGCGTGGGACCATATGGCATTGAGCGCGGGACAGGTAGCTAGTCATAGACCAAGTTAGGCAGGCTGCGAACTCACCCGTTTAATGTTCCAGCAGCGATACGGCGTTCTTCTTTGCATCCTAACCGCCTGTGTGGATCAGGTCGGGGGAGCGATTGCTAAAATATGTTTTCTCGATTGAAATATTGTTTTGGAAGCATTAGCGAAAATCTTCGTCAAATATCGCGCAGACGCTGGTCGTCGCTAATGTGGTAAAGGGAATGTGACTCCTTCACAACGTGATTTTAACTGAGATAGCCAAGTTGTAAAGCAAGTCCGGTAATCCATATTCCATTCGTCTTGGAACTCTATATTTCCGTAGAAAAAGCTAAAACCTACCTGACACCAGTCCCCTATCAGCCCGTCGCCGGGCGGCCATTGTTGTGAGCTGCTGGTGTGACGACATATACTGACGTCACGATGAGCATCAGCCAATCGAAGCCCTTGAAGCGTTTCAAGTATGGTAGTGGTTGTCAGATCGTGACATCATCCACAGGCTGATGTTTAGTTATTTTTTTAGAGAAATATTTTTAAAAACAAAATATTGGGCTTATTGTACATTTTTAGAGAAATCATGAGTGGTTTCATTATTTCTGGCTAAAAGTACGCCTAATTTCACTAAATTCCAGGATTCGACCAAGGTGCCACATTCCCTTTTAGTTTGAAATGTTACAGGTTCAGGGTTGCTGTTCGAGTCATTAGACCCACATTGTTCGTATTTGTTATCTCTCTTTTTACATTGTTTTTATGTTTTTGCTTTCACGTGGTTGAGACCCCATTCACATGATTGAGACCTCCTTCGCAGAGCGTATGGTGAAACAAATAAGGAAAAGCCCTTAAGTTCTTTGACCAAAAATAGTTTCCTTTGCCATTGGGGGTACCTTTATGTTAAGTAAGAGGTGCCAAGTCATACGACAACGGCATATGCACTGTTTGCAATCATGTTCTGCGTTCGTGAAATGCATTATTCTGTGCTACTTTTCTGTAAACAGTATCGTGTGATTACTGCTGATCGCTCTGCACGCGTTGCGTGTTTACTCGTAAACACAGAAGTCGGGATTTCGGTGGCTTGGTTATGCGTGGGCGGCTGACGGAGTCTTGTTTTCAGATCTGCCACAGCAAGTCTGGTGAGATCAATCCCAAGAAGATCCAGTCATTGGTGATCGGATACGTGACAAAGTTCAAACACGCCAACAAGCGGTCCGGTCGGTGACTGTGAACCGGGACGGTTCTGGTGGGACTAGAAACGAGGCGCTCAGTGAACTGTACAATGTAAATGTGGGAAAACTTTGAACTAGATTGCAAAATGATGAAATGACGTGAAAATAACTGCACTGGGGACATGTGTAGAATGATTGTATTTATGTTGTGCGACATTTGGTTTGTTAGGGCGACCAGGCCCGCCCATCAATGAAGGCCAATTTTATTTCATTGTATTTCCTCTACGCCATTGTGTGATTTATCACACAAGCATCTACGAGTGTTAATTTGTGATTCATTTTGTAGTGAGCGTTCTGGCTGTTCTCGCTATAAATAAGATAACTATGATACTCCCAAGTAGACTGCTATCTATCAAGTGCTTTATCTCCTTTGCCCGTCGAATACATATGCTGTCGAATTCAATAATGTTGCGTTGCGGAAGTCTTAAAAATTAAAAAAAACGCACGCTTGGAGTCCGCAAATAAATGAAAGGTTGAGGATGTCATCACTTGAAATATTGTTCTATGCGCAATGCACTATCATCCTATCCAGCGACCTGTTGCCGACGTTCTTTCAAGCCAAGCTAACAAGGACAGAATGTCAAACTGACAAGTGAAAAGATTTGCTTTATTTAGGCAGTAGGAAATAGCTGTGCAAAAAATTATCACGCGGTTACTGGACAAGGGCGTTGAAAGTGGGAGATATGTCATCGGAGAACCAGGGAGGACATCCCCCTAAATCTGTTTGAATCGGCCCAGGTATTTTTACTTCTGCGCAAGACTGCGTGCCACGTAAGCTTTCCCACTTAGTGATGGCCAACTCCCTGCAGCGCCTAATGGGACGGCTAACATGCAACGCTGAGTGGCGGTGGAGCTCGAGGATTTGAGGGGGGCATGGTTTACTTTTCTTGTAGAGTTGCCATAAACTTGTAGTTTTTTATTCCGGTACTGGATACTGTCATCACAGGATGAACCAGACGTCTCAAATATAGTAACCTCATATATCATAATGCGCCGTTGATGAGGTCGAAATTAATTTGTGCTTAGGTGTAGCGTACCCAGATCCAGGGGGTTAAGGGGAGGGGGGTACTTTGCCCTCTAATCGCCCCTCAGTGCCCCCCTAAAAGATCAATGACACCCCCTGAAATGTCGCTTCCCACCCAACCTCCAGAATGCGAGTATCGGTTCCTTGCGTTGGAACTGAGTGCCCGCCCAATAGTGGCGCCCATGGTCTGCATATCACCCCCTCCCTACCCATGTGTCTCCTCCCCGATCAGAAATCTTGGATCCGCCTATAAGATGTAGGTTAGGTTGTAGGATTAGGTGTAGGCGCAAATTCGTTTTACTCTGGTTTCTCTTAGCTCACTTCGGTTCGTTGGCTTCACAAATGTTTGAAGCGTTTGAAGGATTTCTAGGGCTGTGCCCTAGCATCATCTGGAGAGTTAAAAATGACTATAGTTTCCAAAGTTCTACAATGCTGCCACATTTTCCGCAGAACTAGCACCACAGTGTAGGAGGCACGGAGGGAGGAGGAGGCGCTGTAGAAGATCAACAAACAATTTCAGATTCCAGATCTTTTTCTTCTTTCGGGAAGAAGAAGGGCCTAGAACTTCTAGAATAATAGGGAGTAGGTATGTATGATGAAATATTCGCAAGAGTACATACTCAGCCCTGCAAACGATTCAATTCTTCCAATGCTTTGCTCAGCCCACGCATTCCTTACCTTTCATTCATACCACGCATTCATCGGTGAAAACGCGATATAAATCGGTTATTGTGTCTACAGTTCATCTTGTATACCTACTCTTGAGCTGAAATAGTGGTTTCACAAAAGCAGATGTTTGGTAGCCCAGCTTCCCAGCTTGTCTGTTCTGATCGCCTGCTGTCAAGAGAGTTCATTGTTGACCAGTCTGCAAAGTATGGCAACAGGCCAGAGAAGTCACACCATCCATCTAAAATTATTGCACAACTTTGCACTGCCAGCAACCAGAAAGTTGTGCCAATCCACAATATACCAGGAAAAGGAATGCGCCCATCCCTACTCACATGATGCAATGTTACCTTTCTTATAAGTTAAATAGTTTTATAAGGTCCCCTCCTGTGTCTTTACAACAATTCATTATTTGTTTTGTTTTCAGTGTCGCCTCCCTCACAAAAGTCTTGTAATTTTGCACCAGGTTAATAAAATTCACACCACTCGCTCCTGTCTCCCCAGTCTGCAGAACGTGGCAGATTTCGACGAGATCTCGTTGGGGCAGCCTCGGGGCAGACCTACCGATTTGGGGCAGCTTTTGGTCGATCTTGGGGCAGATGGGGGCTCTTGGGGCAGGAACTAGTACTTGGGGCAGCGGTCGGTACAGGTAATCACCGAGGGAAGAAGAAAATGATGAAAAGGAACGACAATCATTAGTTAAAGTTGCGCTGTAAAAGCTGAATTGTCTCAAAAGCGTCATGTGTGTCGTCTAGAGAAATATGGTTAAAGATACCAAACAAAGGAAATTTTTAATAGATGTAAAGTCAAAGTTCCTGGAAGTGAATAAAAAATGAGGCAACAGGCGCCTTTCTAAAGCTAAATTTAAATTTATTTTCTAAATTTGTAATCTAAACCTAGTTTTAGTTACAAAAAACAATCTTAGAACTCGAAATAAAATTTCCCTGTATGTAGTTTTTTGCATTTCCTCTGCTATGTTTTTTGATTGCCAAAGGCCGGCAAATCGGGTCTATGTCAAAAGGTCCACTGTTCAAAGGGTCCACCGTTCACAAGAAAATCATGCCAGCCCCTCCCCTAAGAACAAATGCTAGTCAGTGATGTGACGTCACAAAAGCGTACGGGAATCTTTCTTCGCTTGGGTCTTGTGAAAACTAGGGGTGAAAATATTCCAAATTTTGTCATGCTTTCATGCAAATGTGAGAAAATGGAAGGGGGAAAATGCTTTAGCTGTGGAAAAAAATATTCTTTATCAAATTTAGTTATCAATTGAAATATTTTTTTAACTATTGATTATACGGCGTGAAAGCAGTGGCAAATGACGTCTTTAAGGGAAAATACTTTGCTTGTAAATATACCTTTGAATAAAAGTATTCTTGAAGTCGTGTATCATGAATGCAAGATAGCTGCTGCTGTGCGTGGAGGGTCATGAGTGCGTTGCCATCGTCGAGTTGGATGCACGGTTTTCTTTCATTTCTGGGTGTCTCGTTTAAAATGGAGTAGATAAACATATATCGGTAAAAATATCCCCCCCCCCATTGGAGGAGTCTACCCCAGCATCCAAATTTCTGCCCCAATTGGGGCAGGCTTTGGGCTGCCCCAAGCGCCTCGTCGAGTCGCCTGCCACGTTCTGCAGACTGGCTGTCTCCAATGACACTCACACCAACAAGATCTGGTCGAAAGTGCCATGCTTTGCATACTGGATTGTTGATACAGATACGCCCAATGCACATGATGAGGCATGCAAGCCATGTTACTAAATATTGATGTCAATTGAGGAAATTATGTTAAAAACAGGCAGTGATAGCTTCTGTTACTTCATCAGGGAAGGATGAACCAAAAGGTGGAAGTGCTGTTGGTGCATGTGCTTCATGGGACATTAAAGATTGGCTTCTGAATCAACTTGTCATTCTGGGGATTGTTGGTCTAAATGGCATAGTTAGGATCTATTAGATCCTTTGAGTTCTTTGAGGACTTATCTAAGTCCTTTGAGAACTCATCTAAGGGACAAAATTTATGAATAAATAAAAATGTTGGAAATAGCCAATGAACACTGGCATTCCAGACATCCAGGTCTCATATTTTTCAGGCAGCTTACATTTCTGATCAACAGAGGTCTGGAAATTTCATGTTTTTTTAGGGTGGATACATAAATGGGAAATCATGACAGAAAATGCTGTTTTGTCTCTTACAAAGGTTTCTGGAAGCTAAGTGCATGTACAATGCTCAAATATATGTTCATGGAGTTGCAGGAGCAATATTTATTGATGCCCTTACTGGATATCCACCCATATCTTACTAATTCAATTATTTTTGTATCTGATGAGGCTTGTGTGGACATTAAAAAAAAACCCCAAAAAATAAAAAAAAATAAAAGGGGAAAGGCCAAATTTTTTTTTTTTTTTTTTTTTTTTTTTTTTTTTTTTTTTTTTTCAATTTAAAAAAAAAAAAAAAAATTCCCCCCCCCCCAACCAAAGAAGGGGGGGCGGCACCCCCCCCCCGGCGGGCCCCGGGCGGCCCGCCCGCGGGGCCGCGAACCCCAACACCAACAACAAAAAGGGAATTTGGATGTGGGGAAGAGGGGGGGGGGGGGGGGGGGGGGGGGGGGAGGGGAAAGAAAGAGGAGGGGGGGGGGGGGGGGGGAGGGGGGGAAGGGGAGAAGGGGGGGGGAGGGGGGGGGGGCCCGGGGGGGGGGGGCAGGAGGGAGGGGGGGGGAGGGGCGGCGGGAGGCGGGGGGGGGGGGGGGCCGGAAGGCCGGGGGGGGGGGACACGGCCTGGTGGCATAGATTCACTGTAAACACAATGGCATAAGAAAACTTTAATATCTTTTTCACCAGCAAAGAGCATAAAATTGGAGCTTTTGGTTGCTCATTTTTGTCAATATGGCACTATCCAATAATGATAATATTTGTACTATTCTATGTCTTCACTTTTCGCCGTTTGTGCAGCCTATTATTTACATGGGTTAGAAAAATACACCATGTGTTGTGTGTGCTTATTGATATGTTTTGGCTGGTTCTGAGCCTGAACATAATTTTGGTCGTCCTCCCCATTTTTTCCGCCCCGGAACTTGAACAGCGTCCGCCGCGCCGCTATCGGCCTGCTCCCGCGCCCCCACCGGCGTGTCTCGTCGGAACCTTAGATACAAACGTTGCTTTGCGCGAACGCGTTCCCGTAACTTCCCGGCGAGCTCGCGAACACCCCCCCCCGCCCCCGCCGCCGTGGACCCGTCGTCGCCGCGTTATTTGCTTTGCCGCCCGAGCTGGCTTGCATCGGAGCTCGCAACCTAGCACGGTGTCGCGTTTCTCTCGCCTGCTCGCAATCTCGTCAGCATCACATCTCTTCCCGACGCTTCCTATACCTTCCCCCTGTCACTCGCCCACTGTCACTATTCTTGCTCTTGCTTTTAACTAGGTTCATGAAGTTTTCTGACTTATTGTGTGGTGCCTGCCGCCCGACTTCAGCACGGACGGCTTTCTCGTATCACTCCCTTGCTAGATGTGGGTCTTCTTGTCATGTCTTTTTAACATACCTCTAATTGTCAGTGCGTTTGAAATACATGTCATGGCTACAAGTGTCATTTGTAAAATGTAATAGGCAATTGGATTGAATATGAAATTCCTACCCTCTCCTTTTATGTGTCAAACCTTTAGTGTAAATAACTGATGAAGCTGGCAATAATAGCTTGAATGTCCCATTATGTGCTCTTCGTTAGGGGAGACATCCTTAATTTTGTATTATTCTGCTACTTCACTTATGCCATTGCTGCCATTGCTGAATATTGCAGCCTTTTGAGCTGATGCAACCAGGATCCAATATATAGCTCGGACAGATGTTCTCAAAGGAACTTTTCAAAAGCTGTGATGCACAAATGTTTGCTCTATCTGATTATATTTACAAACAATTGAGCATGAAGCTGAATCATAAACGAAAAACAATATTTACACAATCATGTATGTACACTTGTTCTGCAATAGGTAGGCATTGACATTGAAAGACTTAATTTAGTTGTGATAGGATCAGGGTAAATTATCGCCTCAAAACACCAATGCGAATATAAAGGAGACACAGAAGCATGTAGCATATACTGAATGATTTGCTCAGGTTTCCAATAAAATAGGGCAAACTCGGTTTTTACACCTTGCATTGTTTGGACTGATAATGGAGGGTTTGGGTTGTAAAACGTTCATATATTTACAAAATCATTGCTAGAAAAACCATTGCTGGTCATAATCTGTATCTGGTTGTATATTATTGCTGTAATTTATTGCTTCCAGCAATTGGCTTATTTTAACTCGTTCAATGGCCCTGCTCACCTATCACCAACTCTCACTCAAGCATGCATCGGTCCATATAGTAAAAGACAAGTTTCCTTTGGCACTGTATGTTCTGTAACGTTAACCTATGCTGACATCAGTGTCATTACTGTCAGGTCTGCAGCAGCGCGGCTGGACCGGCGCTGAGATGTCGGAGGGCGGCAGCGGCCACGTGCGGGAGGTGCTGCCGCGCCAGGGCCTGCTGCACACCGAGGACGCGCCCGCCATGGTGCTGTGCAAGCCCAAGCTGCTGCCGCTGAAGACGGCCACGCTGCAGAAGATGGAGCAGATGCAGCGGGAGGCGGAGGACAAGGCGCGCGAGCAGGCGCGAGACTCCGCCGATGGACGGCCGCAGTGACTGCGGTGGACAGTCTCGGTGTGCCGAACTGGTGTCTGCTGCCGGGGAAGGCGACCCAGGCAATGTGAACTGACCTGCAGTGCAGCGTGGTTTGTTAGGGTTCAGTTCCAGCACTGCTTTATACAGCACAGCTTATAGGGTCACCAGAACCACTCATTTTTAGTTGGTCAGACCACTGCCGCCAGTGCACTGACTCTCTAGACAGTTGTTGACTGGATGCATTTCGAGTGGTCTGTTTTCCGGTCAGATCTAGAGAAAAGTGTGATAGACTATAGTGTAACACATAGAGGTGATCACAGACTCGTCATTCCAGTGTTTTCCCAGTAACGATTTATAATATCAACAAGCACTATATATATATATACGGCGGGGGTCAGTCAGCAAGGAGTTGATGTTTTATTTCCAGTAGTGGTTTTATGTTGTTTATCTGAAGAAGAAGGTGGAAGTGTACCAAGTACATTTTACTCGTCCTGTTTTCACACCAGTGCACAAAACTTCTTCACCAGCACACTTCGCCATTCTCCTTCGGCAAAGCAGTGTGCTGTTCTTCCAGAGCACTATACGCTGGCGTAGATAAAGAACTGGTACCTTTACCACAAAGGAGGACACAGTTTCGTGCCAGTCACGAAACTGCCAGCTGACCAGTTGACCCGGTCAGTGGAGGCTGCCGGCTTCAGAGCTCGTGATTATGGGCGTGGCTCCGCTGGCAGTGGAGATAGTCGCCACCTTCTGCGTGGCGGCCGCCATTTTGTACCGGTACGGCGACTGGCGGCGACACCACGTGTTCGTCACCGTGTCCGTACTGGTAGCGTGGTACTTCTCCCTCATCATCATCTTCGTGCTGCCCATGGACGTCTCGAGGGTGAGTGCTGGACGTGGGTGGTGTGGGTAGAGAAGAGAGCACGTGCGTGGTCGGAGTGGACGGATCTCTTATGAAAGTAGTATGTCTGCACAGTGTGTGAATCTATAGATCCACGTCACCTATTATATTTGTTTTAATAATGTCACTCTTTTTATTGTTCTTACTAAGGAACAAAGGAAGTCTCCTAAGCACTTTGGACTTTATTATAATTATATGAATTAAATTTTTAAATCTTTTTAATTTTATAATTTTGAAATCTCTCATAGCATGAGGGTGGATTCAGTCCACCGGGCAGTGCTCGCCTTGACAGGGGACTAACGCTGGCCAACCAGCTCCCTTGGTATGGGGAGCACGGGCCTTTAAACTGACAGCTCAGTGTCACACCCCAAGGGCATGGTCTTGCCAAGCGTCACCGGACCAGTCCTCTGTTCCGCCGGGCCCAATAAGTCGAGATATTTGCCGGCGTGAATGTCTGCAAAGGGTACCGAGTACTGGAAAAGCCTGCTGTGTCAGTATTTTGTGTCGCTTACTGGGTTTATTGTGTCATTTTGACGCTTACTACGTTAAAATGTCCCTGGGTCTGGGGAGCAGAAGTATGGAAGAATAATGGTTTCATGCTACGCATGTCCCTGTTATCTATTTTATGGTTTGGCCTCCACGATTGCTCCTCATCTCCACTCAATCCCTCAGCTTTGCCAGTGCTCTTAGAACTTTTTTGGTGGAGGTAGAGGGGACTGTATTGTGCTGTATAGCAGGTCAGGACGGGCGATTTACACGTATCGGACGATAGCGTTGTCCTTGTGGCCTGGCTCGTGTCCTGCCGTCCTCCCATGAGCCTGAATACGATCCCATGACACAGTCGTGAAGCCCAGTTCTGTTGGGTGCTTCTTGTTTCCTGCGCCGGATAGTTTCCCGGTCCCCTGCGTCTGACCGCCGGACCCCGCTGCAGACCGCCTACAGCAAGTGTGTGCGAGAGCAATCAGCTGACGTCATCACCACCACCTCCACTCCGGAGAACGTCACTATAATCCCCGACAACTCCACCGCGGACGGCAACGTCACCCTGGCGCCGCCAACCATGACGTCAGCGGCACCACTGACGTCGCCGGCGCCTGTGACGCCGTGCGTGCGGCCCTGGAGCTACGTCACAGCTGACGTGATGCCCAGCCTGTGGCGAGTGGTGTACTGGACGTCACAGGCGCTGACCTGGCTCATCATGCCCGTCATGCAGTCGTATACACAGGTGAGCGGTGTCGTGATGGGTGCTGTGTGGAATGACGAGGTTTAGTTCTAAGTAGAGCTTTCTTGTATCCGCCAATTTTTTTTTTTGGTTGCAAAGCACCTAGCAGTGAAACCGGTGGATGAAAATCAGGTCCAGGCTTGAGACGGTATTATCGATAATGCTTGGCGTTCAGTGAAAGACTGCCCCGTTTGCACTGTTACCGTCATCACTCGTGGTGTTCGGTGGGGCGTCGTCAGCAGTGTACACGCCCCTTCAGGCGGGGAGTTCGGCTGGCGCGGCCGGCTGCGCACCGCGCTGGTGGACAACGCCATCTACTACGGCTCCTACCTGGTGATCGCCATCGTGCTGCTGGTCTACATTGGCCTCCAGGGCGTGGCCGTCGACTGGTGGGTGTACCGGCCGGGGGTGGGCTGCGCACCTGATCCGTACTCTGCTTTTATGAAGTGTTGTCGACCCGTAGGTGTGGCGGGATGTACAGAAAGCTGGGCCGAAGATTGCAACGCTTTCGAATATTTTTTTATACAATATAATTTTTCAGCACATGTCAACATCTTAAACTAGACAGTTGTGCTAGTGATAATAAAAATGTTCGCTATTCCCGGTGCTTTTCGATTTCACACAATATCAATTTTGTTGTTAGTTTGTTGTTAGTTCAAAGAAATAGTAAGCAAAATAGTGCTTAGTACTTCTGCTAGCTGGTCTCAGCTAGATGAATTAGTTAAAACTGTCAAATATCAACGACACGTATGTTAACTGAGTTACTGTAAGTTAAAGATCTCGGTGCTCTGTTGTTTCTGAGTTCCGAGCTGAATGCAATATATGACGGTTCCATTTGCTGCGAGATACCGATATTGCAATTTAGTCCCAAGTACGCTCAGTCGCGGTAGAAGTGGTGAATGATTTATGAAACGTATATACCTACAGTTGGTTAGAGTGAAGCCCTTCTGGTATTTTTTGTGAAGTTTTGTCGGACAAGTGAGCAGAGGGCTGTGTGGGAATGGCGGGTTTGCTGGATGGCGACGCGGCTGGTCACTAAAAAGGACTGGGTGCACTATTGGTGGTGAAGCGAGTATAAAGGAGTATGATACAACATTTGATCATGACGAGTGACTAGTTTGTGACTTGGTTAACCTGCTATGTTGCATACTGATCGTTTCACAAATTGGGCATGGTAGTGTAACCACGAGCCCAGCTCCAGGACCACCTTTCTTCCCTGCGGGCCTTGTCTGGCGCGTTAGAACTGATGGTCTCTGCCCCGACACTGAGCCACCCTCGCCTTCCTCAGGCCGCACCTGAAGCTGATCGCCTCCTCGGCCAGCAACACGTGGGGCCTGCTGCTGCTGGTGCTGCTGCTGGGCTACTCGCTGGTGGAGCTGCCGCGCGCCCTCTGGCACGCCGGCCAGCGCGGCTGGAGTCTCCGGCACGGCTACTTCCGCGCCGCCAAACTCAGCGCCGAACGCTCCGAGGCCGAGGAGGCCCTCGACGACACTCTCGACGTCAGTCAACGCCTGGTGGCTGTTCGTGCTGCGGCGGCGTATCGCGCTCGGAGACTTCATCATGTGTTCAAGTGCTTTAAACGATATTGCATAATTAAGCAAAGAGCGATGTCTTGTATCTTCTACGGATATCAATCCTACAGGAAGCCTAGCGTTTTTCGGATCAAAGTTTTCAGCAAATTGTACCGCGTATTAAGAGGTTTACCTCTCTGAACCTTGCCCCGTTTCCCCACTCCTGTCGGACGCTCCTGGTGGTGTACCTCCCTGAGCCGTGCCCTGCCTCTGCAGTCGCTGCAGCTGGCGTGGGACGCTCCTGGTGGTGTACCTCCGTGAGCCGTGCCCCGTCTCTCCAGTCGCTGCAGCTGGCGTGGGACGCTCCTGGTGGTGTACCTCCCTGAGCCGTGCCCCGCCTCTCCAGTCGCTGCAGCTGGCGTGGGACGCTCCTGGTGGTGTACCTCTCTGAGCCGTGCCCCGTCCCGCAGTCGCGTCGGACGCTCCTGGTGGTGTACCTCCTGAGCCCTGTCCCGTCTCCGCAGTCGCTGCAGCTGGCGTCGGACGCCATCAGCAGCAGCCACCCGCTGCGGCCGAACGTGGACACGGTGCTGGCCAAGGTGCCGGCGGACCTGCAGCAGCGGATGCGGCGGCGGCAGCGGGCCGGGGACGCGGCGCCCGTGCCCACCCAGGCCTCGCTGGTGACCCTGCACCGGCAGGTGATCAAGGTGCTGCAGCATCACCACCGCACCGAGGCCCAGTGGGATCTGCTGGTGGCCGAGGTCAGCACAACAACGCACCGTCCCGCGCACCTGTTCAAAACTAACTAAACTCGCCGTATCTTTAGTATAATGGCTTGGCTTCTGTTAGTTTTATTTGTCTTTAGCTATTTATTCTTCGTCTCATGGCGTGTATCGTGAATGAGGTAGTTTGTAACAACCTCTTGTGCTTCGTGTTTTCCTCTCGGTGGGTATTCGGTCGTTTTGGTACGTCTGGACGCTGTGTGTAGCCCTGGTGCGTCAATCAGCCCCCGGTATCACGTTCAGGTGATTGAGCTGGAGGACGTCTCGGAGAACCAGCGGCACCGGGACGGCTACTTCAAACCGAGCCTGGCGCGGCCCCCGACTGGAGCAGCCTGCTCGTCGGACCCAGGCTAGGTACCGACCTCTGTGCTGCCGACTTCATATCGCCACAACATTTGCTGTTAAACCGCCGTTCTTGTAGTGGAGTGGATACGAAGTCACCTCGAGAGACAGGCCATTATATCGAAGTCGCGATGTTGTGGGAGATCAATAAAATGACTGTCTTCAGTCAGATACAGGGGACTGGAAGTTCGGTGGGGTTGGTGATGTTCGTGTATTCGTAGTTGACAGAAACGAAACTTGTTCCAGGAAGACAGGGTATTCGTCATGAGCATGTTGGCGGTTCCCTATGCGACGCGTTTGGTGTTTTTTTCAAAACCACCTGTGACCTGTTGATGAATGTTAAATATGTTTGAAATTTGCCCTCCTAAATGGCTCCGGTGGAGTGTTTAAACTTATAAGCTTCCTCTTCTTGTTAATCTGAAACAGCGGTGTTAATACCTGTTGAGTCTCAGTAGCGCTTGTTGTGACCCAGCACTAACCTTGGCAGAGTGGTACTGGAAGTGTCGGTTCCGCGGGTACTTCCTGCGCTGCCTGGCCGTCCTGTGCGCCCTCACTTCCTTCATGGTGGTGTGGTCAGAGCTGACCTTCTTCAACAAGAGCCCGACACTCTCCCTGTTCGCCGTATTCATCAACGCCGCCAAGGCAAACCATGACTACTTCGCCTTGGAGGTGAGGCAATCATATATTAATTGTACGGTGTGCAATGTTTAGTAGGTTCATTTCCGTCTACACGATGGTCTTGTCATAAAAAGGTAGCTGACTCTTGGTATCCTGTCGCTGTTGCGGAACGCATGCCACTTGGTAGCCTTGAGGAATTGGATTTCCTTTCGAATCGTCACGACATTGCTCATTTGTTGGAGTAAAATTGGGAGTCATGAAAAATGGAAGAATTCCTCTGTAGTAGTAATGCATTCTATTGTTTGCTGGAATGGTAAAAAAATCAAAGGCTTTCATCGTTCATAAAACGCTGAAGAAAGTATTACATACGTGCTTTAATAATCATGTGGGGTAAGTGGATAGCTATCACGATCTGGAATCGCAAGATGAAGCAATAAATGGCTGAGTATCACCTCTTGAATCAGATTTTTTTAGCTATGGTGTCGTTATATGCTATGTGTTGTCTTAATTGGCCCGTGCTGTATAGTCCTGGTGACTGAGGCGCCCTAAGACCACAGAACACACTGTCTTAACTGGATCGTTTTTCCAGTGCAGGCCCATAGGACTTTGGGCAGTTTTCTGCCAGTAATAGACTTGTGAGTATGTATGCCCTGTTCTGGCTCCGACGCTGGCTTTCACTCATCGGCTTTAAATGGTTCGGGGGAGCCGATCCACCCTCAATAGAAAGCTCTAAACGCTCTGGGCATCTGCGGGATTTGTGGTAGGACTCGCGAGGTGACCTGCGCGCCGTGTTGCGCAGGTGGTGTCGTGTCTGACCATCGCCTTCCTCTGCGTCTGCACCTACTACACCATCTTCAAGATCCGCGTCCTCAACTTCTACTACCTGGCGCCCAACCACCAGACCGACCAGCACAGTCTCATCTTTTCCGGAATGTCAGTGTCCGGCGCTAGCTAAATTCACTGAAACTGGATACAGTAGCTCATGGCCCACAGGTTGCCGGCTCATTTAAAGCGCATTATTTTGTTTTACAATTTTTATATAGGTTGTCAAGTATTCATACTATAACATTCACTCAAAAAAGTTAAAAAAAAACCAATTCCAAAGGAATCACCCCCACACTCACGCAAATCCAAAACGTCATTTAAGAAATGCATTTTCAATAAACATCTCCAATATTCCCCGCTAAAAAATAAAAAGCAAGACAAAAACCCCCTACAAAAACACCAACCAAAACCACACAAAACCGGAGCACACCAAAAACAAGTTAAAACATACAAGTTAAACGTCAAGCCCAAGGCCATTGGCCACCCCAAGAACGGATCGCACAGCCAAAAACCCACATCACCCAACCAAGGACGTGGACCATGGATGCTTGCGACGCAGGCCGCGAGAGTCTTTGAATAACCAAGCAGCGGCGACCCAGGGGGTTGCAGTGTCAGGCAACCACGGATGCGCGCGTGATTCACGACCATTTCGAAACAAAAAGCAATTTCAACTCATTTAAACTATTTTAAGTAAAAAAATCAACAGCTATCAAAATACAATAACAAATGCCCAAAATTCACTGATATAAAATCAACCACAACAATCATTACAACCACATTACGACAATTAAAAATATCATTCTTAAACACCCTTAGATGAATTGTTCCATGATGGATTTTAAAGTATTTGGGTACTGAAAGTACTCTCTACGACATTCTTGTCTTACCCTGCCCCAATTTTTTTTAAAGAAAGTTATAGAAAAGTATCTAGACTACACTTAGTAGTTGCGTTAATTTGAATGTTTTTTATCAATAGGTGGACAGCCTCTGTTCCCTGGTTTGGTCCATATATTGTCCCCTGTTAACTCCATGGCAAAAGGAGGGGATATTTAGGATTCGTACAAATTCGACAATAATTTTGTGACTGTTCGGGCAGTTGACAATTCTTCCTTCTTACCCCTTTGATATATTCCATATTGTACCGTAGCAACTCTTGAATCCTTCGAGGAGAGAAATCACTGGTTCGTCACCCGTCGTTATGTACCTTATATTATAACATATATTCACGCTCGAGGATGCGTGTGGTGGCGGAAGCTTGAACTAATGTGGCACCTTCGTTGGTTTTGAACTGAGCTATCAGCAGGGTTGGTATTTTTGCCACTTGAGAGGGCATTCTGCCGCCAGCCGGTTTTTGCCGCGGTTTAAACCGGCAAAAAGTGGCAAAAATGCGGGGAGGACAAATTTTCCGTTATTCTCGGAAACGGAACTTAAAGCGTTTTCCAACAGTTGTTATCAACATGATGCAGATAATCACACTGTATTTTCGGTATTCTGATCACCGAAATTTGATATTATATATCCTCTAGTCTTAGTCTTAAGCCTCCAGGGTAGCAAACGAATATAGGATCACATGCCATCCACAGTTCAATCAGTTCAATGGCTATTCCTCGATAATATTAACAGCTGAAACAAATAGTAGCTAATTCTGATGTCTCGTGACATTTTTCTTGAAATAAGGTGGTTTTCATGGCAAGAATGTCAATCGATCGAGTTTTATCAGAATTCAGCCCATGCACTGAGGTCTCCGATGCAGTTCTCTATCGGTGTTATGCAAGCGCCTTTTAGGTGCATGGTATATTACTGCAAATACCGTAATTATTTTGCGTGTATCTTATTTGGTGATTTTTTTTGGTGTTTCACAATGCTGAACAGTAGCGAACATAAGAAAGGGTATAAGCTGGGGATTTTCAAGCCCATCAGAGTGCCTGGTGTATTGCGTATTTTTCGGCGAAGGACATTATTTAAGCCTAAATACATGGAAACTGGCGACGACACATTTTGCAGCCGCTAGTAGGGACCAGACCTGGAGTCTACTGTCTCAGTGACAAAGAAGGAAATTTACGACGGACGTCAGACGGGAGGGGAATGCGACACGACGCTCTCCCCACTCGGTAGGGGGTGAGGCACGGATAACGAATCAGCACACGGATGCAAAACTGAGCGGCAAAAGGTTGATGAGCAAAAAAATGGCACACGGTCTAAATGAAAGCTGGTAAGATTTAAGTAGTGCAGAAGGGGCAAGTAGATGCATACCAAATGAACAAGACGGCTCCTAAAATTTATTGCTACCGGCCGTTGGGGGGGGCAAAAACACTATTTTGGGCTTTGGAGAATGGCCCTTCCCCCCTGGATCTGACAATGGGTTGGATACAGCCATAAAAGACTACCTGGCTTGTACAAATTATTGAGGTTGCATGATAAATTGGAAAAAGATAGTGCTAAAGCTTCTCAATACACAGTAAGATACGTTTTCACGCCAGGAGATGCACTTACTTTCATATTCAATGCAAATATCAGCTAATATTTAGTATTCCATAGTTTTTGCCACTTTGCCACGGGGCTTATGTCAGCCGGTTTAAACCGGTTTAAGCCAGTGGTTTAAACCACTTTCTGCCGGCTGCTGCCAACCCTGGCTATCAGTCGCAAAGAGCGTTAAGTGGAGTCGAATTAAGCGCCCCAGACATTGCTAAGTAAAGGTATTCACAGTTGATGCACTTAGTCGACTTCATATCGGTCTGAAAAGTATAATCCCGGGAAGGCCGTTGCCGGCCTTTGTACAGTGGTGCACACTAAGTGGGCTTGAGCCGGTGAATAACAAGGATGTTGAGAGACACTCCAGCTAATGGCGGTGAGCGGCGACGCTGCCCGCCGTAGTGCACGCGCTGAGTCCGTCAGAATGTACGCCGCTAGTACTTTGTATCCGGAGTGATGTGGTCTGTATGCTCACGGCACCGTTGCCAGGCTGGTGTTTAATTTGGTATCCTGAGACGTCTTATCCACCTCTTGAACTAAGCAATATTCAGAGTTGATATCCGTGATCAAGATTTGAATATTGAAGATAATGATATTTGAATATTGAACGATATATTTTCATCTAACTGAGGCTCCGTGATATTGTATTCGATGAAATGCGATGGCGCGTTTGGGCCTAAAACTAGCTGGAGCGTAGCGTAATTACGTAACGTAGTCGTAGCCCAGAACGGCTCTGCTCTGCACCGTGTTTGGTAACCAAAGAAGTGGTTCTGTGCATATATAACCCTTTTAACCTATATTTGTGCGTATACTCTATACTTATCCCAGAATATTACCACCCGCAGTAAGTTTGGCATTCATAAAATAGTAATAATATTATTAATTATTGATTTTCTGTCCATCCGGTACTAAGAGCATTACCATAACAACAGGAATGTTGAACCTCTGAGCCAGGCTCATTTTTAAAGCTCAACATTGGCATCCGGTGCCTCGTAGCACCACAATAACAGGTAAAAAGCACACCCACACACCAGAACAGGTCGGAGGACATTTTATTGTTATTATGCAGATGTTGGGACTGTCACATTTTGTCATCCCGCCAGGACGGGGACAGAGAGCATGTGTCATTCATTCTCGTATGATTGCCACTCCCTAAAAGCCGCTATTTTTCCTATTCGTGCGATCCCCTGATAGCGACTGATTTCCTTTAAACTTACCAGGGAACCATAAATGAATGAATGAATATTGGAATGAAAACTATCCACTCATAATTTTCAAAGTTAATGAATTTAAACCATCAAAATCTGTATAACCTTACTGAGCATTTTCCTCTCTTCCGTTTGTTTCATGTTTGCCTGAGAAATACTACTGTATCCCTCCTCCGACACCTGTTGTATGTCTTCAGGCTTCTGTGTCGGCTGACTCCGCCTCTCTGTCTCAACTTCCTTGGAATGATTCACATGGACAGCCACATCATCAAGGACAGGGTCGACGAGACGGCCTACACGCAGGTAAGTGGTGGTGTAGCACTGCTGATGTGTTCACGTTCGTGAGGTGAAGCCGACGGGAGGGACTCGTCTTGTCCCTGTGCCGTCGGAACCGCGGACAGAGACGGGCGGGCTCCTCCCGCCGTCATGGAGTAGTGTTTCGAAGCTGACGGGCGTCGGCGGCAGCGCACTGTCGCCGGCTGGTGGTGGGACTGGCGGGTGTACCTGTCGGAGCGTCTGACACCAGCCTGCGAACCATGCCCGGCCTGGCAGCCATGCCCTGGCACGCGGCGTTCCTGCCGCTGCTGTAGCGGTGGTGCTGGAGGCCGGCCCGTTTCAGGACCTCCGGCCATCTCCGGTACAACGAGCATTTCTGGATACCGGAAATAATCCGAGCGGGTAGGGTCCTCCGTAACGTGGCTGAGGGCCAATATCTCATCCACAGCGATATGTTAAAGCTGCTTCCTTGAGTTGCGCTGGATGCACTTTCGGTCTCTCAATGTGCTGTGAGAGTCCGGTGATTTTCTTTCGGCATGGAAGGGGGAGGGTGCTTGCTCTCCGTACTATACTCGTCCCCATTCTGGAGCCGGGTGAAACCATCGCAGACCGTGTCTACTTCAGGCCGATCTCACTGACATCGTGTTGCAAACTGCTCAGGAGGATCTTCAGTGTTTGACCTAGATTGACTAAGTTTCTGGACATTCCAGCTGTTTTTAATAACGATAAGTGTGGTTTTTGGAAGGTTAGCAGTATGGTTAGCAATATGATATGACTAGACAACGGCTGTTGGATGTTTTTTTCTGAATTACGCAAGCTTATTGTCCGCAGTTACGGTGTATAACACAATTTGGCATCATGGATTCCTTTTTAAGGCGTATGGACTGCGTTGGCTTATATGTTTTACGTTCTTTTTAGCTGACAGAACATTTTTCGTTCATTTTGATTCCTGCTCAGATTTCTTTTATCGGGAAGAAGATATTGCCTTGGGGGAGAGTGTTAAGTGTGGGCCCAAGGTCCGTTTAAAATAAAACTGTAACGGCCAGGGCACCGTTAGTACGAAAAGCTCGAGATTCGTGGCAGACGTATCCGGGACTTCGTCGCCGTTACGTAAACTCCAGCTCTCGGTTGATCGCCTGGAGCTCGGGTGCTCTGGGAACGGTGAGAAATTCTCACCCTCGAGAACATTGTACGCATCCATTTTTGCAGGAGGCGCCTACTCTGCTCAGAACCAGTGGTTAAGTCAGCACGCAGCCCCAGTTGTTTTACAGCCGATAACAATATTTTCACGTCGTATTCGATAAGCTTCTTATCTACAACGGGTATCTTAAAAACCGGCGAGATAAGTATTCTAAAATATTCCGTTGTCTGAAATGTGTGCCCGCACTTCGCACGGATCTAACAGAGAGACCTTGCGGGTCCCCAATCGATCTATGATTTATTCTTAGACTGATTACATATGCTTGTGCACGATTCCTCTAGTGGGTGTGTTAAAAATTTCCTTGATAGGTTTTGGAGTGCTGATGCGAGGAGCATGATTATACGCTGACAAGAAGCAGACCGTCTTGTCTCCTGGAATCCTGGATATAAGATGCACTTAGGCTTAATTCGAGGAGACAGGCCATTATGTACCCTGCCAATCTAAAAAGTACCTTGATGTAATCCATCACAGTGCCCTTCGTGTCACCTCGGGAGCTCTCCAGACAACGTCGGCTACCAGCCTGCTTGTAGAGCCCAACGAGCCCCCACCATCGTAACGAATACCTCCACTGGGACACCGGCTTACTTATAAGTTAGCGCGGTTCCCGCACCGCCCTACGTATAGCGCCGTTTTTTCGCAGTGCGTTGCGTAGCCGATCTTTTCAATGGAGCGCGCAGAAAGCCTCAAGGTTCGACTTCAGAACGTGGCGATTAAGAGCCGATTCCAGCCGCGTGTTATATCTCTCAGCCCGCGCTCCGGGGTCCCTTCATAGTAACGGGTTGGTCAAAATGTGAAACATTCTTGGCGCACAAATTTGATACATTCTTGACGCACAAACCCGGGGCTGAAATGGCGTCTTCAGAACTGAAGCGGCTGGCATCAGAGCACTTCTCGTCTTGTTCAGGACGTGTGACTGTTTTGGTCAGATGATTCGAGGACAGGAGAGGGATGTGAGAGCAGAATGGGGGTGTGCCTCGTGGCTGTTATTGTTTCGGCGGACAGCTTTCCTCGCCCTCATCTCTTGTGCGTTAAACTCTGAACTTGCTATTTTACAAGCAAAAAAACGTTTTGTGTCTGGACCAAAAGATACTCCTGCGCGGCTAGGGCCTCGCATCGGCTTACAAGGTCGTGCTTGTGCTGGGTGCCAAGGATTGTAGGCATAGCTGAAATTGAGGTAGCACCATCTTGAGCAAAACGGGCTTCACTAAGGCCCTGCTCACGACCACTATCGTTCCATGCGTGTCACCTCCTCCCACATTTAAGGTTTTATTCACAACCAATGGAAACTCCTCCGGTGATGCTGTCAGTAATAGCAATCTGCTCTCGATGGGGCCGCAAATTTATGATCGGCCATCGTCTTCAAGGCGATGCGTCGGCCTAAAGAGGTGGCATTTTGCCGGTTGTATGCCGGTCACACGCTAGCTACCCACCAGTACGTGCTGTTTGGAGACGCAGACGCGCCACCGCTCCGTCGTCGCTGTTGACCCCTCTCCGTACGATATGTGCATGTCTCCTATTCGAATATGAAAAGAGACTGAAATGTTTGGGGGAATGACAGCGAGTGTTCACGCCAGCGCACTCGATCGGTCGCGGTTGTCATGTGGCGGACAAGTTAGGATAAGTCTGATATGGTCGGACGCACAAGGTATGGTTGAACACATGGACGTGCTGTCTGCCCGTAAATAGTGGGTCATATGCTCGTGGCGTTTTTCCAAGATAATGAGCCACATGGACGTGCTGTCTGTCTCCAGATAATGGGCCACATGGACGTGCTGTCTGTCTCCAGATAACGGACCACATGGACGTGCTCTTTGTCTCCAGATAATGGGTCACATGGACGTGCTGTCTGTCTCCAGATAATGGGCCACATGGACGTGCTGTCTGTCTCCAGATAATGGCCCACATGGACGTGCTGTCTGTCTCCAGATAATGGCCCACATGGACGTGCTGTCTGTCTCCAGATAATGGACCGCATGGACGAGCTGTTTGTCTCCAGATAATGGACCACATGGACGTGCTCTTTGTCTCCAGATAATGGGTCACATGGACGTGCTGTCTGTCTCCAGATAATGGGCCACATGGACGTGCTGTCTGTCTCCAGATAATGGCCCACATGGACGTGCTGTCTGTCTCCAGATAATGGACCGCATGGACGAGCTGTCTGTCTCCAGATAATGGGCCACATGGACGTGCTGTCTGTCTCCAGATAATGGGCCACATGGACGTGCTGTCTGTCTCCAGATAATGGCCCACATGGACGTGCTGTCTGTCGCCAGATAATGGGCCACATGGACGTGCTGTCTGTCGCCAGATAATGGGCCACATGGACGTGCTGTCTGTCGCCAGATAATGGGCCACATGGACGTGCTGTTTGTCTCCAGATAATGGGCCACATGGACGTGCTGTCTGTCTCCAGATAATGGACCACATGGACGTGCTGTTTGTCTCCAGATAATGGGCCACATGGACGTGCTTTCTGTCTCCAGATAATGGGCCACATGGACGTGCTGTCTGTCTCCAGATAATGGGCCACATGGATGTGCTGTCTGTCTCCAGATAATGGGCCACATGGACGTGCTGTCTGTCGCCAGATAATGGGCCACATGGACGTGCTGTCTGTCGCCAGATAATGGGCCACATGGACGTGCTGTCTGTCGCCAGATAATGGGCCACATGGACGTGCTGTCTGTCTCCAGATAATGGGTCACATGGACGTGCTGTCTGTCTCCAGATAATGGGCCACATGGACGTGCTGTCTGTCTCCAGATAATGGGCCTCATGGACGTGCTGTCTGTCTCCAGATAATGGGCCACATGGACGTGCTGTCTGTCTCCAGATAATGGGCCACATGGACGTGCTGTCTGTCTCCAGATAATGGGCCACATGGACGTGCTGTCTGTCTCCAGATAATGGCCCACATGGACGTGCTGTCTGTCTCCAGATAATGGGCCACATGGACGTGCTGTCTGTCTCCAGATAATGGGCCACATGGACGTGCTGTCTGTCTCCAGATAATGGGCCACATGGACGTGCTGTCTGTCTCCAGATAATGGGCCTCATGGACGTGCTGTCTGTCTCCAGATAATGGGCCACATGGACGTGCTGTCTGTCTCCAGATAATGGGCCACATGGACGTGCTGTCTGTCTCCAGATAATGGGCCACATGGACGTGCTGTCTGTCTCCAGATAATGGCCCACATGGACGTGCTGTCTGTCTCCAGATAATGGGCCACATGGACGTGCTGTCTGTCTCCAGATAATGGGCCACATGGACGTGCTGTCTGTCTCCAGGTAATGGGCCACATGGACGTGCTGTCTGTCTCCAGGTAATGGGCCACATGGACGTGCTGTCTGTCGCCAGATAATGGGCCACATGTACGTGATGTCTGTCTCCAGATAATGGGCCACATGGACGTGCTGTCTGTCTCCAGGTAATGGGCCACATGGACGTGCTGTCTGTCTCCAGATAATGGGCCACATGGACGTGCTGTCTGTCTCCAGGTAATGGGCCACATGGACGTGCTGTCTGTTTCCAGATAATGGGCCATATGGACGTGCTGTCTGTCTCCAGATAATGGGCCACATGGACGTGCTGTCTGTCTCCAGGTAATGGGCCACATGGACGTGCTGTCTGTCTCCAGGTAATGGGCCACATGGACGTGCTGTCTGTCGCCAGATAATGGGCCACATGTACGTGATGTCTGTCTCCAGATAATGGGCCACATGGACGTGCTGTCTGTCTCCAGGTAATGGGCCACATGGACGTGCTGTCTGTCTCCAGATAATGGGCCACATGGACGTGCTGTCTGTCTCCAGATAATGGCCCACATGGACGTGCTGTCTGTCTCCAGATAATGGGCCACATGGACGTGCTGTCTGTCTCCAGATAATGGGCCACATGGACGTGCTGTCTGTCTCCAGGTAATGGGCCACATGGACGTGCTGTCTGTCTCCAGGTAATGGGCCACATGGACGTGCTGTCTGTCGGCAGATAATGGGCCACATGTACGTGATGTCTGTCTCCAGATAATGGGCCACATGGACGTGCTGTCTGTCTCCAGGTAATGGGCCACATGGACGTGCTGTCTGTCTCCAGATAATGGGCCACATGGACGTGCTGTCTGTCTCCAGGTAATGGGCCACATGGACGTGCTGTCTGTCTCCAGATAATGGGCCATATGGACGTGCTGTCTGTCTCCAGATAATGGGCCACATGGACGTGCTGTCTGTCTCCAGATAATGGGCCACATGGACGTGCTGTCTGTGCTGTCGGACGGCTTCAACATCTACTTCCCGATGTGCGTGCTGGCCTTCTGCCTGGCCACCTGGTTCTCGCTGGGCGCGCGCCTGCTCAGCTTCCTGGGTTTCCAGCAGTTCATCGCTCAGGTGAGGACGCCGACGGTGACCGGAGGGCTAGCCGGTGAGGTAGGGCAAGCTCGGGTGGGAATCTTGATGGTTGCATTTGAGGTGAACGTTGCAGCTGACATCTCGAGATGCACGCCAACTTTGCCTTCCACATCGATCGTTAAAATTAACTGTATTTTTATATCACTTCTAATTATTTTGAACATTTGAATTTATTTGTGTTGAAGCAAATAAGTTTGCTAAATGATGGATAAGCAGTAGTTGTGAGTTGTCTGGAGCGATGTAGCGTCGCATTTATAAGCGCCATGCTGATGTCCGTGCTGGTCTCAGGACGAGATCACTTCGGACCTGGTGGACGAGGGTCGGGAGCTGATCCGGAGGGAGCACCGCCGCCAGCAGCGGCAGCGGCCCGCCTCCGGCGCCGCCGCCGACGGCGCAGAGCCCAGGGGCCGGGCCAGCCAGGCGTACCGCGCCGCCAAACAGCGCACACAGCAACACTGTAAGTCCGTGCAGCCGGCCGCTGGGCAGTCTCACTGTTCCTGTGTTTCAGTGCGCGGGCTCCTGCCCTCTTGACGGCTCCGTGTCAGTGTCCCAAAACCTGCAGTGCTGGGTGCAGAATGACACCCAGTCAAGCAGAATTTTCCACTCACTTTTATATATTTTTTGCTGAGTTTTCCTCTCACTTCCAACAATACTTACTACTATTTAATTTTACTCAACAATACTTACTACAAAGGCCAGTTCCATTGCCTCCTCTACCAACGTCCACTGGAAAAAGAGAGCAGCAGAATCTACTAAAAGATCGCCAGATTAACTCGGCTCTTATGCGCTTCTTTGGCTTTTCTGCAAGAAAATCTGGCGATTTCTATTTTTCTAGCCAATTTTACCTGGCATCCTTATATCCACCGATTTCAGTAGAATAACTGAATCGAAATTCTGGCGCGGGCAAGACACTCAGTGCCCCTGCCCCACCGGAGAAAGTTCCAATGGGTGAACACCGCCACTAAATTCCACCACTCACAAAATTGGTGAGTAGAAAATTAGACACCCTAGCCTTGTGCTGCCAAAAAAATGAGCTGACCGCTTTGAAGATACATTTCTGGAAAGCAGTTTATCTGTGCACATGACTTCTAGGCTTACGTCCTTGAAAAATTGTTTTTGTATTTCTGGTACCGAGAATAGTGAAAAACCATTTTTGGTCATCTTGTTGTTAAAAGCAATTATCTTGAAATTTGTATGCTAAGTAGCATATTTTTTGACATTGTATGATAGAAAATTGACCATTTATTTCAAAGAAAAATTTTTTATCCATATCAGCCCTTCATTGCTGCGTCCACGCCCTGTGACACCCTAATCCACTCACGACACCCTACGACACCCTAGGCATAAATACGCTGATATTTAAGTTCAACTGAAAGTATCCGGTACTTGAATACATTGAAACTCTACATTTTCATTAAATAATTTTTTGGGCAACAGGAATGCATCCAGTTACCCTTCAAACATCGGCACTTTTTTGTATGGCTGGTCTTCGGCGTGGACTTAAGAAATCGCCGTCTTTACATCTAGTAAATAAAAGCGGCATCTTTAGGCTTTTTGAAAGGCCGGTTTCATATTCCTTATTGACAAAAACATTGTTAGTCTTCTTCTTGGTGTGCTTTTAGTTGTATAATTTTCTAGTTTATAAGGATTTAGAAAATGAATTTAGAGCAATTTTGAAATGCAAATTATGTTGCTCATGCGACCGGCAAGCGGAAAGCTACCAGAAATTTAAATTAGTAGTCGCTATGACGCTGTCGAAACCCGCCGCGCCTGGCTGATTGTAGACGAAAGGAAGAAACAACAGAAAAGAGGCTGTTAGCTTCGATTAGATATTGATAGAAAGCAGCATACTCATATGAAGGTGAGTGTATATGTGAAGAGAAGCAGGGGAATTGACAGGTAAAGAAAAGAAACTTTCAGCAAGAGTCTGGAAGAGTTTATTGCCATGATAGAAAGTTTGTAGTTTCGTCTGGGTTAGTTACGTGTAAACCAAGGCTCTACTGGGCCCTAGCATAGGTGTATGCGAGGTGCAGTGATTGAGGTCACGAGTGGCCTCCAAAATTCCGATAGCTATAGGTATAGGTATAGGAGGGGCGTTGTCCCGGACAGGAAAACTATACAGTGTATGCTTAGATAATTAATTTTGGAACTAGGTATTGCATGAAAAAATCCCTTTTCATTTTTCACCACCTGCCGATCTCGGAGGCCCCTCTGCAGAGTTGGTCTAAGGGGGCCCCAATATTTCGTCTCAGGGGCCCTTTAAAGCTGGTCGTGTGGGAGAGGAGAGGAGGGACACAAGAGTTGGTCTAGGAAGCCCCCCCAAGAGTCTTGGTGGCTCCCAGAGTTCTTTCCCCTGAAGGTTGGTCTCAGAGGCCCCTTAAAAAGTTTTTATTTGTGAAATTCACCAACTCCTTAAAAAATTGGGAGACTGTATCAGGGGTTTCAGCTGGTAAAGATTTACCTGCTTAACCCAAATTTTTCACATGGGAATGGTCAAACAATGCTGTTTGGGGACGATTTAAAAATATTTACTTTGAGAAAATTAAAGGAAATATCCATCCTTCAGTTCATACAAGGGCTCTGAGAGTTTACCACCTGAGTACCCAAATTGGAAATTTTTACTCCGCCATACATTTGGAGGAATTTTCCACTCACTCGCCATACATTTCGAGCTGAATTTTCCACTCGACACCCTAGCGCAAAACCTATGTTGGGTCACTGCTCCGTGTTTCACTGTCGTGTTCCTGCCCGCTCTGACGGCCCCATGTTCCAGTGCGTGGGTTCTTGTCTTGTCTGACGACCCCGTGTTCCAGTGCGTGGGTTCCTGTCCTGCCTGACGGCCCTCTCTTCCAGTGCGCGGGTTCCTGCCCTCCGAAGACCCCATGTTCCAGTGTGTTCCAGTTCGCACGTTCCTGCCCTCTCTGACGGCTCTCTGTTCCAGTGCGCGGGTTCCTGCCCTCTCTGAGGACCCCGTGTTCCGGTGTGTTCCAGTGCGCGGGTTCCTGCCCTCTCTGACGACCCCATGTTCCAGTGTGTTCCAGTTCGCACGTTCCTCTCCTCTCTGACGGCCCTCTGTTCCAGTGCGCGGGTTCCTGCCCTCTCTGATGACCCCGTGTTCCAGTGTGTTCCAGTTCGCACGTTCCTGCCCTCTGACAGCCCTGTGTACCAGTTCGCACGTTCCTGCCCTCTCTGACAGCCCTGTGTACCAGTGCGACCAGTGCGCGGGTTCCTGCCCTCTCTGACGGCCCTGTGTACCAGTGCGCGGGTTCCTGCCTTGTCTGACAGCCCTGTGTACCAATGCGCGGGTTCCTGCCCTCTCTGACGGCCCCTTGTTCCAGTGCGCGGGTTCCTGCCGCGCTCGGACAGCGGCGAGTCGGCGCGCCTGGAGCTGCTGGGCTCCCCGGACCCGCCGTTCCCGGGCGGCACCGTCTCGGCGCCGGGCCAGTCGGACCCCTGGCGGTCGGCAGGAGGCGACGAGTGGCGCGACCCGGCGGACGGCGACGTGGGACAGGTGGGAGAGTTCAGCTACAGTTTCTCCCGGGGGGCGACCGGTCGCACCGCCGGCGCCTACCCGGCCCGCGGTATATTCGATGATGTGTAGACCAGTGATGTAGACTGGTGTTGATTATGAGAGACAGTCAGCCAGACGGGCATTGAAAGGTGTGAGTGGGTCGGCGTGGCTTTGAAATATCATGGGGGGTGGCTATCATTTTTGGTTACGGGATCAGCGCGTTCGCCATAGTGAGCTCATGTTTAAACTGTGAGAGAGAGCTCGGGTATAGAGTGAATAATGTCTGTCAGGCTTGGACTCCATTACTTCCTGGATGTGTGGGGTTCGTAGGTGTGAATTCGAATCATGTCGCCCGGTACTGATCGTCACATTTTCGGTATTACACTGCGAGATAGGTAGCTGCTGTCCGGAAGATGTTTAAGCGTGCAATTAAGTGTCTCGAGAACCCGTGATTAGCGCAGCGTATGGGTACCGATGGCTGCTATGTGGGTCTGGGAGACAGATATTGTCGTCGTACTTAACTGTGGCTAGCCTATTTATGTCGCGTATTTATTATTTGCGCGCTGTGGGCTGTGAGCGCCGCGCCACGGTGGGTAGTTGTAATGGTCGTGGATGGCAAGCCTCATGGTGGTGATCGGCCTGCCGGAGACGCTAGCGTTTTATATGAATGTGAATGACTGTATCTTCCCTGCTAGGGTTATGTATCAGCAAAAGCAAGTCTAGTATGGCATTCCTTTTCACGTCCGTCTCCACGGGACATGGGCAGCAACCGCCTATTGCCAGTTGTCGGTAATTTCTCGCGGATCTGTAAGCCAGTCTGTGACTGTGTTCTGCTCAGTTCGGCAGCTTTACTCGTGGTAGGCTGCTGACTGTTCTGCCAGGAGCTCTGTCCAGTCGGCATGTCCGGATGTGTCAGAGCTGTGGTCAGTCGGCGTTCGTATGGGAACGGGTGCTCAGGGTGTTCATCGTGTCAGCTCTTCTGAGTCATACGTGCTATCGTTTGCGATGAAATCGATGCCTGGCGAATTGATTGAGGTGGTAAATCCGGATCACTGTCTCTCTTGCGTTGATTGGCACCCAGCCCTCCACTCCCTGACGCTAGTCCTGCGCCGTCCTCGTGAAATCAACAGTGTCCACTGGTCGCTGCCTTGTCAGTGACGTCTGGCTGTTCTTCATGACTATAAGACGCTACTTTATTCAACGTTGTAACCCTTTCATCCGTGTTCGGTATTGCTTAAGTCCAGCACACGTTGAGAAGTGTATTTGCGGTGTTGGCTGCACTTACCTGTTGCGAAGATCTCAGCGACGTGTTGTCGCTAGAACTACATGGCATATCTAAGCACATCTAAATATACGCTTCTGGTCACGTGATCTACCAGACTTTCCTTTCTTCATCGGCGTTACATTTCGAAGTTAGCAAGCCGGCAGGAAGGGTGAACTTCTCCAAGGATGTGGTGTGGTTCAGAACTCAATGAGATATATAATTTCGTCCATTTTTCCGCGAGTATATTTACCTGGTCATCAAACTACAGCAGAACTTTTATTTCATATAACTTCAGTCTTACGGCCATATAACTTAACACGCGCATTGACGGGGGTCTGAGCCACCTTCGCTTTGACGAGGGGGCGGTTACCCTCCCCTAAGATCTCGAGAATCACGTTAGGTAGCGAAAAACGGAAAACGGTGTTGGGTAGCCCATCCACTTCTCCATCGAGAATATTTGAACCATTTTTGTCAGGTCACATTTAAGGTCACGAGAGGTCAAAACATGCCGTAATAGGGATAACATGTATATTAAGTTTTTCGGCCATTACATATGAACAAGTAAAGATAGAGCAAAACGACTTAACTATATGAATCCTCGCAGCAAGCCAAATCGAATGATATATAATTTGACCTTGCTAGGTCAAATCAAGGATTTGACCTGACCTGAGGTCGGGTCAGGGTCAAAATATATAAAATGTATATCATTAGAACTGCAAAGCCAAGGCGAGTCTAATGCAGCTAAAATAAACGCTCATCACTATCTGTTACTGAGTTATACAGTGAAAACCATTTTCCCATGTATTTCCAATGGAGAGGTCATGCCTCGTACCTGATCTTAGGTCATCGATATCAAAAAATACCGGAACATATTTTAGAGAACTCGGTGGGCCCAATATGTGATATGAGTTCACCCTGCTCCGACTTATGCTATCTTAAACTTTTTTCTGAAGTCAGGTCACTTGACCTGTACTGGTGACCTGACCTGAGATGACCTAACCTTAAAATTTTCACAGAAGTTGTAAAAACGATGAGGGAAAGGTATGCCAAGTACGCTACGCGCCGCCGTTTTACTTCTATTTCCGAAAAACCCGAGGGGGGCGGGTACCCGCCTCCCCGTCAATGCGCGTGTAAGTGTGTTACAGAACAAACTAGTGAGAGGATGCAAGTCCGCCCCTGGATTGCTATCGTTTCTTTATGGGCTTAGTAAACGGGATAACATCGAGGAAACATGTGAAGTGAATAGAATGAGTTCCGGCGTATTAAGAATTACGATAAGAAAATGTCACAACTTAAGTTCGTCCTTATTCGGGGGCGGAGTTTTCCCAGGGTCGGTCGGTTTTGATTGAGGTGGCGGCCTAGGGGGCTTATAACAATCTTTCAAGGTTTTTATTTTCGCTTAGGTAGCCCGGTTTGCTTCAGCGTAGTTCACTTCTCTACGGACCGCCGTCTGGGGGGGGGGGGGTTAAGTCTTGCGAATACCAGGTATCAGTCTGGGGAGGTAATGTTGGCATTTTACCACAGCTTATAAAAACATGGCGCAGGGATTTCAGCACATGGGAAATATTCACTAGTGGAAATTATTCCGGCGTATACGTCACTGTTTTTTATTACAAAAAAGCTGCAAGGGATGAATGAACCAAGCAGCATCACCCCGTGGTAATACCAACTGAACAAAACAGTACCGAATCAGGCGTTCTGTTCAGGGGACTTTAAATGCATCGTCATATTCTGGTTGGCGCCATATCAAAATTTCTTGAGCACGGCAGCATTTGACCCCGTATTTTAACCTACTCGAGATTAAATGAAGAGAACATTTGGCGAGCATTATTTGAGCATAAGTACATGAGCTGGTTCTTCAAGCCGCGCCCGTATCCATGATCTGATAGGATTTTACTCTCAGGGCATGTTTCAGCATCTCACTGGCGTTGCGCTGTTTGCGGGTACCCAAAAGGCTAGCTGGCATGCTGCAAATATGCATTGCTGCAGCGCTTTGTGGCTTCAGTGTGGTTTCGATCTTGTGTCTCGTCGTTGCGTTTGCTAATCGTCCCTGGTACGTCCTGTTGTCGGGGCCGCAGTGAGCGAGCTCAGTAGCGATACCAGTCTGCAGCCCAGAGACGCCATTGTTGACTCACATTTATTGTTGGAGCTGTGTCTGAACGGTGGTTTGTTGCCGTTCCATTGGATGACACAAATAATTCACAATGGGTAACAGATGGTACACGTTTCATGCACGCAGAGCGCGAATAAACAATAACAAATGCCCGTATGAGCGATTGCGGGCGGGCAGCCTTCACCTAGCCACTTGGAGGTAATGCCACGACACGTGCAGTCCAGCAGCCTTCGGTGCCGATGGGCCGCTGATCAGCCACTTCCCCGCCGCCCTGAGATCTGAGGAGTACCCCGTGCAACGGGACCTAACGCACCGGCCGCCGCCTGCCGCGATCCCCGCACTGGACCCCGATCAAACCGAACCACCAACCACACCGGCAGACGCAACGGCACCGCCAAGGCCACGCTCCAGTACCGGTTTCTCTGACGTGAGAACTGAGCCGTCGGTCCACGAGCAGGCTCATCACTGGTGTGTGATGCATGAGCTGTGGAACAGTTCTCAAATAAACTAGCCCAGCGTTCGCACATGCCCGGGAAGTATCGCGTCTGTGGTGCGTTTGATCACTACCGTGGCCCGGTCGTCTTCAGCAGAGGTCGGCAACACATTCATTCCCTTTGGATCGATTCAGCGCTCTCTGCTCTGATATGACCATCCACTGCTAGGACCACACTGGCTTTGACCACTCTGAGAATCGGTCGCAGTGTGGGAGATGACTGAACGCTATTACGGAGACTGGGCGGAGCCAGCCCTCGCACGCCGCGGAGGCGGTAGGTAGTGATGCCCAAGTCTGGAAAGTGAGATCGACGATGTTGATGTAGTCGTTGAATAGCTCTTACGCACGGAGTAGGTTTGCTTTGGTCTCGGTGTGCTAACCCGGGGGGCGGCTGAGGGTACCGTGGGAAGGGTCACCCGGGGGGCGGCAGAGGGTACCGTGGGAAGTGTCACCCGGGGGCGACTGAGGGGGCTGTGGGAAGTTTCACCCGGGGGCGGCTGAGGGTACCGTGGGAAGTGTTACCCGGGGGGCGGCTGAGGGTACCGTGGGAAGTTTTAACCGGGCGGCGACTGAAGGGGCCGTAGGGAAACACATCGGACTCAGGCAGGTGAGTTTGTGGAATGGCGGTAATTGTTGCGAACATTGGTGCTGGTCGCACTGCCGCCTTGGATGCTTCGTCCTGCGGCCTGGGGTTAGATGCGAGCCCTGGGTCGGTGCTGGGAGACTGTGGCCGCGATGTGATTGACGAACCCTGCTTACCAAAAGAGGGGTCCAGTGTGTCATGCTCTGGTCGAGATGTGATTGAAGATTTTCCTTTGTAGGTTGTGGGGTCCTTCGGATCGGGTGGAAGCCGAGAAGTGATGGATGCCCCCTTCTTGGACAGTGAAGGGTCCATTTCTGTAGGGTCGGCAGGTGGAAGAGTTGGTGAGGAAGCAGGAGCTGAAGGGCCGTCAGGCTGTTCTGACACATCCAGCGGGGTAGGCAGCGTTGGAGTTACGATGGGGGGATCGCCAACGTCTGCTGGACGGTTCGACGACTCGTCATCTGGGGGCACACGGCTGTCCTGACTTGGGCCGTTGTAAGCTTGTGTGTACGGAGCGTACGGCACGTACGGAGCGTTTTGTGCGTACGGAGCGTACGGTGAGTTGGGAGGACCCTGGCCGTAGGGTGTGTATCGAGCGTACGGGGCGTACGGACGAAGCTGGCCAGTGCCGGGCTGAACGAACACCTCTGGCTGCTTTGGCAGTCGTTCCTGGCTACTGGTGCCGCCGCTGAACCTGGCCAGGTCAGACAAGGAGAGGCCTCGGGGCGTAAAGCCCTGTCCGAACACGCCTGGGGGCAGGTTGCTGAAGCCGAACAGACCCCTGGGTGGGAACTTGGGCTCTCTGTACGGCGCCTCGTAATCGTCCAGCGGCTCAGTATCGTCAAATTCTTCGCCAACAAAATCGCCGCCTTTCAGAACCAACAGATTGCCGTCGAGAAGCCAGACGTCCTTGGAATTGAGGCCGTCCAGGTTGGTCTCGTCGTCGATGTTGTTGATCCCTGGCTCGGCGTCGGCCGGGGTCTCCCGGTACCCATTGTTGAAGAGTATCGCCTGGATGTTGTCGCCGACCGGTGCCAGTGTCACCAGCTTCTTCCTGGTGGTGCGCGGCGCTGCTGTGGTGGTGACTGGCGTCACCAGCACCGCGTTCAGCCCGGCGGCTGATGATGCCGCCGATGACGGCTGGGCGATCCGCCGGATCTGGCGCGCTTCCGAGGACGCCTCGTCGCCGGCGGCGGCCTGGCTGCGTATCCGCCTCCAGAGCGGTGACGACTGCGGCTGAGGCGACGCGGCGGCCAGACTCAGAGTCGCCAGCGCGCTCACCAGACTCAAGCGAAGCGCCGGCATCTGGAACCAGAGAGGGAAGCCGGTCAGTGGCCGCACGGCTGCGGCTGGTATTTCCCAGTGGGAGTTCATTATCGCATCACTGTCGATAACATCGGCGGCGGAGTGGCGACCTTGCTCTCATTCTCCCTCCCCCTCCCCTCTGACGAAGTGCAGATGGGGGCCCCGCACCCTGCACTTCGCTAGTGAGCGGAGTAATGACGATTAGGTTGGCTGGGGTCGGCAGTTAGCGAGGAGATGATGGGTTTCATCACTCTCCCCCGTGGCATTCGAGTGGCCACGGACATTGTTCAGGGGTGCTGCGGTTGGCACAGGGCTGCGTCCCAGAGAAAGGCCAGTCATGAACAAGGCCTTCTTATTAACACTCTTGTAAATATGACAAAGAAGGTTTGTACATAGGGTGGAAAGTTGAATTAGCCGAGCATGTGCAGACCGGAGTTTCTTGGACTCACCTGGAATTCCATGCGTTCCAGGCATCGTCAGTGCACCTCAGCCGTGTTCCTGATAAACTACCAAGCCTCCTATTGTACAGTCATCAATCACTGTTAGCGTGGTTAGCATGGGGAATTCATGGGCCGAACGGTAGCCCTTTCCGGCCCGAGCGGAGACCGGCCGCTCCAGTCGTGTCCCGCCGACCTCCCCGCCGGTGTGAACCGGAGGCGTTTCCAGTGCAATCTCCTACTAATACTAATCAATCTCCGGTGTTCGTTTTCACGAACACCGGAGATTGATTGCAAGTGAGGCTCGAGAAGGCCAGGCGTTGTAAATTGAAATGCTCCTACAGGCCAGATTATTATTGAAATGAGTTTCCTTGAACAAAAAAATCAAAGCCGGTTTGTGTCTTAACGACTTCAGATAGAGGTGCAATGGCACATTATTCCGTGTTTTGAAAATACGTTGTGGCTCCAACATTATTTCATGCTTGAAAATAATCAGAAACTTCAAAGTAAAACCTGCTGATCCCTGAAAATACCGGTGCATATGGTCCACAAAACTATCATAATCCTTCTATGTGCGTAAAGCAATGATTAATATCGGTGGAATTGCTATCGATGTGCCCGATGCATTTGCTAGGTAGAGTGGATCACCTTAAGCGGAGTTATTTCGTGCACTATGTTAGAAAGCATATCTCTGCTGACAGCGGGGACAGCTGCGTACTCTCTCATAAGGGCAAAAGCTCAACTGCCTCGAGTTTTTACGTTACTCTGCGGACTCCGTTGTGATGACCTACTCATCTGGAAGTTCCGCCCTGCTGCCGGCCTGCTGCGATAGTAAACGAGCTGAAAATCGCCAGTCTTCAAGGCGTGTTGCTGCCTCCAGGTTCAAGGACATAGCTTGAGCCTTATTCACTGTGCAGATTTGGAGGAAGATTTAATGAATTTTATCTGGTGTGGTGACGTGATTCTAAAATGAAATCAATTTTCAAAAATCGGGCCCCCTCAGTGTCACCAAACCACCATCTAAGATAAAAGTATGTATTTGGCTACCCATCTTAAAATAGCTCAAACAATATCGCTTCCTAGTAACAATGCTTCACTGCAAGTAACCTCCACATGACCTTGCTTCTGTTCAAGTATTACACAGAAACGTTATATAGACAGTATTCACTTGTAGGTGGACTTTCATATGTGCATACTTGTCTGCATAGACACCATAAGTCCTTATTTTCTTAAACGTGCCTAATGTGAACATCCCACGCGAATTAACACGGAGCGGCCAGCATCATTTCTGCCTGATGAAGCTTGCTGCTTGGTTGCGGTATTAACCAGGGGGCATGACCCCAAGGTTTTCAGGGATAGCAGAAAAGACAGGCCGGCACCGCGGTTGAGGGCTCACCCCACGCATCATTTTCCCATCATCCGAAATTTTCCGGGTCACCCAAGGTCAGGTCACCAGACGAGGTCAACCAAGGTCACCTCACTTCACTTTAGAGCCTGTAAGAGCTACATTTCAAAGTCGATCGATTGAAACTCCCACTTCAGACCTCCCAGGGGCACATGTATATCCGGATTTTCGATTTCGTGCCTGAGGTCAGGTCACGAGGCGACCTCTCCATTGGAAAAGCATGGGAAAAGCTATTCATGATAAAAAGCCACAAAAATGATTGCAAATACTCAGACTGCCAGAACAACGTTTTGGACACCCTTACGGATCCCAGGGTCATATTTGCCCTGACTTTAAGGTCATCCAAGGTCACCGGAGGTCAAAAACAGTATTTACAATAACTTTACCTAATTGAGCTAGAGCGGTGAAACAAACACCATCGTTTTGTCTTGTCACAGCTTCATTTGATATACGGCAAGGTCACTTTTGACCTTTCGTGACCTCAGGTCATATTAGGTCACGAGGTGACCTCTGGCGGTCAAACCACGGCGGGAGGTCTTAACGTTCCACATAGCGGAAAAGTACAGGCAATTTCTATCAAATGTACTTTACCAGGCCTCAATAGCTCTAATGACATAAGAGTTATGCCCAGTTTGTAATCATCGCATATTGAGTGAAAATAGCCGATCTTGACCTAATTGACCTCTGGAGGTCAAACCATTGACCTGAGCACTAAAACATGCAAGTAATTTCTACTGAATCACGCGAGCTTTCATTGCACTTTGCAGATTTGCGCTAACGCCCATATTTTCGGAGTTAGAGGGGGCATCGATGGCCCCCTTCCGGTGGGGCGAAGGTGGCGCCGGACCCCGGTGGGGCGCGGTTAAGCTGGAGCCGAGTAAAGCACAAATGAGCAGTACAGCCGAAAGCGACAGGAGGAGCGTTGTCCCCTTAGCTCCGATAGCTTACCCCAGAACTCCACAGTGCGGGAGGTGTGGGGACTTAACACGCGCATTGACGGGGTCTGAGCCACCTTCGCTTTGACGAGGGGGGCGGGTAACCGCCCCCCTAAGATCTCGAGAACCACGCTATATAGTGAAAAAACGGTAAACGGTCATGGGTCGCCCATCCACTTCTCTATCGAAAATACTTGAATAATATTTTTGTCAGGTCATATTTAACACGCGCATTGACGGGGGTCTGACCCACCTTCGCATTGACGGGGCTAAGATCTCGAGAACCACGGTAGGTAGCGAAAAACGGTAAACGGCGTTGGGCTGGCCATCCACTTCTCCATCGAAAACATTTGAACCATTTTTTTCAGGTCACATTTAAGGTCACGAGAGGTCAAAACATGCCGTCATAGGGATAACATGTAAATTCAGTTTTTTAGCCATTACATCTGAACAAGTAAAGATAGAGCAAAACCACTTGAACTATATGAATCCTCTCAGCAAGCCAAATGGAATGATGCATAATTTGACCTTGCTAGGTCAAATCAAGGTTTTGACCTGACCTGAGGTCAGGTCAGGGTCAAAATATAAAAAAAATGCACATCATTAGAACCGCAAATCCCAGGTGAGTCTAATGCAGCTAAAATAAATGCTCTATCAACATCTGTTACTGAGTTATTCCGTAAAAACCATTTTTCCCATGTATTTCCAATGGAGAGGTCATGCCTCGTACCTGACCTTAGGTCATTGATATAAAAAATACCGGAACATATTTTAGAGAACTCGGTGGGGCCATTATGTGATATGAGTTTCAATCAGATAAGTTCACCCTGCTCCGACTTATGCTATCTTAAACTTTTTTGAGGTCGGGTCACTTGACCTGTACTGGTGACCTGACTTGAGATGACATAACCTTAAAATTTTCACAGAAGCTGTAAAAATGATGAGGGAAAAGGTATGCCAAGTACGGTGGCGCTACGCGCCGCCGTTTTTCTGCTATCTCCGAAAAACACGAGGGGGCGGGTACCCGCCCCCGTCAATGCGCGTGTTAATGTCCCTAGATGTCAAAACATGTTATCATAGGGATAATATGTAAATGAAAGATTTCCGTCATTGCATCTGAATAAGTAAATATAGAGCAAAATAATTGAGACCATTGCAATCCTCGCAGCAAGCCAAATCCAATGATATATAATATGACCTCGCCAGGTCAAATTTGAAATTTGACCTGACCTGAAATCATGTCACGGTCAACTTAGGTAAAATACATATCATTATAATAGCACAGACAAGGTAAATCTGATGCAGCTAAAATAAACGCCCTATCACCATCCCTTACTAAGTTTTTTAGTTAAAACCCTTTTCCCATGTATTTCCAATAGAGAGCTCATTGCTCGTACCTGACATTAGGTCATTGATGTAAAAATACCGGAATACATTTCAGGAGCTTGGGTGGGTTTATTATGTGATATGAGTTTCAAACGGATAAGTTCACCCTGTTCTGAGTTATGCTATCTTAAGCTTTGAGGTCAGGTCACTTGACCTGTACAGGTGACCTAACTTGAGATGACTTAACCTTAAAATTGTGGTACAAGTTATAAAAATGATCAGATAAAAGGTATGCCAAGCCTTTTTTGCTATCTCCAAAAAACCCCACGGGGCGGGTACCCCCCTTCAATGCGCGTGTTAAACTCCCAAACGGTTCCAGCCAGTAACGCGCTGGAACTTCGCGTGTTTGTGTTTTAAATAAACCTCGCCTTGAATCCGTGGTATACGTGCTGTATTGACGACTTCGTGAACACTGAATCTCATGATTGTTTTAAATGGAAATGACTTTTGAACTGCTGTTGTTTTCTTTATAGTTATAGAAACATTTTTTCCGAATGGTTGGTCCGACCAAATCTTCCATCCTTTCCAAGGTCTTTCGATTCCCTCGTTGCCGTGGGCCGGCTGCTGGTAGCACTTATTCCGGATGCAGACCGTAAATTCAGTATTTACCCTAATGGTATTTTACAGGATTTGTTACAAAACGAAACACCGTCCAGGTGGGAAAATACGAACGTAAACACTGGTGTCAAACCGGCGCCCTGCGCTCCCAGCAGTGTGGAAACTTCGTGATCTGGTGACAATAACGACCACGGCCGCCGCTTCACGGCCGGGTGACCGCTGTGGCGATGACGCCGTCCATTCCAACGCCTGGGGGAGGAGTCTCGGCTGGATGACGAGCTCAGAGCTTACCCCAGTACTTTAATGATTCGAAGTGCGTGATTCCATCGCTAGGCTTAGTACCCACTTCCCATCAGATTGTGGGGTCAGAGCCAGGTGGAAATAGCTTAAGCTTAGCTTTGCTCCCGCTGATCACTGTGTCTATTCCAATTCAAATTACCTAGCGAGCTACGTAAGCCTTCGACCACATAAACACGCTAGATAGAGCCTTTATCCAGTCTGGCACTGCACCATAGCGGGTGCAACACTGCGTTATGCTGACGTCACTCCTTTAGTTATGTAAAGATCCGGAGGGACTGTTGAAATCACGCCCGCGCGCCTCATCGGGAGTGACACCATCCTGGGCTCCCCACGAGATCAGACGAGGACGAACAGACCAGTTTGAATCCGGGTCCGTACTTGCAGAGAATTTTGTCTTGATTTGATGCATGTGGACCAGGCATAAGGTATGCCGATTATTCTTAAGCAGGATTGTAGCTATTGTTCCAGATACCGTAATTTATTTAAGGAGCTGACTTTGGGTGCAAGGGCTTGTGTTTGGTGAGCAGCAATGGTTATGATGCTCTGTGATGCTAGATATGATTACACCCTGGATTTCTTGACTTATAGATGCATCCTGGTGATCTTTATAGCACCTGCTCCGACAAGGTAAAAGGTCCCACTGCATACCTGTGGACGCTCAATGCAGTGACAAATCGAAGATTATTGTAACGGAGAGGGGCAAAGCCTCAAGGCAGCAGCCTTTATCATCCGCCTTCTGTGCGTTCCCAGAGACTCGATTTGAACGCAATGCTTGGCTTCTCAAAGAGTAGGTGTTTCGAAAGTTGTACTGGGAATGAGGGGAGATAATTGGGCCAAATGGGTAGTGCTGTTTGGAGAGAGATGGCCAAACAGTCAAATGGAGATCTGTGAATGGTAGTGGACGGGAGGAAAAATGAAAAATATCGGGACCCTCCGCCAGGGCCACCTAACGTGAATTTCAAGGCGCCTCTAACCGACAGTTCCAATATTTTAGGAGGTTCAGGGCGCATAAGGCACCCGATGTGGGCGCCCGCCTTCCACAGGGGGTAGCCGCACGGATCTAAAGGGCGATTGACCACTTTTCTCTCTCTTGGATCCGTCCCTGGTGTAAGTTCGATTTGAGTATGCTGTGCAATCTGGGATGCTTGAAAAATATTTCTAAGGACGGTTCTATGCTCCAGTTTTTACTTGCTTTTACTAGCTTGTATATAGTGCGGGCCCTGAAGGGGGTGGAGGGGGTAAATTTTGATTCTGTGAAGCGATATGTGTCTGAGTGTCTTTTTGCAGAACGGCAGAATTAAGTGGAAGCGGGCAGCCGTAGATAATTTCCCCAGAAATTTATTTGCGGCTGTTTTCTTCGCTTCATTTGTACTGCAAATAAGTGTGACCAGTTGGTAAAAGTCCGGGAAATGTCGTAATGTTGATCACGCGAGTATCTGTAACCCTAACGGAAATAATAATAGCCACAGCAGCTTAAGCTTTTTCTATTCTGCTTGCCATGGGTCTGAGTCATTGCAAGCCTAATGAACCCAGAAACTACGAAATTCTGGCTTCAATGCGATGCAATTTGGCTAAGGTTTGAACTGGTTCATGCAGTATATTTGGAGGTGTTTACAATTACGCTACTAGTCACCTAGAACCCATTTACTCATCGTATACCATCTTAACCCTTGCGCTCCCACGGGTCGATTCAATCCATTAAACAGTTTCGTATTGCATAGAACCAGCTTGATTTATCACAATGCCGGCGAGGACGTGTGTACCAAGTTCAATCTCAGCCCACATTTCACATGATACTTTCAACGAATTGTAAAGGACTTACCCTAGTAATTTTCTTATGTCTGGCCCTTTCAAGGTCAAGCTGAGTCTTAATTAGAGTAGTCTTAATCTTATCGAATCACTTAAGCTACCCATAGTCAGTCACCAAGTTTTGAAAACATTTAAGTCAAAGGTCACCCAGTGCCAGCAGCCATGTGACGGGTCAAACAAGGTCACTGGCCTGAAATGACCTTTACCAGTTTAATAGAATACGTTATCTTAATATTGTTTGAGTACCTACGTTAGCTTCTGTTTCTGCAAATCGACAAGAAAATCCTCTGGCGATTTTCAGGGGACATGTGTGATGGTGTGATGATCCCTATAGTGTCTGCAGGGTTCTTATCAATTATGCAATTCATCAAATGTGTAACTTTTTGTACTTTTCTTTTGTACTTTACTTTTCTTTTACTTACTTTTCTTTTTGTACTTTTGTACTTTTGTAACTTTTCCCTTTGTATGTCGTGATTAATGCAAAATAGCTGAGAAGCGAAATTATTTATATGTAATCATTGATAATAAATCCCATTGCGAGACCTTAACCCTCGCCCTGGTGGGGGTGTTTGAACCCCTTCGGGTTTTTCGGGTGGCACGAAGAAATGCCGGTGCGAAACGCCGCCGTACTTGGCGCACCTTATTCTTGACCAATTCTGCAACTTGCCCCAAAATCTTAAGGCTGGATTATTTCAGGTCAGGTTACCAGTGCAGGTCAAGTGACCTCACCTCAAAAAAATGTTTAAGGTGGTATAAGTAAGAAATGTGTGAATCTATCGGATTGAAACTTATACCACATAATGGGCCCACCGATTGCTACAACATATATTCCGGGCTTTTTCATATCGATGACCTAAGGTCAAGTACGGACCATGACCTCTCCATTGGAAATACATGAGAAAAACAGAAATTGGGCTGTATTTGTGTAGATACAGCTAAGAATACCTTCATATTCTCCAAATCGTAGTATCCTTGGCCCCTTTCTAGGTTCATATTGCAGTTTTTGACCTGTGACTTCTAAGAGGTCATCTGGGGCTATTTAAACAGTTTTCATACTTAGGTCAATAACTTTGCATGAAATGGTGATACAGCTTTTATTTTAATATCATTGCGTTTGGATTGCTATTGCAAGTCGATTTATATGCCTGTTGACTATTCTAGAAAAAAAAGTTACATTGACCTGACCTGAGGGCAGGTAATTTTTGTTCTGACCTAGTATGATCATATTATATGTACATAATTCGATTTGTCATGATAAGAAGAAGCAAATGGTGCCCAAAATGTGATTCTAACACAACTCTGTCAGATGCTAGAGCCCAAAAATTCCACTCAAAGTCCCACTTCCCTTGACCTGTCATAACCTCAATATTGACCGGAGCCAAAAAGCGCTGGTATAGTTTCTTCGTGAATTTGTATGAGGTATCCACAAGCTTTCGTGTTTTTTTCGCTATTCCGCATAGGGGCCGAGTTCAAGGGGGTGTTCAAACATCCCCCACCAGGGCGAAGGTGGCTGGGAGGCCCACTGGGGCGCCGGGTGCGGATTAATGTCACTCTAATCCATGTTTGCGTATGCTTCCGTTCATTAGTTTATTAGTACTATCGGCTGGCCCATGTTTATTTACCTCAAATGACATCATTTGACACAGAACAGCACCTGATAAAACTTCACCGCCCATTTCTGCACCGTGTGCGCTCTAACATATATTAAACTCTGGTAGTATTGTCCATCACGTTAGCCCTTGATTATGGCCGTGTACCTATCCATCATGCAAAAATGCAGCCGGTAGTTTCTGCCTAGCCTTGTGGAGAAACAATAACGATCAGGTTTGGTGCAGCTTACGAGGCGAACAGGGCCACACCCTCCAACCCACAGCATCATACCTTCGAGCTGTGGTCGCTAAAATCCGGTGTTGGACTGCGGGCCAGTCTTCCTGCCGCGATGGCTTCTTCTGATCTTCCGTAAGCTCCTGGGAGCTTAGTTTGTACTTACATGAACCCGATTTTTATCGGAATACCTTCGGCGGGTTCTTAAAACATGTTTTAAAAGCATGATTGCAGCCCTCATTTGGACCGAAAAAGAAAGAGTAAGGAATGCATTTCTTCAGACAAAGACTGGCGTGGATGACCAGCATGGGAAGGTCAGAGCGTATAACTAGGCCCATTTTTCGATGTATTTCATGGTGGTTGTCCTTACAATGCAAATTTATGCTACTTTTTATAACATGCATAACACTAGACGGACAAAGGCTGGTATGCTGCAACGATATTTTACGATATTAAATACGTATCTCCGGGAAAAATATTCAGAAAACTTGACGCAAAATGTTCAAAATTTCGAAAACTATTTATGTAGCATCCTTAACACGCGCATTGACGGGGGTCTGAGCCACCTTCGCTTTGACGGGGGTACCCGCCCCCGCCCTAAGATCTCGAGAACCATGGTAGGTAGCAAAAAACTGTAAAGGCGTTGGGTAGCCCATCCACTTCTCCATCAAAAAAATTTGTACCATTTTTTCTCAGGCCACATTTAAGGTCACGAGAGGTCAAAATATGCCGTCATAGGGATAACATGTAAATTAAGGCTTTCTGCCATTACATCTGAACAAGTAAAGATAGAGCAAAACAACTTAAACTCTATGAATCCTCGCAGCAAGCCAAATCGAATGATATATAATTTGACCTTGCTAGGTCAAATCAAATATTTGACCTGACCTGAGGTCAGGTCAAGATCAAACTGTATAAAATGCATATCATTAGAAGAACCGCAAAGACAAGGCAAGTCTAATGCAGCTAAAATAAACGCTCTATCACCATCCGTTACTGAGTTATTCAGTAAAAACCATTTTCCCATGTATTCCCAATGGAGAGGTTATGCCTCGTACCTGACCTTAGGTCATCGATATCAAAAATACCGGAACAGATTTTAGAGAAATCGGTGGGCCCATTATGTGATATGAGTTTCAATCGGATAAGTTCACTCTGCTCCAACTTATGCTATCTTAAACTTTATTTGAGGTCTGGTCACTTGACCTGTACTGGTGACCTGACCTGAGATGACCTAACCTTAAAATTTTCACAGAAGTTGTAAAATGGTGAGTGAAAAGGTATGCCAAGTACGGCAGCGCTGCGCGCCTCTGTTTTTCTACTATCTTCGAAAAACCCGAGGGGGCGGGTACCCGCCCCCCGTCAATGCGCTTGTCAAACTGGAGACTCCTGGAATCCCAGGACGAGTTCAACACGATCACTGTTTAAATCTACGGACTGGGTGATCAAAATCTTGGGGGACATGATTCCACTTCACCGCGTGCTGAAACCAACTTGTTGGCCCCAAAAAACCCATTTGTACACTGATGGGACTGTATTAAATGATTTGGGTTAAAAAAATTCGCACGCGTGGATTCACCCGTTTCTCCCAAAATTAATTACGTAAACTATGACATACTGTGGAGGAAATACAGAGTATTTCCATCCTATGTTGACACTACGGGAACTACAATCGCGCTCCACGCACTTGTTAAGAATCGCACTCCGCTGGTTTATCATGTAATGCATGAATTATACACGATGCTGCTCAATGGTACCTTTTTGGCATCACTAACTGCTTTGGACTGTGATATATTTATCTTCGAAAATATGCAAATGGTACAGCATGTTATATTTACATACATGAGAGGAGCCCATGTCATCACTCGTTAAATTAACCCTCGCCCCACCGGGGGGCCATCGATGGCCCCCTAAGGTTTTTCCGGGATAGCAGAAAAACGACGAGGCGCAGCACCGCGGTTGAGGGCTCTACCTCTCACTGCATCATTTTCCCATCATCCCTGAAATTTTTACCCCGGGTCACCCAAGGTCAGGTCACCAGACGAGGTCAACCAAGGTCACCTCACTTCACCTTTAGAGCTCTGTAAGAGCTACATTTCAAAGTCGATCGATTTGAAACTTCCTACACTTCATGACCCCTCCAGGATCTACAAGGTGTATATCCGGGATTTTTCGATTTCGTGCCCTGAGGTCAGGTCACGAGGCGACCTCTCCCATTGACAAAGTATGGGGAAAAGCTATTTCATGATATAAAAGCCACAAAAATGATTGCAAATACTCAGACTGCTCAGAACAACGTTTTTGGACACCCTTTCACGGATCCCAGGGGTCATATTTGCCCCTTGACTTTTCCAAGGTCATCCAAGGTCACCAGAGGTCAAAAACAGTATTTTGACAATAACTTTTGACCTAATTGAGCTAGAGCGGTGAAACAAACACCATCGTGTTTGTCTTGTCACTGGCTTTCATTTGATATACGGCAAGGTTACTTTTTGACCTTTCGTGACCTCAGGTCATATTAGGTCACGAGGTGACCTCTGGCGGTCAAACCACTGGCGGGAGGTCCTTACGTTCCACATAGCGGAAAAAGTACTGGCAATTTGCTATCAAATGTACTTTACCAGGCCTCAATAGCTCTAATGACATAAGAGTTATGCCCAGTTTGCTTAATCATTGCATATTTGAGTGAAAATAACCGATCTTGACCTAATTTGACCTCTGGAGGTCAAACCATTGACCTGAGCACTAAAACATGCAAGTAATTTCTTACTGAATTCACGCGAGCTTTCTATTGCACTTTGCAGATTTGCGCTAACGCCCATATTTTCGGGGTTAGAGGGGGCCATCGATGGCCCCCCGGTGGGGCGAAGGTGGCGCCGGACCCCCGGTGGGGCGCGGGTTAAGGCGCCGTGCCTTCAGCGCTCAGCCTCCGGTTGAATCGCTTTAGAAATCCAATGCAGGAAGACTGCTGAGTCCTAACAGAACGGTCGCTGATAAGAATAGCCCGCTGTGCGTATGCCGTAGTTGGCGGAGTTCCAGACACCCCGCAAGCAGGTACCACGCTGACCTCTGCCCAGCCAGGAGAAAGGACCCCTCAGTGGGCGCCAGGCACCTTGACACTGCCGGCGCCCCCGCGCTGCCGAGTCTGACACTCCAGCCCACTGCTAATGCTGTTTTTGCAAGCTGGACCCTCGGGAGTGAACCACCGGCAGCGTGCGGGATGTTACACTGAAGATTGCCAAATCGATGGCTCAACTGATGCTTTTTCTGATGTTTGAGGTCAAAGCATGATGTCGCGCACCGTGCGGTCCTTGAGCCGTGACGCAACGAAGAGCTGTCCAAACTTGTGTGCTCTCCAGCGCTGGAATGGGAAGAACTGTGTGCAACCTGGGTCTTAGCCTGAACCCATCAGTCAAAGGATACCAAACGTCTGGGAATTCGACTGGTTATCCTGCCAATCCTAGGCCCGTTACACTAAGAACTTTTGCTGTTCAATCAGGCTTAACTTAAACAGATGATGGAGGCGTGTGTTACTTGACTAGCTGTTGAGATACGGCGGAAAAAGACATGAGAGAAATAAAGGCTCGTGACGTATGTAATTATATAAGGCCAAATGAATTCCTCATCCATTTTTCGTCTCAAATCTGGTTAAAATAGGGTCGCATATCTATGAAGTCACTCTTATAGTCCGTAAGTGGTCGCGGGTGTGGTTCTCCCAGCCCGCCACAACTGATGGGCATGACCAGACATTAGTCTTGAATCTGAATGAAACTCTGGGCTGTGACTACTTTTTAGGCTCGATATTGACCCCTGGCGTTGCAGTATAGTACGCGTAGTGTAGCACAATACACTGCAGCAGTTTATGGCGTACTCACTACAGCATGTACTGCATAATACCATATATGAAAAAAAAAAAAAATATACAGGGTGACCCGAAAAACAGTCATCACCAAAAGTCAAATAACGTCCGAAGTTTTATTTCGATCATGACCAAATTTCATCCACAGTATGACAAGGCTATGTGCTCAATATCCACCAACTTTCAAGCATCTGGCGTAAAAACTCTGATTTTTATTGGGGCTTCAAGATGTGCTCCAAGTGAGCCCCCCGCCGCTGCAGGCACAGTTGGATCCGGCAGGTCTGTGACAATCAACACCAAGCGGGATGTCCAGGTGCTTGGCAAGTTTTTGACAGCACTTGGTCGACGGAGAGGGGTCATCAGGGCCCTCCAGTTATTCCAACAGGATGGCGCCACCCCCACACGTCAAACGAATCACTGGCATGGCTACAGCAGCGTTTCCCTAACCGACTGATCAACTGCAGGTGTGACCCCGAGTGGTCGCCGCATTCACCGGACTTGAAACCCCAGGTTTTTATCTGTGGGGGTACCTGAAGGACAGGGTGTATGAAGACAACTCACAGACCATTTCTGCCCTGAAGGCAGCCATCACAGCAGCCATAAGAGCGATCCCAAAGGAGGAATGCGGGCGGGTCATCGAGAACTTCGCCCGCAGGATCCAACTGTGCCTGCAGCGGTGGGGGGCTCTTTTGGAGCACATATTGATGCGCCAATATAAAGTCATATTTTTAAGCCAGAGACTTGAAAGCTGCTGGATGTTAAGCACATAGCCTTGTCATAATGTCGATGAAGTTTGGTTATGACCAAAATAAAGTTTTGGACGTTATTTGACTTGGTGATGACTGTTTTTTTTGGGTCACCGCCTGCAGCGGCGGGGGCCTCATTTGGAGCACATCTTGAAGCGGCAGTAAAAATCTGAGTTTTTAAGCCAGAGAGTTGAAAGTTGCTGGATGTGGAGCACATAGCCTTTCCATAATGTGGATGAAGTTTTGCTATGATCGAAATAAAATTTTGGACGCTATTTTAATTTTGGTGATGACTGTTTTTTGGTCACCCTGTATATATTTTAATATAGATCTAACCCATTATAACCAATATATATATATATATATATATATATATATATATATATATATATATATATATATATATATATATATATATAGCATGTATCTTCGAACACTTTGGCGGCCATGGTTGCGTCCGATATGTTGGAATAAGGACTCTTTTAAGTTGTAGTAGAGTATAAACTTAACAATTAATAAAGACACAATGTCAACATCAGACCGGTTTGATATATTAAATATCATCATCAGTGTAATAAATGAACAACCACATAAGGAGCAGAGCAGTGACAAGAAGGCCAAAGGCGCAGTTTCACGGATAATTCTAAAAATATAAGACACAAAAACACACATATATGTTGAAGGTACTTGCTATACAAAGATTTGAAGAGGAAAGCGAAGACATTGTGTTCAACCTAGGTTTGTTTTAGATATAAAGAGACTCGAGAATTCTTAAATCTACACCTGTACCACACCTATCCAGAATTTTGAAATCATCAATGGTAACCGGGGTATCACATTGATGTGAATGTTCGCGAATCGCAGACGGATCTGGATTCACATCAATGTGATACCCCGGTTACCATTGATGATTTCAAAATTCTGGATAGGTGTGGTACAGGTGTGATTTAAGAATTCTCGAGTCTCTTATATATCTAAAAACAAACCTAGGTTGAACACAATGTCTTCGGCTTTCCCTCTTCAAATCTTTTGTATAGCAAGTACCTTCAACATATATGTGTGTGTTTGTTAGTGTCTTATATTTTTAGCAATTATCCGTGAACTGCGCCTTTGCTTCTTGTCTACCTCTCTGCTCCTATGTAGGTTGTTCATTTATACACTGATGATGATATTTAATATATCGAAACCGGTCTGGATGTTGACATGTGTGTCTTTATTAATTGTTAAGTTTATACTTCTACTATATATATATATATATATATACCTACAACCTTCGAAACATAGAAACATACGGAAGTAAGATAGTTCACCTTAAAGGCTGCCGTAACAGCTGTAACATTAAACAAGACATGCTTGAAAAAATATGCTATATAAAGATATATATTATATATAACCAATTATGAACCACAGTAATTGGATGGGCTGCTTATATAACCATCAAAAGCGCAGGGGGAGGGAGGATGCCATGCTTTCGCTGGTGAATCAGAATGTTCCACAAAATGTTTTGACTTGACTTTATTTGTTCGCGTTTCTTTTCTTTTACTACATAGGCCTCTTAAATACTCCCGACTTTATTTTAGGGAGGTGTATCGGTAACTTTTTCAAAACTTTTTTTTCAAATAGAGCCAAAACTCCCGAGCTTTGCTTCCCAACATTCCCCTCCCCAGACATTGCCCTTCTAGGGTACATCCCTCCATTAAAAATCCGTGTATGTCCTCCTGGTAGTATGTATCCGCGATGAAAGCTTTTATAAGACATCCTAAAAACCATAAATTAACAGAGCTTATTTAGGACACGATGCAATTATTTACGAGTATAAAAACCTATGAAAAAGGAATACTGCCCATTTCAAAAGAGGATGCACCCATTTCGGTCCATCTCCCGGCTGTGCTTGTCTGCGAGCCACAAGCCCATTGTCAGCTGACCATAGCGAGCGCCACCTGGGCCCCACTTTCACTATCGGGGGATTATCGGAAATGGTCAGCTGTCAGACGCCAGACAAAAGTTGCAACATGTTCGCCATTGATAAACCTTCGCCATGCACCAGTCAGTAGCAGCATGTCCGTCTACATCTTTAACGACAATCCAGAAACTTGGGAAGCTTGTGTGTTAAGTACGCTTCTTATCCTTTAATTCAGTCAGAAGTCAACAAAAAAATCCACTCCATTCCTGAGTACACACATGATCGCTCATGGTGACCAACTGCGTAGCCAGCAAGAAACGGCCAGGATAGCTCCGCACCGGTGCTATAATCTGCGAGGCCTTGAGACGTCAGCCAACCCCCGTGCTGAATTCCTCCGGGGTTTGCGAGTGCGGCGAGCCAGTCGGACCAGTTGCCGATCCCCCTTCCCTCCTGCCCCCCCCACCTCTCATGCGAGCCGTGCATAGCGTTGTCTGGTGTTGGAGCAGTGCGAGGCTGCCATGAGAATTCTCCGCTGGAGAAGATGCTCTGGACCATGAGGCGACTAATTTTTCCACTCTTGCAGAGGGATTTATTGGTTTGGACAGCCTCGCGTACCTTACGGTGTGGTGAAACCGCCGAGTGAACTTGCACCCTGGCCATGTGTTGACATCACCGTGTAGCGTGATGATTGTGGTCACGAGGTGGCCCGTGGAGGGGTGATTACAGTGAGACGATTACTATGTCTCGTCGGTATAGACATGCCGAGCTCAGGAAAAAAGAGACCGGTTTTCTTCATTTTATGGCCGGATTTTTATCGGATTATCTCGAGAAGTAACTAATTTTATGGGATCCAACAAATAGTCCTGACTTTTAGTTGAATGCAAGGTCATCTGGGGGAGCAGGCTGCTCTCCGCGCCAGTGGAGCCTGTGAGACCAAGCGGAATGAGCCGTGACGTCACTGAGGGCCGGCCCTACACTCAGAAACGTCTTTGGAACCATTTGCTAACGGTTTTGCTCGACAAGCTTCAAACCTCGGAGTCTGCATTACGGCATCTATAAAGCTATTAACACGCGCCCCGCTGGGGAAGGGGGCCGAAATTCGCCCCCTTCATGATTTTCCCAAGATAGCTCAAAAACGAAGAGACGCAGAACAACGAAACTTACAGTACCTTATTCCTAATCAATTTTACACATCTGACAAAATTTTTGAGTTAAGTTCATGTCAGCTCAATGAGCTATTCGGGGTCAAGTGACCCGACCTCAAAACCTAAAATTACGAGTTTGAAGCAGCGTCCAGGGAACATTAGTGAACCGATCAATTTGAAACTTCCACAATATGATAAGGTCATTAGCAGGGCATTTTTAAGGAAAAGTCAGTGGGGGCATTCTTTGTGTTGGCCGTTATAGTGTCTTCAAGGGATCAATACCCCATTTTGAGGGGTTTAATAAAACTTAGACGCGTTAGTGTTAATAAAATGTTTCTCAATTTTTGTGTTATTCCGGATTATACATGTTGCCCAGGGTTGCCATTTTTCGGTGCAAAAGGTCAAACCGAGTTAGAAAAAGGGCCAAAGAGGGAAAATTTCATTTTCACTAAAATAGCCAAATAAATACGTCAAAAGCCAGATTTGATGCTAAAACAACGCCTAACGGTAGTCATAAGCCCGCAGAAAAAGCGACTTGTATCACTGTTTAAAATTGATTGTTGACAATTTGATATTGACTTGACGCAATACTTTTTAGCTCACCACCCATTTAATACTGAGCCAGGGTAAGCCTCCAATCCCGCGTGATCATCAAATGAGATTATCCTCATAACCAGATCATTTGTTGGCATCATTAATCATCTTGACTGCACCACTCCCCGCTAATATTTAATGTTTTCTCTTTTTCAAACTATTCATTTTTCTCTTGAACAGTGGCGTCTGTATGATTTTGGTAAGTGGGTGGAGAGCGGAGCCTCAGAGGGCGCACTTTGCCATCACCTTTTCACCCAAAAGGCGCCTATAGTATGGCATCCTTTGAGTCCGGTTTTCGGTGGCCATCATTTTTGTGGATCGTGTTTTTAACAAAGTTCTGTCCCTCCCTTCCACCACCAAACCAGTTTTGCTGCTGCTCTGCTGCTTTTCGGTGTCAGAATATCGTATTCCAGAGCGGAAGAGGTCAAAATAGGTCATATTTATGCAAGGGAAAAACCAGAAATAGCTTAGTTGCCAACAGCTAGAAAAAGGGGCAAAAAGGCCAGATTCCATGAAAGGGCCAACCGAAAAAATCGCTGAGCCAAACACGACAAAAAGGCCCAATTCGAAGAATTTGGCTACGAAATAGCCAGCCTGGCAGCCCTGACGCTGCTCAATAATAATAATTATTGTTGGGGGTTTAACGACACATCCAACTACCAGGGTCATACGGCGCCGCCAACTCTCACCCTGTTGGGAGGGATTTTGGCCTGACGCTAATGCAATGTATTCCAAATGAAAAGGTGATTTTCTTATTTTTATTTATGAGTTTGGCAAGATAAGCACATTCCTATAGCATCGAACACAAGTCGTTCATAGGCTAAATCGAGATAGGTTTTATATACATACCTTGCATGATGTGTGACTTTGCTGTCAAAATCATCTAGGGCATGTAGTAAAAACCAACTAATAATTGTTTAGGCTTATCGACGCACCAAATGTCGGTCATATGGCGTCACCAGCTCTTTCCTTCTTGGAAGGGTTTCTCGGGAGATAGTTTTGTGATTCTAACGAAGGGCTGTGGCCGAATATATAATCTCTCCCCATTTTCAACATCAAGGAATCTATGATAAAAGCCAGCTAACAACTTATCGATTATGCAGCACAAATTGATGCAACGATCTCACTATAAATTTCACGCATGCTACAAGCGTCGGAAAAGGGGAGACCAGGGGTTGTCCCCACCCTTCCCCCCCACCACCCACTTCTTGACCAGCAAGTTCTTGATCTCAGTCAAAATGGGGAAAACGTTGATAAGTTTTGAAGTGCTGCGGCGAGGAGCATGATGATGAGTTGCTAAGATGTTCCCTGGCCTCTCCCTCGAATCAAATGAAAACCCGAAGATTATATATTCGCACAGCCCTTCATCAGAATCGTGGAGTAAATATCAATAATTTTCAATCCTAGTATAGCCAGACCTCGAATAATTCGAGGTCTGGCTATACTAGGACTGAGAATTATTGATATTTACTCCACGATTTTGATGAAGGGCTGTGCCCGAATATATAATCTTCAGTGTTTTTACATTTCCGGATTCGAGGGAGAGGCCAGGGAACATCTTAGCAAAATGGGAAAACATGAAATTTATATAACCAGCCGCTGCGGAAGGCAACGAGGACCCCAAATTCGAACAGTTTTTGGTACTAACGTGGAAAGTTTGCTGTCATCATCAGGTTGAAGTTTGGCTGGCCCCCTCACTTTTATGCTTGAAGTTTGTTTGAAGTTCGAAGTCACTTCTATGTATGAAGTTTGGCAGGCCCCTGACGTTTATGTATGATACCCCCACAATTTTAGATAAAAAGACTAAGCACTTCATACTGCCACACCAGCAGCCTGTCTTACGCGCTTTGACTACACCGTGTCCCGTCTAATCCACGAATGAGCTCACAACTGACCTCGTGTGAAATGAGAGCATCATACAATCTTACGATACTGGCTGGGGTGTGAGCTTCTGGTCGGATAGAACATGATGTTTGATTGGTTGTAGGCCAGCGTTCATCTCCAGCGTTGTGATTAGTTGATGCTGAGGCCGCTTTACCGGGATTTCCCCTGACTATGCGCTTTGTTTCGTCTTTGCACGATGGAGGAGACATCCACGGATGAAAATTGTTTAACACAATTTTCTGTGGATTGTCAATTTGGCACCAGCAATAAACCTAAGCCATCAATATCGGGTAGTGTTCTCTCTTATGTTCGTTAGGTGGGTTTGCATTTATTGATGTTTAAGGCATATTTTGCCTTTTCACTGGGGGCAATTTCCGGTCACTGGGGGCATTTCGGCCGACTGGGGGCAAATGGCCCCCAGTTAACATGTTAAAAAATGGCCTGGTCATTAGGGTGTAAAAATCTGCTATCTCAGAATTTCGATATTGTTGACCTAAGGTGGGGTCAATTTTTTATCACCCCATTATAAGTCTATGGTGAAAAATAGAATGGGCTCGTTGTCAGTAAATACTGGATAGATAATGCTAAAAATCCTCAAACCGTCTATTCTTACCACGATCTTGACCATAAAGTTGAGCTTTTGGGCATCTGGCCTCTCAAAGGTCATATCAAGTCACGAGAGCAGAGAGTGATTGTTTTGCCAATAACTTCTCACTAAATTAAGATAAAGCTCCCACTTTGCTTGCGTTGTGCTTATATTGTCACGGGAAGTCGATTGATATGCAACATGACCATACCAGGTCACTCTGTGACCCTAACCTAGGTCGAGGTCAGGTCATTTTGACTATTTGACCTAGCAAGGTCATATTATGCATCATTCGATTTGCCGCGATAAGAGGAATTCAATGATGCATGAAGATTTGCTCTAGCTCCCCTGAGAGCAGATCTAGAGAGGGAAACGTACACTGCTCTGTTGTAAGCCTATGTAGCCTTCTTTGACCTATTCTGACCTCAATATTGACCTGACATAAACATTTTCTTATAAAATATCTTCGTCTTGTCAAGAGCTTTTGAACGCTCTCCGTAATTTTCCTTTAGCTTTCTTGGGGAACGAGATACGGAGGGTTGGCGAAAAACGCCCCCCCCAGCGGGGCGCGTCATGCAAGGGACCCCAGCGGGGCGCGTGTTAATCGTTGTTTGAGACTACTCAAGGAGGCAGCGTCAATTAGCTCCAATGGATTTGTCTCCATGGTATCCTAGGTGCTTGCTTCTGTGGCTTGTACTGGAAATCCTATTGTGCTTACCGGCTCATGAATAGCATATATCGTTTAGACAAACGTATCTAAATGTTTATAAATCTGTTATTGACGTGAAAACATGGATGAGAGTTTATTTCTGAAGGCGTTTTCGTAAGCTCCATCAAAGTAATTAACAAACCTTTTGTAGAGGTGTGCTGCACGTCTCTTTGGGGGTGTCCACACACCCCAATGATACTTTTAAGTACCTGGTGTACCTAATACATTCTTAAGGTTTTCTTGCTTCTCATTTTGAATTTTTTGAATTGGTTTTAAGCACTTTAACAGACCTGTGAGGGGGCTAAGACACATTTTATGTTATATTATTTTCACTAATATGTGATGCTATTTCTAATGCCGTGATATGTTTATCTTTACGATATCGTATAATCTTTTGCTATGGTGCTTATTGGTGCTGCTGCGATTCTAGCCAGCTCCCATTATTTTCGCAAATTTACGCCTTGATTATTGTAAATTACTCGAGTTTTCCTCTAAGAACGTCTGATAGGAGCTCAATCTTCCTTGCCTAGTTTTTGTGTCGTTAATACAGGGTCACCCCAAAAAGGCTGGCCCGGGCAGATATTTGTTGTCATATCTTCGCAAGTAAAAGGCTGATCGTTCTAATTTTGTATGATACCGTACATACATTCAACACTTGTGAACATATTTGGACCCCAATATGTCAGCATAAAAAGGTAACGCAACTGGACATTGCCAGAAGACAGGCATGTTTTGAAAAGTTTAGGGCACTTCTATGACAAAAATTTATTCTGAATAAAATCAAGAATTGGTGGACATTTTTGAAAAGCACGCGACCTAAGAGAGCCTCAACGCAGATCATGAAACCCGTCAAAGGCACTTTGAAGCCCCAGGACGTGCACCGTCAAGCTTGTAGAGAACTTGAGGGAGTGAGGGCCGCCATATCCAGAGAATTTGGTGTGAGATTGGAAACAGTCTCTCTTTTCATCCCATGAAAAACCTTCAAATGCTTTCACTTTTGGACTACTTGAAGAAATGCGTATACATCATGAGTTTGCGTTTCGACAAACAGTATTTTTCAACATCTAAGACATGAGGGATAAGGAATACGTTACCAAGACATGCTGCACTCGTATTGTTTGGATTCTTTTGTGCAAAATTATCATGCGACAGAACTAAAAAAGCACTGTTGCATGATAATTTTGCACAAGAAATCTTAACGATGAATTTTCATCATGTCTTGGTAACGTGTCCCAAATCTCTCATGCCTTAAATGTTAGAAAAGACTGTTTGTCGAAACGCGTTCATTGCTGTGCTGGTTGAAATGTTAACACCTGTCAAACACCATTATAGAATGAACTATCTTGTGGTAGAAAAAACAGCCATCGAAAGGATCGGAGCCATTGTTCAGACAGTTCATCGGTGACATTTTACCTTTGGCGTGAAAATGCATGGAGTTTAATGAAGGTCACATAGAATGACAAATAAAAAGGTAAAGCTTGTGATTACTATGTATCAGTAATATAATTTGAAAATAACAAATCAATTATAGCCCAAGTTTCATTCAAATCTTAAGAAAGATCTTGACATGATGGTCACGGAAAGCTCGGGCCCGCTTTTTTGGTGCCACCCTGTGCTAACTCCAGAAAACCGCTCACGCCAGAGTTAACGGCAGACATGTCGAAACACAGAGAATTAGGTATCTCCGTGGCCATGAGATAGGAATATTTATCTGCACGCAAAGTGAGCTTTAAACTTAAAGCTGAAGGTGGTCCTCTGCAGCTACTAATTTTTCAGTTAAGCATGCTGGAGTAATCTAAAAGTGTTCCGGACCGAAAAAAACTTCCAGAAATACGCTACGAATAGGAATTAAATATTTTGGGAGAATCACTTGTCAGAGGTTAGGATGCAGGGATTGTTAGGCTATGACGTGCTGCGAACCTCGCCAGGTTCAGAGATTATTGTGTTAGTGGTCTTCGAGCCATTTGGCTATCTGTAGACACCGTCCGACCCCTTCCATCGTCCCCGTTAGAAGCTTGGTTGGATTCCGTTGTCTCGGAGTGCAGCATCAGTTAACCCTGTGACATTGAAGTCGAACAGGTGTGAAAAAGAGACGAGGCGGTCCCCGTCCGGAGAACCAGGCGGCTTCAGATCTTGACAACGGATTTATGGTGGCCCAGTGGCAGCGCTCGGGTGCGCTTCACACGCGCATGATGTCACTTTGAGCCGTGACCTTTTGCTGATGGGCTTGTTGTGCGGCTGTTGCTATGCCAAGATTGGGTTAGGAAGATAATGGTTGTAGGGGGCCTCAGGATCAACTGAGCTCTCAAATATTCCCAGAATACAATCAGCATAATTAAACATCAACATTCGGCGTTATACGGATTGAAGGTTCTCTGTTAGGAGTGATTCAGGGAATAGACTACACCTTGCTCAGGGATCTCACCAGGTCTTGAACCCGGATCGGCCGCGCAGAAAGCCGGCGTGAAGATCACCACCGCACACCCGAACGCTCTCCACAGAATTGACCTAAGAATGTCCCTAGAACTTATTGAAGGTTCTTAGAGCTTGATGCCAGGGGATGACTGGTCACGCGGCTCACGTGATCACCTCCCGAACAAAGTTCGTCAGATTCATATTCCTGGCCAATTAATACAGGCCTGGCTATCCACTATCGCTTCCAGCAGATCTAGGGCCAACAGCGACGCTACATGAAGTTAGCCATCTGTGCGTTACCAAGCCTCAGCAGTCATATTTTAGGCGTGGTTGTGGCATCAGCGGCCACGGCAGCTGATGCCACAGCCACGCTTTCCCGTCCTTCTGAGGTCAGCCCGGAGGCCGCGAGACCTTGTGCGGTTGCCGGACAGGATTAGTGGGCCGGCTGGCGTCCCAGCGCATTGGAGGCTTGGGAACATGCACGCCCTGACATTGACCAATGCCCAACGTCCGCGAGTACACCGCGACACTGGAAGAAAACAGGTGAAGGCCACTGGGGCTGGGCAGAGAAAGGAAACGTCTACTGTCCAGGTCGGATCTATCGGGAATTAAAGGGGATGATTCGCATTGGAGGACTAGATTACTCAGTTGCTGTCTTGTTTTCTTAATCCTTTTTATAGCTGGATCCCTGTGGTAAACTACAACGTATCCAAAATACTTTCCACTTTTTTACCAGATTATTGCATCTCCAAGGGTTAAAATGCTGCAAAGTCAGGAAGATTAATGATGACTGCATGTTAAGTTCATAATTCTTCCACTTCTCAAGATATGCCGCATCTGCATTATTCTGATGCTTTTCTGTTCTATGGACACATATATATATATATATATATATATATATATATATATATATATATATATATATATATATATTTAGAAAAAATATATATATGGCCCGTGATTTCTTGCTTTATTTCTAATACTAGTTTATCACTGTAGACTGTACGTTGTAGGCTCTCGAGCATTCTGTCGATATTACTTTTTCATGTTCATGAAAAACTCCGCGCTGTTGTAAACTGCGTAGGTCCTGCCGTGCAGTCTGAAATAAAGCAGAGTTGTGAGCCTCCTTATGTTAATGCATATGTCGTCGCGTCTCTCCCCGGCGCCACAGCGCCACATCTTCGTGTCGAAAGCATTGCTCACTTTCTGGGCGGGTTCGGGCAGAGATGGTATCTGACTGCACCGCCGCTGGCCTCGCAGCCAATGCAGATCCACTTCCAAGACCTGCCCCTGTCCAACGCTGCCATCAAACGAGTGACTGATAACCCCTGAAAAGGATGGAGGGCTGCAACGATGTGACGCAAATTGTTCTTTTGCTACATCGTGACAAATTGAATTCATGCAAATAACGGCTTCTTTGCTGACTTTATATTCCACGCTGCCAGTGCTGATGATGTGGGCCCGGGTGATTACGACTTACTCATGAGGAAATAACCCGAGATAATAGTGCATAATTGTGCTGGCCTCAAATTTGTCTAAACGTATTGCTCCACTAATGACCGCATGGCAGCTAGAACAGTAACATGGTCATATTTTCAACTCTCAGGAAAAATGAGTGTTTCTTGCTTTGAAAATTCATTTTCATGTTTGGTTTTTACTAAAACGTCTTTTTATTTGCCCAATTGATAAATAATGAAAGTCCAGTTTTGTGTTGCGATTTATATGGACCCATATGCATGTATGTATCTGCCCAAACCCAATTTTACAGGATTATTTTCCAAGAAAACCTGCAGGTATATATTGGTGCCGTCTTTGTCTGGCTCATTATTTATGCTTGATTGCGAAGTTCTCCACTTCTAACAATTACATTCATGACTCTAGAAATCACGTACAAGGTGAGATAAACCACTTAAGAGTAAACAACGCACATTGAAATACTATACCTGGGCTTGAAGAATGTCTACACTTCCAACTTGTGAAACAGGGAGCTAACCGTGGTTAGAGACACGCGCGCAAAGCATATAGGAAGATTAAATAATTAATCATTCAAATTGCGAAAAATCAAATTGCTTACAATGTTCATACAAGGTGCTATTTGTTTTATTTCAGTTTTACATGTTGCAAGCCAAGACACATGGGTAGCCTATATCCAAAGTTCCCATAAATGTCTCTCTCAGAGACTCTAGACTCTGCAATTTCAAAACCAGGGTATTGCTAAAACTGGATATCACAAATGAGATAATGGCCACGCACCACACTTTCACTGGCAGGCAGAAAAATCTGTATTCCATCTCAAAACGTTCCTAAATATGTAACTGTATCAGTAGTTATGTCTACACGCAATGACATTGACCAGTTCCCACATTCGGTAGAAGCCAGCCAACATGCAAATTTCCAGGGCGGACTTTGTTGGGGGAAAGCTGGAGTATTGGGCTACCACAAAGGCTGTTGTCTTCTTTTGGAATCAACTTCCGTCTTGTAAGAACACTAAATTCAATGAAGACAATGCTCGATACCATGGAACTATTCCATGTCGATACTGTGTTTAAAAAAATGCTGTTCGTGTAAACGCAGCTAGTGGAAAAAGTGTGCTTGGCTATTGCAGCCAGATGTGTTGGCTACTTCTATGGTGCTGGGGACGGGCTAGCCATCAGCTGGGCTGGCTGTTAGCGTCGCCACTATCTGATGAGACGGGTGCCGCCGTGGGAGGGGCGGCGGCTGGCAAAGACAAATGGTACTGTTTCAGACAGGAGAGAGGTCAGATGGGATGGTCCCGAAATCCGCTGATCCTGGTGCTTTCTCTGGTGAAGGCTACTCGTATGGATACGCTGTTAACATGAGCCCCACGAGGAAGAAATTCACTCCTCCCTTCCTGGATTTCCCTAAATAACGCAGAAACGAACAGACGTAGAACAACGGAGCATACAGTACCTTATCCATGATCGATTTTACGCATCTGATCAATTTTTTTGGTTAAGCCATGTCAGATCAAGGAGCTATTCAAGCTCAAGTGACCGAGCCTCAAAGCCCAAAATCTCGAGCTAGAAGCATTGCCAAAGGAACATCTGTAGACTGATCAGTCTCAAACTCTCGTAATAACGCATAAAATAATCACATCATTAGCGTCTACAAATAAGCTATCTCAGAATTGTCATATTTTGACATAAAACGAGAAAATTGTTTTGGTTACCCAGTTATAAGTATATGGTAAAAATAATGAGGACTCTTTTTCAGTAAAATTATTGAATAGGCCAAATTTAAATTCCTTATGCCATATGTGCTCACCACAACCTTGGCCATAGAGTTGCGTTTTTGAGCATCTAACCTCTTAAAAGTCCTGTGACGTCACGTGAGTATACCGTGATTGTCTTGCCAGTATACTTGCACTAAATTGACTCAGATAGAGCCTCCGTGTTAATTTCATTGTGCTTATCTCGCTACGGGAGTCAATTTACTGGCCACATGACGATACCAGGTCACCATGGCTTAGTTTTGCGTCAGGTCATTCTCACCATCTGACATAGCATGGTCCTATTATACATCATTCGATTTGACAGGATGTGAAAAGGTCAAAGTTGCTCGTCGCTGTCGCCCGTCATCCTCGGGTGGTCACGTGGGATGAGGTGACTGTTAGTAACAATAGCAACGTGACGGGGTATTCGCGCCCCCCGAAGCGGGCAAGCTATTCTTTCCTTGACCCCTTAAAACCTCTGTACTAGGTGTGACCTTGGTACTGGTGATTTTAGATTCGTATTATTACCTTAATCAACAAGTCTTAAAGGTGCAATATGTTTTATTGTATCGAGAACACTAGCAAAAATTACAAGTGTCACTTTGGGTGCTTATAATGGTAACTTTTAGCTAAAATACATCATTTGTATTCGTATTCATTTGTGGCGCAAATGAACAGGGTTTATAGTAGCATAATGCGTTACCATATAACTACGTCATGCCGATCTGGGGACGGCTTATCCCTAGCAAAGTAAAATAAAATTAAGCAAAATATTGGTCCCATCATCTATTTCCAGCAAAAAGTAGTCCCAAATTAATTCGTTCCTCCTCAAAGTATCCTTGAAGCACTCCAGTATGAAATGTACCAAGGTGCTGCATTTGTTAAAGCTTACCATGAACAATTATCAAAAGGAAATATTTATAATGGTGTTCTACCTGCATACGCTTAGGAAAAGACTAAAGCGTGCTGTCCTGAAGGTTGCCGTTGATCCTCGTCTGCGCCCCGACTTCGACGAGGTTCTGCAAGAATATGCTCCAATATCCCCTTCCCGGTGGCGAACGGGACACGATAAACATGTTCGTCGTATGTGTGAAATGCGTGGAAAGTGTGTATAATGTACGTATGTAATGTTTGTTGTGTATGTGGTATGATGCGAGATCGAAGTGTGGTGAGCGGGAGAGAGAGAGGCGCCATGATTTTAGACTATAGTGTTTTTTGCACCAATGACGGTATGCTGCACGTGTTTATGGAATGTTCACAGAGGTCAAGTATATTTTGGATTAGATTGGAGGTCCTCTATAGGGCCTAATAAAGAGATGGGCATGGAACGATATTTTTGTATCTGTCTCACTTCACCCTTTATCCTCTTCATGAACCGGACCTAACTTTCTATAGAGATGGACAATGAATGGACCCTAAACTGAGAAAAACAGTTCGCGTCATATAAAGAAACTTTTCCCGGTCATTTTAACAATCCTTACGGGGGCTCAATCCGCCTTGTAAGGGCTCAAAGGCTATATAGCACTTTCTCAGTTTACGGTCCATTCATTGCCCATTTTTATAGAAAGTTAGGTCCGACTCATGTCAGTTCGAATTTGAGGTCTCGCTACACCCTCACCAAGAGTTTTCGATTTTATCCATTGGATTATACTGATTTGGATGAAGATTATGCCCGAATATATAATATCAGTGTATTAGATTCATTCTGCATCCAGGGTTTGAGGAAACAGGCCATTAAACATATTTTCATCTTATGTAAATCGATATTAATTTTAACACGCGCATTGACGGGGGGCGGGTACCCACCCCCTCGGGTTTTTCGAAGATAGTAGAAAAACGGCGGCGCAAGCACCGCCGTACTTATCATACCTTTTCCCTCATCATTTTTACAACTTTTGTGAAAATTTTAAGGTTAGGTCATCTCAGGTCAGGTCACCAGTACAGGTCAAGTGACCCGACCTCAAAAAAAGTTTAAGATAGCATAAGTCGGAAGCAGGGTGAACTTATCCGATTGAAACTCATATCACATAATGTCCCCGCCGAGTTCTGTAAGATATGTTCCGGTATTTTTTATATCGATGACCTAAGGTCAGGTACGAGGCATGACCTCTCAATTGGAAATACATGGGAAAATGGTTTTTACGGAATAACTCAGTAACGGATGGCAATAGAGCATTTATTTTAGGTGCATTAGACTCGCCTGGGCTTTGCGGTTCTAATGATATGCATTTTATATAATTTGACCCTGACCTGACCTCAGGGCAGGTCAAATCATTGATTTAACCTAGCAAGGTCAAGTTATATATCATTCGATTCGGCTTGCTGAGAGGATTCATATAGTTTAAGTCGTTTTGCTCTATCTTTACTTGTTCAGATGTAATGGCCGAAAAACTGAATTTACATGTTATCCCTATGACGGCATGTTTTGACCTCTCGTGACCTTAAATTTGACCTGACAAAAAAATGGTTCAAATGTTTTCGATGGAGAAGTGGATGGGCAGCCCAACGACGTTTACCATTTTTCGCTACCTACCGTGGTTCTCGAGATCTTAGGGGGGGTGGGTACCCGCCCCCCGTCAATGCGAAGGTGGTTCAGACCCCCGTCAATGCGCGTGTTAAACTCTCGTCGCGAGCAATACGCTGGTTCTTGCCCCGAATTTTTATTTCAGTTAGTGGGTTCCTGCCAATTCCCACCTGCAAGAGCAAATCTAGGAAAAAACAGAATAAGAGCATGGTTCAAGTACGTTCTATCCAGTCCCACCCCAAAAATTGTCGAATAGTCCATTTTCTTGTCCTGTACCGTCTCGATTGCGATCCAGAAAGTTTGGTTCCACGCCGTCCCACTACATCCCGGGTGCCGTCCCATACCGACCTGGAACCACCACCCAGCACGCCAGTCACACGAACCAATCCACAGGCGCCGGCCCCCGCCTCCGACGATCCCGCTTCGCCTTTTCCCAGACGGTGAGTCACCGATGTCTCGCACCACACCGCCACCGTCGACGCAGCATTGGGTACGAGGTCCGTTTAAAAAACACACCATCCAGCTTCCACCAAGCTCAAGACGTGGAAAAACTGATGGAGGGATATAATACTATTTTAACATCAATTAAGGTTAGGTGTTCAAATTGTGTCAGGGTCGATGGTTTTGGTCCATTTTGATGCCGTTTGGCTAGTAGGTATGCTTTTGAAGTACTATGCCCAATTTCACCTCCTTCGCATAAGTTTTAGAGGTCCCTACATTTTCAAGCATATCGGGCTGCAGTCCAAATTATGGATTGCGGATGCTGGAGAAGCTGGCCGGGCTGCGCAAAAAAGGCGTTGAAGTGTCAGAATGGGTTAAAAGTGACCAACACCAGGACCCTCAGTAGGTTTGTCAACAGCCGCTGTTCAAACTGTTGACGGACCAGGAAGAACACCCTGAAAACCATACTTGCGGATGAAAAACTGGAAAGGCACGTCAGACCTGTAAACGTAGACAACGACGGTGCTGAGCGTGCGATCACCCTCGCCAAACAGTTTGCCGGTGTTATTAAGGGCAAAGACTGCCTCCTGTGCATCGTCAAGCACCACTGCAACAAGGTTTCCAAGCACACTTAGCCACCTGCTGGGTTTCCTCCATTTTGAATGGATATGACATTCATTAGTCAAATGTTAAGCGAGTCGAGCGATATATGGAAACTATGGGTGCGACCTGAAAATGAAATTTGGTACTGCTGAAAAAGGTATCATTCGCATCCATTTCGAGTAATAAAACCGGACAAGGACGGAATGGCGAAGACTCTAAACTTTTTTATTTTTTCCCATGCAAAATGATTCAAGCCTAGGCTCATTTTGGCCTTTAGAGGAGCATTTTAGTTTATTTTTCCTTGACCTGAAAGTCGCATGATATATCATTCAATCCGGTTGATGAGAGGAATTCAATGGCGTATAATTTATTACTCGATATGGCTGGATGCTCAATTTTATTTTGTATTTCTAAGGGAAGAATCGGGTATGCGAGTGATCGCCAAACAGTATTTGATTTTGCTGAAGAGGGTATAAATTGAATATATTTGGAGCACTTAGATGCGAAGTATAAGAAGCGAAGAATCCGTTGTTTTATTTTTTGCATGTAAACATGAAACACCCTAGCGTACTTCGTGGATTTATATCGATCATAAAATTTCCTAGTGCCCCGAAAATAACTGAACTTTCTAGTGTCTTGTTTTATAATATCTGGCTGAACCATGTGAGAGCAGATACATACCGTCTCGAATAATTGTGCATGACTTGAGATTGTCTGCCGCATTTTGTAGTCTTGTTTATCATTGAGTTTCCAGAGTAAGATACCGATCAAGCTCAGTGATATAAATGAGGCAGTACACACCTGCAACACCAATTACTTCACCCAGTGTTACAGAAGGAATACCAACTGACAGTGCTCTCGGCGACATTGAAACACGATGCTTATATTATTGCAAAAATATCCCGGGTGTTTGTGCTGTGCTCCTGGTGAAAATGCGTTTTTTGTGCTTGTCCAGTGATTTTTTTGTTTCTGTTTGAATAGTGTATGATAGATTTAGGGACTAGGGGCTCTAGGTCAGACCAACGCTTCCCGGTCTCCATTCCCCTCTGCGGTACAAACAGAGTGGATGGTTGTGTTTGGGGACCACTTGAGAAAGGCCACAATCATGCAGAACAGATGACATGAACAATGCCAATGCCCTGATGAAGTATTCAACTGTCCATGCAGTTCATTTGAACTAGAACATACTGTGTCCAGAAGCTTCAGAAAAAAAATGAAAGCAGCCTTGAATGCTAAATGTCTTTTGAAAATGCACATTCCAGAGCACTTTTGTGAAAGACTAAGCCTCTCCAAGGGAAATTGGAGTGGATCGAAACGATAAGATGTTAAAACGATTAACTTACATTCAGTGTGTACTCCTGACAGATATCTGACGATGCAGTCCAGCTACTCGCAACTCCAACAGTCCTTGCTAAGTGGAGAGGCGACCACTCTGCTATCTCTTCCAGACACTATCACAGCTCACGAGGGTTCGTCATTAAAGTTTAGAAACTTCCGAAGATTGAAGTACCGTCCGAATCACTCCATGTAGCTTCACTAAGTGACGCACGTCGGTGAAGGAACACCCAACACCGAGGTAATCACGTCGCCCCGTGATGTGTGAGACAGGAAGCACGAACCGGGGGATTTCCGACACAACAGCGCTGCCTCCGTCTCCCCGACAGAGCGTGAGGCGTTGCCTGGGGGCAGACTGACGGCACCGGCACTGTCTGGGACCACAGCCAGGCGCGACACGACGTTGCCAGGGCGGAGGCGGCGCTGGACTGAGGTCGGCGGTACCGGCGGCGGAACCGCTGGCCGCCAGCCGCAGCCACCGCCGCAGATAAACCGCAGCTGTACTACCACTGACTGGAGGGCCCAAGGACGGCGGCGCCGACCGCAGCGCGGTGTCCAGAGGCTGGCCATCACAGCCGCCACGTCTCTCTCAGGCCAGGATGGGGTGCCCGGCTCCGGCTGGTACATACCTGGGATATCCCGGCCTAATGACTAATGCATATTTCATATCTCAGTTCGGATCGGTTTCCTGTGTGTTTTCACGGGTCACCTTGTCGTTACGCAGGGTGAAGGTGGGAAACGTTGGGAGATCCCATCTTTTTCTGCCTCAGGAGGATCATCAGATGGGATTTCACCAATGTGATCCAATGGGCGCACTAATTTGTTGGTATTGTTAAGCTCCTCGATTATTTAGGCGAATTTTCAATCTCAACAATATTCATGTTAAATTTCTGTGATCAAGGCCAGTCAGTTCAGCCACCATAAATGAATTCCTCACTCACTACCAATCTAAATGGAGCACTATGATAAAAACACGGCTATAGTTCTGTATTCTGTATTGGAAAAACATAACAGGCATTCCCAATTATGATGCAGCATGTGACTTAAAACAGTAAAGTCAGATAATAAATACATTCAGCAATGGAAGCATTCCACAAACATCCATAACGCTCAACACTTGCACAAATGCCTATTCTGAGAAAGTCCCTAAGGTTGCCGTGAATTTGATAGCATTAGTTTTAAATGTGAGCCCGAGTCTGCGAAGAAATCAACATTACGAAATGCGTTGAAGAAACTATACATGACGGCCACACGGATGAAGAGGCTGCGCGCACAGTACCAACACGCGCAAACCGAACGCCCACAAAGAGGAGAACGCGACGTTGGACGCGGCACAGACAAACCGAACTCAAACCAGATCGGAACAATCCAACTTCCGTGATGAAGATTAAACAAAAACAAGAGGTCATGCTGAGCAAAACGAGCCTTAATACTACGCACTTTGTAGTGAGTCAAAGAGATGGGTAGTCAAGCCTGGCTACGGACGGTCCGAAAAAGGCCAACCAGATGAGAAGTTTATGCTGCACCCTTTCTAGGCGCTTCAGGTGGATGCAGCAGACCCTGCCCATACAACGCAACCATTCGATAATAATGGAACTGTTTTTCCTCAAGGTCCCTTCGGGCTTTCTGAATAAATGAGGCTTGTGATCGAAATTTAAGATGGATTAATTTTTAACTAAAATTAATCAAGTTCTATTATTGGGGAAACAGTGCTTGGAATCTTGCTTTGAAATGTCGGAGTCGAATTCGATGAATACCATCATAGCTTGGTTTTATTTCATGAAATGTTTAGTAGACTTACGATGGAGTTCTTCATTTTCCAAAATCAAGCTGAAAGTGACCATTCTATGCCTTATATCCTTGCTTAAATTGGAAGTCGGAATTAGGGCCACATGACCTACGATAACATTCAAAGTTACATGCATGTATGTGTACCCACGCAGAATTGTAGAGATTCCATGACAGGGAATCATCTATCAGCACATGCACGTGAAAACTAGCATTCACTCTGCTAGGATACATGAGATAACCCACGACGATTGCAAGTGATTGGAAATCGCCCTTGAATCTAACAAATAGCCGGACCATTTATGTCCTTAATGGCCAATATGGACTGTTTGATACATATTTCAGATGATATACTGGAACGTTGCATGTGTGTGTGACAAGGACATGGCTGATGGCCTCCATGACTCAGCACGTTGCTGCATTCTTGTGAAGCTGAACTATTGATTGGGTTATGAGATTTATAAGTTTTTGAAGCGAAGGGCCTTGCTGATCCTGGAATATGTTATCAGCTTGCTTACAATCCCATATCGATATTGCCAGGGGTGGATCAAGGAGAACAAAATGGCATTTGTTTTAATAAAAAACCCTCAAATTTCCACAAGCTGTCACTGTCACTAGATAGTCACTAGCTAAGTTCCACAAGCTGTCACTAGATAATTCAGCAACTGCACGCATCCCATCGCGTCCTTACGAAGTAGATGGATTTTTGTTGGCATTGATGGCACTTGATGTTTGTCACACCTACAGCAGCAATTCCACCCGCTTGTTTGTTCTCAGCTTTGTCCCAAAAGTTCGAACGTCCCGGTCCTTGGCACCAGAATGATCCACTTACCTGCCTTCTGTTGTTTGTGGGCGGGAGTAAAATGACCGACATAACCCTCCCATGATCGGTGTATTCTCAAATTCAGATGCAATATCAGTCCGCAAGAGCAGGGATCAGGAGACTGCATTCTCCCACAACAAGCTATCCTAAAATTAAGCGATGCGCTTGGGAGACTGCATTCTCTCACAGCAGGCTATCCTAAAACTGAACTTCGGCGTTGGGGAGACTGCATTCTCTCCCAGCAAACTAACCTAAATGTAAATGGTGGTGCTTGGGAGGCTGCATTCTCTCACAGCAAAGTATACTGCACATAAGTAATGGTGGCCAGGAGACTGCATTCTCTCACAAGATACCCTCAAACGTAACGGTGGCGCTTAGGAGACTGCATTCTCTCACAACAAGATATCCTGAAACAAAACGGTGGCGCTTAGGAGACTGCATTCTCTCACAAGATATCCTCAAACAAAACGGTGGCGCTTAGCAGACTGCATTCTCTCACAAGATATCCTCAAACAAAACGGTGGCGCTTAGGAGACCGCATTCTCTCGTAGCAAACTATCCTGAAACTGAACTGCGGCGATGAGGAGGCTGCATTCTCTCACAGCAAACTTAACTAAATTTAAATTGTGATGCTTGGGAGACTGCATTCTCTCACAGCAAGCTATCCTAAATAAAAATGAGGAGACTGCATTCTCTCACAGCAAGCTATCCTTGACTAAGATGGTGGCGCTCGAGTAACTGCATTCTGCATTCATTCACAGCAAGCCATCCTAAAATTAAATAGTGATACGTGGGAAATCACATTCTCCCACAACAAGCTATAATAAAACTAAGCGGTGGGTTAGGGAGACTGCATCCTCTCACAACAAACTATTCTAAAGCTAAACGGTTGCGCTCGGGAGACCTCTCACAGCTAGCTATTACAACAGTGCGCAGCTGCGACGGCAACGCTGCATGGCGCCTAACACCAGTCGCCGTAGGGCAAACCAATCTTTTTTCTCGTGGGTAACCAGGGACTTGTTATCGCAATAACACGTGCTAAAGTGAAGGAAAATATACGAGGTGGACTGTAAATTAATATCTTTATCACTGAAACCTAGCAAACAGGTTTTGAAGAGTTCAAAGGCGTGTGTCTGGACGGACTATGAATGCAGAGGTGCAGAAAGTATGCTGGCTGTCACAAACTCAATGCGACGTATGCCTCCTCTGTCACACAAAGCTGGAAATCATAATTGTATACTTGAATACTATTTTCAATATGCTGAATGTCATCTACCTGTCTCTTACTTTTTGCAACAGACAAGTTTCAAGCACCAAGCCATTACCGCATGAAAGTAGTAAACTTTGTTTTCATTTTTAGATCATGTTTATGTTTTGGAAGGAAAATTTTTAATTCTGGATCATTGTTTCCAGTATTGGGATCATATCTATTATTGGTAACTCTGACTGCAGTTTCCCCCAATGACATGCATTTCTCTTTTTGAAGAAGTTTCCATTTTTGGAAGGAGTGTTTCCAATTATGGTACATTTCCCCATGATTAAATGTGGCAATTATCATGAAAATAATTATTATTTGGAACTAACCTATGAATGGGAGCGTACACCTACACACAATTGGGAACCCTGATTACAGCTTCCCCCCCACTGAACTTCTATCTCACATATCAACAAAAGGGACAAAAATGTCAATGTCAACATATAATTTGGATCTACCTAAAATTTGTTGGTAAAGTGGACCTTAGAAAACATTTTTCTAGACAGATCAAATGCTTAAAATTTTCCCCCAACACCTGATTATCACCTGCCTGGTCGTTCCTTTTTGCAGTAAAAACTCTGAGGCAACTACCCTGCATAGATGTAAAATTATGTCTATCGGCCTAATAGGTACAGAGGTATTGGAAGTCTCATACCAAAGAAAGATCCAGTGTAGTCAAAATCCTGCTTTAACTCCATGCAGTTCAGGTCCCGTGTGTTGCTTACTACCATTGGCCAACCAGTGTTTTTTTAAGTCTCTTTCTTTCTGAGATTTTCTGTGATTTTCTGAGATGAGAAGGGGGTCTACTAGGCCCCCCTCCAGTGCACATTAGTGCCAGGTTCCTCTCCAGTGTGTGTTTTAACACTTTGAGGAGGACTGCATTGGCACACATTTGCTATCTGTACAATATTGACATGATAATTTGATCATGAAATCTCACCTGAATTACTGTTGTTGCCAGTCTGTTAGTGGCGCCAACTCTCCCAACTTCCTCCAGCTCCAAATCTACCTAACGAATCTTGATCTGGGGCACAAATAAGGTAAGGCACAAGCAAGCTAAGGAATGAAAAACCAAGTTTGATATGTAAAAGTGCATCAGTCTCAAAGTAGCCTATAATCATCTTAGATTAGCCATGGGCAGCACTATTTATTCCAGCTAGTTTTAGCCTGCACTCATCTCCAGGGACGTAGGAACCGGGGGGGGGGGCACCTGCCCCCCCCAACTTTCATGATTCTTAACCATTAACCCTATGGCGTTGACTGGAAAGAAATGACTTGAAAATTCCCGCTGCCCCCCAACTTTGAACATAGTTCCAACGCTCCTGCTTATCTCAGATATACCTAATAAATATGCCCTCAAAAGAAGTACCTTCGCCCTGTTTAAAATTTTTTGGCAGGCTCTACATCACATAAACATTTCGAACTTGTCTTGTCGCTGTCGCGTAGTTTAGGTAGAATTGCTGCCCAGCTAGCTTTATTTCTTTTACTCATTTAGTACTTTTCTTAGTAGCTTTTAGGCGTACTTAATTCTAAATTCAAAGAAATAGGGACCGCTAAATCGAAGAGACTCAAACTTTAAATATTATCTAACTTGACAAAATGGACAGAGAAGTACTTGATAACGAATCTGCGTTATCTTTGATGCCTTGAATATGCCCACAATCGTGTATTGCTCGAAAAAATTGACTGTCACATTTCTGGCATCTAGGCGGCAACTTTCTGGCAACTACTAACAATCGGCACCATTGGGCTGCATGTTAAAATCTGGCAACTGTGACAGCGGTTTCCGGGTTTTCTGCAGCGGGGGTCCCTCGTTTTAGTAGAAACTGAACACAGTACCAATATCGTATCACTGATGGTACGCTGTGCAATTGAAGAACAGAGAACTCTGTTCTTTGCAACTTTGCTAAATTAAAATCATCGCTACACGCTGCATTCTGTATTTCGAAATATGTGGTTTGATTTTAAACCATACAGTCACGGTCGCTATTTTGTTACACTTATGCACCTCGGTTTTCGTAAATGAGTCACAAACTCCAGTAGCCGAGTTGGCAAGTTTCTGCACCTCTGTATGAATGAGTCCTCGCTGTGGTTTGCCCCTGAACGAGCATCATGGACACTAATGAAGCCAAAATTACTCACGATGATGAAAGGGAACATATGCGGTTGGATGAACAATTGAACAATGTCTAGTTTAGTGAAGGTTAGAGCAGATCTCACACAGCATAGGCGGAGGAACTAAACGGGCACCTCGCCCCCTTAAATTATGAATTTTAACACTAGCCTTACGGCGTTGACTGTAAATAAATGGACTCAAAAGTCCATGCCCCCTCCCCCCTCAAATACGGTCCCTCTGCCACTACTGCATAGCAGCAGAGTCGCAATCACAGTCACCAGTAGGTGTAACCAAGGGTGTAACCCTGTTCAGGCTCACCTTGCCCTAATATTTTGCGCCCACCCAGTCGTAAATTGACAGTTATCAATAAGACATCGAATGGAAAATGCATTAGGCCTGTGAACACGCCTTCACTTAAGAGAGCTCGCCACCAATTTCCTTGGCTGGCTCGGCGTCTCGCCCTTTCGCCTCGTGAAGAAGCGAATGACCTCACGATCTGTATAAAGCTTGCGTGTATAACGCTGCGTTGATAAGCTTCTGCTTCTGTTCTGCATTGAGTCGCGCGGTGGTGGATCGCCTGAGGAACAGTAGAACTTGTGACCGTGGTGGATGGTTTGATGATTATCCGAGCGAGGTACCCTTTCTCTTACAAGGTGTCTGTACGGCAGCTTACTTATTTCCCAATGGTAAATGAATAATTGCATTATTTTCAAATGTATTCCTTCTATATCTGATCAGGTACAGAACATTTATTCCAGTCGGTTTGGGGGACTGGCTGCTTTAACCCTTGCCCCGGTGGCGGGTAGGAGCCGCCTTCGCCCTGGTTGGGGGGCTAAAAAAGACCCGCCACGATCTCAGAAACTAAGAGAGCTAGAAAAAAGCGTAAAATGGCAATCGAACGCACTTCGAAAATGATATTGAAAATACTTCAGTCATTTTTCTCGTTAGGTCAATATCAAGGTCACCAGAGGTCAAAATAGGTCAAAATCGCTAATATGAGGTGTACTAAGAAAGCCTCATATCTCAGAAACTAGGATAGCTAGAAACATTTTTCTAACACCATTCGAAAGCTCTTGAGTTGCTCTTTCATTTTAGTGGCATTCATTTTCGTGTCAGGTCAAAGCCTAGGAAGCTACAGGTCACTGAATATTGGGAATGTTCTTGGGAATGTCCATAGCCACCCATGCATAAGGGCGTTTCCTTTTTCGCTAATAAATTCCAAACCAAGCAAGAGACAGCCGTAGTTGATACACCATTGCAATCTTCTCGTCAATACGAATCGAATGATATGTAATATTGCTATGCCAGGTCAAATTTGAAATTTGACCTGGCCCAGGTCAACGGTCTGACCCAACTTGACCTGGTATAGTCATGATGTATATCCTTTGACTTGCAGTTACTATGCAAACACTTCGGTGACAAAATAAAAGTTATATATTTGTTAATTCAAAATTTATATAGTAAAACACCAAAAAACGCTTATTTGACCTAACGTGACCTTTCAAAGCTCAAAAGTCAGAATTTTTGGTATCAAATTCTGAAATGGGCTAAGAGCAAGTCGTAACCGATGTTTGAAGTTGATTCCATCCATACTTACTGAGAAAAGCTCATTTCGTGATTTTCCCCATGTATTGACAATGGGGAGGTCATGCTCTGCACATGACCTTAGGTCACCAATATCAAAAATCTCGGGACATATGTTGTAGCTCCTGGTGGGCCCAATATGTGGTATGAGTTTCAACCTGATCAATTAACCCACCTTATAGTTATGCAGTCCTAAGAATTTTTTGAGGTGAGGTTACTTCACTTGGCCTGGTGACCTGACCTGATATAACCTTGAGCTAAAATTTTCAGAAAATATGTAAAAATGATGCAGCAACAGCTAGACCAAGTTTGGGGGCGCTGCGCGCCACCGTTTTTTGGTCACTTTGGAAAAACCCGAGGGGGTCTAAAAAGACCCCCACCAGGGCGAAGGTTAACACGTTGGCTTGAGAGGAGTATCCAGATAAAAGAAGTACTTGATGTATGATTGGCGCCTGTGCAGTAGACGCTCTGTGAATGCGTCGTCTTTTTAACGAGAACAATGCCACGATCACTGCCAACCCGGATATCGCCATCCAGGCTTCCTGTGACATCATGGCGGAGGCATGAACATAAGAACATGCAACTTAGGCTTCGTTCTAGTCTCGACCATAACTTTTCCAGGAGAAATATCAGACTGTCCACATTGTTTTTGTTCCTACCTCGATAAATAGTTAAGCTATAACCAAATACCATGCACACAAAGAGGTGAGACATAAAAACATAATATCATCTCTGGAGAACGAGAACACCTAGGACAAATTCCTACGGATCTGAGTAGCACAGCGCATACCTGGATGCTGACGAAATGCTTAGACCTAGACGCACCCACTGAGATTCCACGCCGATGAAATAATTAATCACTTTTTAAGCCAATTGAGGTCATGGCTCTAAGTGAGTTCTGGATCATAGCGTCCAAGGGCGGCATATTATCATCATATACTTTTTAATGAGGCAAAGATCGGTAAAATGACAAGAATCATTTTTTGCCATATAATTTTCATCGTAGGTATCAGTTTCTGAAATGCCTTGCATTGTTCCACTTTTGAAGTGATCTCATTTTTTATTTCTTAATTTCATTAAAAAATTTTCTGATAAGTCGTACTTCTGCAACAGTTCGTGCCGCCGCGATTGGTGGCTGTAGGAAGGGCCGCTGCCTTCTGCTGGCTCTAATACACACAGTTATCGGCCGATACATCATTGGACACGCTCCGGCGCTTCCGATAGCAGCCAACACACAAGGTCAGGCGAGGTCACCGACTGATCTGCGCTGGTCCAGTGACGTCACAGCTGACCTTGCCGGATGGCAGGCTGGGGAGCACGCAGTTTTGGTGACGTCACGGGCCGCTGACGTCAGGCACGTGATCTAGATTATTTACAGCTCCGCGGGGTCCAGTGGAGAGGAACTGGCCTCGTATGGTCCACTAGCTAGCCTGGGAGGGACGGTGGCCATAATTTGGGGGCTTAGGGCACGAGGGACGGTGAAAAGATGGCGAGTACAACAGGAAATAACTAGAGAGTGCGCACTACTGAGCTCTTCTCCTTTTGCTTTGACTTTTATTGTTTCTTACAAAAAAATTATATTAGACAGTAAAGGTTGGAACGTTGATCCAGTTTGATTTCGGTCTGTGCTGGGAATATGTGTCATACCGGGAAGTCGAATGGACTTGCTTTCGAAATGAGACTCCATGATTAGATATACCAGAGCTTCCACTCTCATTGACCCAGTTTCCATGACACAGGCTCTATCTGGATTGTATGATTAATCTAGATGAATCGAGTGCTGCTCCGTGTTTGGCTCCCGTTTGGCTCCCGTTGTTTGGCTCCCGGCAGAATATTCTGTAACTTATGTCGTCACAAAATCCGTGACGTAGCACTGGCCAATCGCACACGACGCGCCAAAAAAAAAATAATGATGATAATTACGTGACGTGACAGTGACTTATTGGCTGCAGCCACGCTCTGCTTCTCACATACAATTCTGCAACTCTGCTCCATCACGGATGTCGTGACAACCAAAGTCATAGAATATACTGCCGAAAGCCTAACGTGACCCAGCCCTCGATGTACCCAGATTCACTGTCCAATTCTGATGTAACTTGTGTCAAGGGAACTGGGCCAATAAAGATGGTGTATTTAAAGTTCGTTGGACTTACCGGGAGAAAACCCCAGCGGCCTGGTATTGCAATCCAGAGGTTACAAAGCGGAACACCACGAGTTATCGCTAACACACACTTATTTCACGCCCATATTGCATCACGGTAGGTACGATACCTAGCAGGGCTTGCAGCAGCTTGTTAAATTCGGAGTGCTGAGGCAAGGAGCATGATTCTAAGTTGATAGGATGGTAAATGACTTAGAATTTCGAGGTCTGGCTACACTATGACCAGGTGTTTGAGATTTATCTATAGTTTACCTACCCGATTCTGATGAAGGGCTGTGCCCGAATATATAATCCCGGTATAGTACATCCATTTCGCATCCAGGATTCGAAGAGGCTGGCCATTAAACATCCAGTCAACCGTTAAATTTCGTGTTAAAGTGTTAACGATAGGGTTCCTCCGTTGTTGAGATCACAGTGGGGCACATATGACCCCCCTTTTAAATCAGGTGGTGAACATTCTCAGAAAAAACATTGTGTTCAGTTTGCATTGTGTAAATGCATTTCCCTCTATTTTCTTTAAAAATGGGCTGCCGATAAGAGTAGATAATAGGGTTTTCACTGATAAACATTCCCTGACTTTAGTGTTTTATCTGCTCCTTTCTCTGGGTTGGATTTCAAATGCTTCCACCAAGAGGTGGTCACAGGCGAAGTTCTTAGTCTATTATTTAAAACCACGGCTGAGCTCTTTTTGTCCTTGCCGGTGTGGAACGTACCATCGAAATAGTAGTAAGTGACGGGCACGGCGGCATGCACTGCCCCACCACTGTGGCTGTCGTTTCGACGACATTCTCCTTCCACCGCTCCGGTGGAAGCTGTCGGACAGCAGCGCCGGAGAGACAGAAATGGCCTCACTCATCTCATTGGGGTGCTTGTCCACTTCGGTTTCTAAGCCACAAATACATGTGTCCCTCTCCTCTTATGTCACTCAGGTTCGTCGATGGAACAGTCACGCGCCTAGAACTGGTGCTTCACTTCTTCCAATACTCCGTGCAGACGTCCTAGGTCGGCCTTCACTGCTGCAAAATCGGCCGACATTTCGCGCTTGATCCGATTAGCCATCTTGAACAGAGACGAGCGCTGTGCACATTCTGTCTGAGCGTGCTGATAATGAATGGTTCCTATCAGGTCAGCTATCATCTCCATCTGATGTCTGTTGGTATGTTCCCGCCTCGGCCTTGGCCCTGCATCCGCCACTGATAGCGCCGCCGGCGAAAGGGGTCTGGCATATCCTGCGCCGCAGCGGCGGGGTGGGGTGCGGCTCCCAAGGTGCCACGCGCCACTGCGGCGGAGTTGGGCGCGTCTCCTAAGGTGTCATGCGCTGCTGCGGTGCCCGCAGCTGTGACGGTTGTAAGCCATGACCATCTAACAATTTAACTCCTACCGGATTTAGCTCGCACATGACTGGACGGGGCGGGTCATCGCGGTCAACTGCAACTTTCCTTTTTATTTGTACTTACTTGTGTTAGTAGCCCTGAGAAGGGCTTTGAAGGTAAAGTGCTCCTTATTTCCAAAATTACTAATGGTGTCTAACATGCATGTGGTACATAGGTGGGTCTATAATTCCCAATCGGGAGCGGGGCATACAGTGGGGGGGCGCCTATCCGGACCAGGGGCTCCATTTTTGGGCGGCAAAACCTATCAAGTGAGCACCAACTCTTATCACGGTGGCGCCGATACTCGCATCATGGGGAAGGTGCGGGGATGGAGAGCAAAATTTCGATGAGGTGCAATCTTCTTTTCAGGAGCCGCTGAGGGTCTTTAAGGGGGAGAAGTTCCCTTGCTCCCCCTGAATCCGCCTATGATGTGACATTCTTTTGGAAACGCCTGAACATCAAAACAGCTTATCTTAATACCAAATTTGTCCGCTTTAGGAGCGGTTCTTTTTCCTAGTCATGGCAAAATATGGGCTGAGTCGAGTGACCAACACTCGGTTCAGACCATCCACATCAATTAATTGTAAGTCCTTTCAATATTCCCACGGACTTTATTCAGTTTTGACTCTCCTATAAGAGCGGACGCCAAAACCACTCTAAGAAGTCGAGTGGCCACTGCCGTTTGCATCATTTTTCGGTTTAAGGGCCCCAATGCTTCACCTGATTGATTCTTGCAAATGGATTCTTGCAAAAAAATCTGTCACTTTGGGTATTTATTGTGCTGATAAACTTAAGGCAGCTGTAGTACAAAAAAATTAAGTGGAGGTTCTCAACAATGTAATGTTTATGACATCTCCTGCCTGAAACAAATGGTTGCAGAATGTTTCAGAGAATTTGTATGGTTACAAAAGTACAAGGACATCAACCAGCAGATCTTGTTTCGAAGAGTTTAGAACGAGGTTTTTCTTGCACCTATAAGCTGGAGAAAGATCAGGTTTTTAATTCACTTTTCCATCTGAACCAGAGGGCAGGATTCAAGCCCGGTAGTGACCCTATAGAATAGTCATCTGTTCTGACATTAGTATGACCATCCCACTTGGACTCAGTAATTTGTAGCCGGTCAGTCTCAATTATTATTATTATTGATTTCACTATACATATATTGCTACTTTCCAGCGGGTTCGTGTCCTTGGGAAGTTTTCCGGTTAACAATGTGTTTAGTTAACCACCCGATGCGAGTGCTGCATCTTTCCAGGAGTGGAAATTTTAATCTTTCCTTTTCTTTCCTGAATTTTCCTGTATTGTTACTAAACATATGTGTTTACCGCCAACAATACCCTACTTTGGGCTACAAACCTAATTCCCAACCAAATAGGTATGTATGTATGTATGTACATACATGCCTCCTTCCGACCAGAGATCTATCGAGGTGACATTTCAACCAAAAATTTGGCAGAAATAGCTTGGATTAGTGATGCTAAAGCTGGGAGAAAAATCTGAAGAACGCTTCCAGCAGGAAGAAGGTGGATCCTGGACCCCTAATGAAGTAGTAACCCTATTCCTGTCAGTGGACGGCTTCTGCCCACCTCTCAATTTTCAAAAGGGTTTGATATACAAAACGGTTTTGATCGGCTTTTGAAACTGTTTGATTTTTCCTAGAACTGAATTTTGTAGATTCCCCCAAAGCTTTGAGACAGTAGCTCTAACAGGGGTGGAGCTATTCACAAACCAAGGATTATTGTGCATGCAAAGTGCGTTCTTCGTACAACAAATCTGTATTTTACAATGTTAAGAGCAGTTAGCATGTTTCAATACTACGATCTAGATGTCAGGTGATATTCCTTTAAATTTAGGTTTGGATATAATGTTTTAACAGAGGCGGCTACAGCAGCTCAAAATCGGAGGTGTCTAATATAATTGGATTGTACTGTTGCAGAGTAAATAGACTGATTACATCTGGGGGGAATAAAAGTAGTCATACCGTGCTCCCATCTCCATATTATGTGATAATTAGAGTCAATAGAAGTGCTCATGTATTGTAATTGACGGGGTTTAACGCATGTGCAAGCATATTTTGGAATGCTAAGCGTTATGAACATGGCAAACACTCTTGGCATACATTTGGTTCCGAGATTGAATAGAGACAAATTCATCTACATGCGGATCAAGGAGACGAAGGCATTCAGAATTCCTTCGGCTTTGGTACGAGTGGATAAAGGTTGGGCAGCCTAAGAATTATTGATGAACATATGGACTTGTCTTTTAGATATTTGCCATATGCATCTTGGCCCACTATTCTGTTTTTCTGCATCCACCTCGGATGATTTCGTAGCCTTATACTATTTGTCTCGATGTCAAAGATGTCCCTCAGTATCTGACGATTACTAATCTAGGTATATATTTCACGATATAGTATCGGCTCTGGAGCCGCCATTGAGTTTTTAATAATCACATAACTCAACGATACAATAATTTCCCATCAGTTACCTGTCGATATGTACCAGGGGATCAAGAGTCATCGAGATTATAAAAAAACAGTAACATCTAAAGTAGTGGAGAGTTATCCTTATGCACCATGTTCCTAAATGCGCCGACTGGAATATCTTTGTATCTCCCATAGGCTTAATAAATAGCTTGAATTGTCATGCCAGCGTTACCCATCCAGGACACCCCTAGATCGAGAAGAGATCTCCAGTTCGGCATTTATGCCTTCAATGCACATCCATTTATACAAAGGCGAGAGTCTACAATATTCAACAGCTCTAGCCAATATTGGACTCCAAATTACCGGAAGAGTTCATTAACACGCGCATTGACTGAGGGCGCGTACACCCCGTTTTTTTGGAGACAGCATAAAAACGGCTGCACTTAGCGCCGCCCTCATTGGCATATTTTCTATTTGATCATTTTTGCAAAATTTTAAGGTTAGGTCATCCGAGGTCAGATCACCAGTACAGCTAAGTGACCTTACCTATGAAAACAGTTTAAGATAGCACAAGTCAGAACATGGTGATCTTATTCGATTGAAGCTCATATCAAATAATGGGACCACCGAGTTCTCTAAAAAAAACTTCCCGCTATTTTTTATATCGGTGACCTAAGGTCAGGTACGAGCCATAACCTTTCCATTGGAAATAGATGGGGAAATGGTTTCAACTGAATAACTTAGTAATGAATTGTGATATAGCGTTTATTTCAACCGCATTCGATTTGCCTTGTCTGTGCGGTTCTAATGATATGCCTTTAACCTAATTTGAACTTGACCTGACCTCAGGTCGGGTTAAATCCCAGATTTCATCTGATTTGACCTAGCTAGGTCATATTACATATCATTCGATTTGGCTTGCTACGAGGATTCCAATGGTTTGAATTGTTTTGCTCTATCTTTACTTATTCATATGCAATGACTGAAAACCTTCATTTAAATGTTATAGCTATTATGACATGTTTTGACCTCTATTAACCTTAAATGTGACCTGACGAAAAAATGTTTAAATATTTTCGATAGAGAAGTGGATAGGCTATCCAACGCCGTTTACCGTTTTTTTGCTATCTAACGTGGTTCTCGAGATATTAGGGGAGGGGCGGGTACCCACCCCTCTCCCGTCAAAGTGAAGGTGGCTGAGATGCACGTGTTAAGTTAAGTCGGTGTTTGGTTTGTGGAGTGACGGAAAAAAGGAATGTTTCAGATGTCTGCAATGAAGTGTACAGGAAATGAGAGCCGGCATTCCTGGCGTGTTCTGTGAGCACCAATCCCTTCGGTCGGTTTGTTGGAAGTTCAAAACTGACGTGTAACCCTGACCTACTGGCACAGATGTGCTTATAGGTGGGCAGTTGTGAAGGATCTTTGTGCAAAGTATTTTTTGTACGTGTGTGTTCCGCATAGTTTCTCTTGAAGGTGATCGGGCTAGAATGAAGGATACTGCATAAATCTATAGATTCAATGGAAGCACTCCGATTTTTGTCCAGAGAAAAAAGCAAGTGCGTACAGTTTTCTGCTTAGAGACGTTTAGAGAAACCTAGGGACGTTATCATTTGCTATATTTGAATACAAAGTTTGCTGTACAATTGGTAAAAGTGTTGGGCTCCGGTTCGCTGCTCAGGAACATGCAGTGGCAGTGTATGTCCAGGCTTAGGATCGGCTCTCCTGAGACGCTCGGACGCTCAATATTTTCCCGATGTAGGTCGGTCGGCAACTGACTGGTGACAAGGTGACCTGAGCGGGGACGTCCCTGTGCTATGTGGGACGTTAAGATTTGGCTTCTAAATAAACCCTTCATTGGGACAGCCGCTCGTTTGAATGGTGGGGTCGGGGTCTCCGTGACAAGTCCTTTGATGACTTTAGTAAGGTACGGACTCCAATAACAGAACTTGCAATAACTTGGAAAAAATTTATAATAAACGTATGAAACATAAGTGATTTATCCAAGCTTTGTAAAACTTACCCCTCACCAATTTGAACCGGATAAGACAAAAAATCCATGAACAGGCTTTTATATTCCACTTCTCAAGGTGATTGAGGCGTTTTGATACATTCGTTGTAGGAATAGAAAGTAGGTTCAAATAAAATCTAAGGCAATAGAAACGTCAAATGTAACAATAAATAATCTAAGAAGAAATGCAACCATGCGCCAGCGTATTTTTATCAGCTTCCCAATCAGGCAAAGCAGGCACATCTTAACACTCAATAGAGCAGGTCCAGCCTTTAAGGTGGTTTGGTTTTCTTTCTGGGCACAATAGACCTTGTTATTAAGGTGGAGTGAAAATCATATTTTCTTTTGCATTCCTTAGTCACAATTTTTTGTGACATCAGACCCCTAACAGCATACCAATTACAATTATACGCTTTTGAAGTTGGTCATCGGTTCCAGCTTTGCATTATTCTGGAAACATGCAATTTTGGTATTGATTTAGGTACATGATAACCCTGATAGTATTCGGGACTATACGCGCTAACTACGTTTACATTTAACTCCTTCCGGTGTTTTGAAGGGCTTTTTGAACATAGGATGCACTAAAATATATAGTTTAAATGAAATTGTGCCGTATAAATTAAATTCGACAGATAAATTAAGTTGACAGACAGTGTCTGTACAAAAATCAAAGAAATCAAACTACGCCTACATCCGCACCCTGCGGCGATACTCTTTCACAGACACTGCCTCCAAACAGATAAAGCCTAGAAGGACCGGAACGTCTAAAAAAGACAAAACAGAAGCCAAGAGAGGTAAAGGCGTGGGCAAGAGCCCTGTTCCAGTTGTCAGCACAGTTTTGTCTGCAGGACCTCTAATCTCTCCTCCAGAAAAGTAACATCAGCGCCATAATCGCCTCTTGTTTGTGCTAAGCAAAGGGAACTTCAACCTTTATACCATTAAAAAATATTAGGCTGCCACTTCGTGCACTTACGATTTTTCATCAGCGCAAACAGCAGGCCATCAGCCCGTAAAACCTCTAGAACTAGTTCCCGGGGAGAGGCTACAATCCTGTGACGTAGGCGCAACGCGGCCCGCTGATTGGTGCTGACAAAACTGTGCTGACAGCTGAACAGGCTAATGTTTGACGCCCGGCATTGAGCCATCATCAGGTGAATCCCTTCACCTGATGATAGCTCACAGCCAAAACATTGTGATTATCTTCCCCAATGTTTATCGCTTTTTATTCCTAGTTTGCCTTGCCCCTTTTGGGCTGTTTAGATACTCCGGTCTTTCTAAGCTTGATTTGGCCCATTTTTGCATTCAGAACGATGTTAGGTGCAGTGTCGCTGCAGGGCCCGGTAGTGTGCGTCATTTTATCTCTTTGACTTTTATATAGACACATTGGCTCTCTCATCTTTTGACAGCTTTCACATTTACCTTCTAAGGCGGAAGGTCAATTATTTGTATATATGTATTCCGGGGTTTTCTGGTACCTTGCGTGAGTAGAAGTGCACAAAATGAAGCTAATGCATTCGTATAAACTACGCAGAAAAATGACGTAATGGAAAACAATCAGGCAGATACCTATAATGAAGCCAACCGGAACCACCAGGCATTGCAGGCTTGAGCCGGCTCGTGAGTGTTTGGGGTTTGCTTAAGTGATTCAGTCTATATTTTCACCTGATCGCCTCTTGTTTCCGGTCCTTGGCCTACATTTGAGTGATTAGCAATGCCGAAAACAAAGACAGCCAAAACAAAACGGTCCTCATTCTGTCCTATGACTGGAAGCTGCAGAGCTCCCAACCTCAGACCTGCGCACACTCCGGAACGTGCTGGCATACATGCTCCTGAAGAAGGAAACGAGCGTGTTGACACAGAAAACCGCCCCGTTAGTTCAGTTGGTAGAGCGTTGGGCTCTGGCCCGCTGCTTAGAAGCATGCAGTGGCAGTGCATGTCCAAGCTTGGGATCGGTTCCCCACAAACGCTCCGGCGCTCAATTGTTTACCCGACGTACAGGTCGGCTGGCAACTGACTGGTGAGAGGGTGACCTGAGCGGGGCGGCCGTCTCTGTGCTTTGCGGGACGTTAAGCTTTGCCTTTCTAAATTGACTCTTTATTGTGGGAGTTGCTCGTTCGGGTGGTGAGGTGGGGATCTCCGTGACAAGTACCTTGATGACTTTAGTGAGAATCCGACTCCAACAGTCGGACTGGGAACAATTTGAACAAAATTTATATAAAAAACCTTGTCCCAGTGGCGTATGGCCCAGGAAATAGCATCGAAGAGTAGTGCCCCTGGGCAAGAGTGAAATCCGCTATAGCCACCACCAAGGAGCATTCCATCGCAGTCAGAATCGAGAGGTATCAAAAATGCAATCATTTCAGCGGAAATTAGACAGCCTGTCTGACATATGTGCTTTCCGTTGTCCCATGGTGACCTGTGCTGAGGCACTGTGTACTGGGTGCGAGTTACATGCAAGTGTCCGCGAGACAAAAAAAATACCGGAGGAAGAACAGCGATTCCTTCTAGGTCAGAGAAGAAAAACAGGACAGCGTTGGACTTTGCAGTTCAGTCCCCTAGATAAGCAGGCTGCATCAAAGATAGCAGAAACATAAGGATGCCGAGCAGTAGCTGCGATTGCGACAACCACACTCCATGACGTTAGAATAGTAACTGACTCAGATCAGACTCTGGTGGTAGACCGGAGTAGAATGAGAGAAATTCAGAGAAAGCGGGAGGTACGAGTCGTGAGGAAAGCTCAAAACTTCCATCGCTACAGTGATCTTTTATGGAAAGAAGGACTATATACTTAACTCGAGATGCGAAGGAGGAGAAATTTACATCAGATCTGAGAAGGAGGAGTACTATGTTTTGGTCAGTCAGCCAGATTGTGAGTATCTCACCCATGCCACTCCTCGCTTTGTATTAGCCGCAGACATTCACCGAAGCTACAAATGACTTGAAGGAGCCGATTCCATTGCAGTCAACACCGGGAGAAAAAAGGGGTCATCCGGCTGCTTGACCACAGACTGACACAGAAACTCCACTGGAGCATTTGAATGAGCTTCCGCTTCCTCTCAGACACGTGTTCTGGCGCCGGTGCCGTCGAATTTCTGCCCCCAAAGCCAATGGCCCAACCGAGCGACCTCAGAACATCATTGCTGACTTGTAGACAGACCAGAAGTATCTGTACCAGATGATGAAGGCCATACGATCAGGTCAGGTACCTGTGTGGTTTATAGGAATGCGTTAGCTTCGTTTTGTACACTTCTACGCACACAAGGTACAAAAACCGAAACACATATATGTAAGAATTAATGACCCCCTTCGCGTTAGAATGTAACAAAATAAGAGGTTTGATTTTACCTGTTGGGACAGAGTTTGTGAAGTGTCGCCGCAGGGTGTGGTATTGTGCGTCGTTTTATTTCATTTTTTTGTACAGACACTATCAAATTTAATTCAAAACAAAGGAGCGAAATATATGTAAGTATAGGCTGCGAATGTAGTTCCGAACACTATCAGGGTATCATGTAAATTAGTACCGAAAGTGCATTTTCCAGACTTGTGCAAAGATGGAATCGATGACGAACTTCAAAATCGTATAATTGTGATTTTTATGCTGAAGGATCTAAAAGAAAACTTGATTCTCACTTCACCTTACTACTTATAGAACCATAAAAGCTAGCAAAGGGTGCAATGGCTCAGCCTCAACCAGTAGCCGTCCAACGCTGCCTAGAAAAGAAGGACCCTGGTCCCCAGCAGACGGGAATTCAGCCACTGGGCACCGAACGAATGACTTCCAGTTTACCTGGAAAACTCCCTCGTGTGGAGCGTGAAGCTGCATGTTCTGCTGGTCCTGTCATGGGCAGCAGTCACGTTTCCGCTCCAACAGCCCTTCGCTTCTGCACAATAATCCTTTTCTTACCATCCTTCAGGTACACCTCTCGTGTCCTATAGGACACGAGAGGCGTATCGACACTTCGGAATTTGTACCATGAAGTAGCGATTGACCAGAATGCAGGGAGCAATGCAGATTAAACCCAGGAAACCAAGAGATTAAATCGCGATACCACAAATATTTCACACTGACCCAAATCCTCTGATAAAAGCAAACATCTCAGATGAAAGGTATGCAAAAAATATAAAGGCACGTTTGTATTCTTGTGTTCCACACTATATGTTTTGAATTAAGTTTAAGCAAAAGGACTGGAGGACTGTAGCTGGGTCAAACTGCTCATCAGTCCGCCGTTGCTGCTAAAAATTAGGAGCTTTCAAGGACACTTTGTGTGGGACACAAGACAATGAAGGCCGTTACCAAGATTCAGAAAACCTAGCAAAGTAGTATCTGGTGTAGAAAATTCATAATTTTCACAAACGCGTATGCCTGGCATACAAAGAACTACAGTTGAGTAAAAATACGAAGGAATCTGTTTTTGGGAACGTCCAGGGCTACACAATTTCCCAGAGAAGATTATATTTGGTATCTATATTTCTCAAATTATTGGCATAAAGCCATAAGTATTAAAACCTGCCCCATTTGGGGAAGGCGAGATTTTGTAACCCCCTTCCCTGTGATTCATTTGGAAAACTCGGAAATTAATAAACCCAGGGATGCATGACTTGCGGTGATTAAATCACTATACATGAAATTGTCTCTTGCCACTATTTTTATCTGATCATCTCGCCTCAAACTCAAAATCACTTGCTTATTGACGGGTGATTTTAAAACGGGCTCTTAAGTATAGGATCATCAGTGTCTACAGATCTGTTGCCTTATATCCTTCATGCTGTTGGCCTCATATCATTCTATTTGTAAAAAAATTTTTTAAGTTTTTGGAGGGACAGTCTGTAGGTTTGGCCAAGTTATCCCCTCAAAAGGAATCTGGTGTTAAATCGTGCTACATCAGGCAATGACCTTGTCGTAACACAAGTTCAACTGTTCTTGCCATTTGACCCGGCGAGACCATATTATTGAATTTGTGATAAGAAGGCTGCAGTGAAGTGCAGTGCAGTACTTCTTACTCTTCGGTTGGGGGGGGGGGGGTGTTCAAACACCCTTCCAGTCTGTAGTGATGGATAGAAGTGAAATATAGGCCACCCACGGCAAAACACCAAATTAGACTGCAAACACTCCTGATGAGGAGCGTTTAATGCAACTGCCCCTTGAAAATATTACTTTTACCTTGCGTATGAAGTTCTCTTTTCCATCTCGTTTAATTTCAATGACATAAAACAAGGTCGGTACTGGCAGCCGCAAAAGATATCAGCTGAATTCAAAGGGTATGTCCAGATAATCTAAGCAATTGAAAATCTCACTCATAAACCCAATAAAATATTAGAAAAAAATGACTTAGCTGGTGGTGATCTCCGCCCAAGTAACCAGATTAAGAGTTGGATTAAGCAGGGGCGGGTGCTTCCACCAAGTTTTTTTATCGCTACCGATACTTCTGCTACTAGTGATATAGCTTTCACGATCTCAAAACCGCTACCCGCTACTCCGCCACTCCACTGGCGCTTTTTTATAAAGCACTTGTAATGTACTACCCTAAAACATTTCCTTTTATTATTTCATTTAAATATATTGGAAGGAAAACTACTGCTTCCTCGAACAGTGCATGAGAAATTATAATTGCTATTTTAAGATGGCAAAAAAAAATGCAGTAGCAAATTTAATTAAATCTCCTCGTTTTTTCGATTATGATAGATAAGGTAAGGTTTTTGAATTGTTTAGTCCACTTCACGCTCCTCCGCTACTTTTTGGTTAAAGAAACCGCTACCACTACTCTACAACCACTTGGGAGAGTCCTCGAATAGCAGTTACTCCGAATCCATGAGCAGCTTCAGTACGCACAATGTGCGTACCAGTCGCTGGAACGGACTTATCGACTCAAGTAGCCGGGATTTCCGAAAGCAGACTCCCGGATACATGAGTCGATAAGACCGTTCGCGTGCTTGTTAGGCAAATTGAGCGCATTGAAGAGCTACAGCACGCTCTATCTACCTATTTAGCAGCTCTGCTCTTGTATCCGGGGAAGTTACAAAGTGGCGGACTACCCAACTGAGGGATTAAGCAACCACTCTCCTATCCGATCGGACTTCCCATGCAGCTGGCACACTCGATTGACCGCTCACAGGTGGGCCAAGCCTGTGTAAGACGCCTCGCATGATAGGCAACGATATTTTTATGCTGCAGTAGTTCTTGCTTTATAAAATCTGATCCTTGAAGGCAAAGAGACGTAATTTCAACCTTATTCATCAGAGCTATTGTAGGGTATGAATATGTGTAGAACGTAGTCAGTTCAGCCTACATATCATACAATGCAGAATATCCGAACTCCACCCATGTCTTTCCAAGAATCATGCATCTGGTTATTTGATTGCGTTCGAACTATCTCTTCAGTTTTTAACATGGCACCAAGGGCAAGCTACTTCAAACTGCTTGATTGTAAATATTTTTATTCAAGAATCCACAAGTCATCTAGGAAAGAAATTCTCGATGAATTTTTTTCGAAATAGGCAATTGAAACATAATTGAATCAGCGGGCACACGGTCTGAGGAAAGCAGACTCTGTTATTGAACTTTTTATATGTTTTATATTACGAAAATATCTTTTACTGAGGCCACTTAAAACTGAATGCGCGTCAGACGTTTCCAAAGAGACCTTATTGAGGCCACTAAAAACGGAATGCTCGTTTTCGTTACACCGACGTGTTTTATCATTGTATGATTATACCACAAAAGATAGCGAGCTTCAACTCAGATTCAGCTTCTTTTGGAAACCGTATTTTGGGCATTGAATGTTAAGATATTGGAAAAAATTATCAAAATGTTTTTTTCACAAAAGCAAAGAAGCATGTTGGCAGAAGCTGCTCTAAGCAGAAAGCCCAAATCACTACCATGTGTTTGTTTGTATTGAGTTTTATCAGAGATACATCAGGAATTCAGTCACACTTGCATCAGGGCCGTAGCCTTGAAAGAAAGATTATATTGCAATACCGTTGGTTTCAGAAACGGTAATATTTCCGATGTCAAGGCTGGCCATAGCAATTTCTTGAGTGACAACCAATATCGACAAACTGACAACTGTTTTTTATCGGAAACTTGTTAGTGACATGTGGTAGCGCCATTGAAGCAGTGGAATCGCATGCTAACACCAAATACTAGCAGATTTTACAGTACAGAGTAATCAACACACACACACACTGAAGGCTGGATGGGCCTTTGCCTCCCTCCAGGGACGGCATCGCCCACGAAGGTCGCAAAGACGAGAGAAGCCGTCCAACCGCGACCGGCGCCCACCGCAGAAGCCACGCTCCACGCTCTGGAGCTCTGGAGCAGCTTAACTGAATCAATCTAAAACTCCTAGATGGCTAACGCTGTCCGTTTCGCCGTTTATTATGGATTTATTCTTGGTATAAAATAATATACATATTCTAAGACAGATGGGTCATAGACAGGTATCACCGGACCGATCTGTTTTATTAGACCTGGAGATGATTTAAACATTTCGTATCTTCCAATGGTAGCCTATTGCAAAACGTAAGACTAAGATTCTTTATATGGCCCGCGTACTAGGTCCTACCACCTGTAATGAGAGCCAACAGCATGGTGGCCACATTTTTTCATTGGCGAAGGTTTCGTGTGAGAACCCCCGTCCTGTTGACTTTTAATATGTCGAGATCGAGAATTTTCGAGGTCGTGCGTCACCACCAACTCATCATTGTGGAGTGGAGCTGGTGCTGGCAGCAGGTGACCCGAACACCATTCCAATTTAAGCATTCACCGTTCCGTTGTAGCAGCCGATACAAATATTTTGAAATCAAAGAAACTAGATTTTCCAGAATTGTCTGTGTGCATCGAGGACTGCAAGACAGACTGGAAACATGGAAGGCGTCCGTACTGGTGGAGCTCCAATAATAGGCTGCCCTGACGGAAATGTGTAAGGACTCCAAAATCCAGATATCAAGAGGGGATGCGAGCTAGCGAGAAGCAAGAGTTGACGTATCACTAACCACAAGCTGGAAAGTACCAGAGGGGAATTACAGACGCCCTTCTGAAGCAAATCTTGGCTAGATTATCTTATTCGATATGTCTGCCGCCGTTCCATTCCTCCAATGCAGCACTCCCTGTATCCAGGGGCGCAGCCAGAGCTTTCGTATGGGGGGCATACCAACTTTGAGGGGCACCCCGGGAAAAAAGGGCACTTTTTAACTTAACCTAAAAACTTACTATATCTTTGTTTATATCGTTTTTTGGGCATCTTTGGTTCAATAAAAATGCAAAGAAATCATTGACGGAGAGGGAAAATTCTATTAAAACCGAAAAAAGGAACAAAGTATCACCAAATTGCCATGGAAGTAGCCAAAACACTACTTTTTGGGATAGATTTAAGGACAGCCAACTCATGCAAATACTTAACATCAGCGGAGCATGTGATATCTGTTACAATGTGCAGGTTAAGGCATATTGGAGTCGAAAATTTGTTTGTTATGCCCACTGGTTTTGTCGTGACGAGTGAGCCCTGGCTGAACACGGATTAAGTTCCTTGCCTCCCACAATCGCCGTGGGACGAGGAGTGTCATAGTGTCTTTGGAAGAACACATTTTTGCTGCCGGAAAAATTTGGGAGATACCTTTTGAACTCGTTTATTAAGTTCCATATTCTCAAGGATCGGTCCCAGTTAAGAGTAAGTAAAAGGTGAACAGGCCGGTGGTTTAGATGGGGATGGTGTGACAGGGCTGAAAATTGTAACAACTAGTTCTTCATTTAAATTAATTAGTAGAAATCCTGGTTTGGGGACTGTGCTCTGAGCTCAGGGGCACATGCCTTTTTATCATCCCTTCCCAGAATCCACCAGTATAATAAGCAGTTTATATAACCTGGGGTGCCTAGGTATCACAAGCCGTTTTAAAGATTCCTCATTCCTCGTTAGCTCCGTTTAACAAGGGGAGTTTCCATTGTGTTCTTATTCCCCATCTATTCAAGACCAGCTCTGGGGCCCCCAAATGTGGATCAGAGGCCCCCAGAGCAGCTTCCCCCATCCCCCAGTTGTGCCTCCAGGGACTAAACTAGCTCAGTGAACCCGCCGCGAAATGATGGGAGTTGGCCTTGTGTTATTATTATCTGTCTATTCAAGACCACCTCAGGGACCCCTGATGTAGATCAGGCCGCAGAGCAGCTCATTCTTCACCCAGAGACTAGACTAGCTCATTGGTCCCAGAGATGTGGTCATCAGACTAGCTCAATGGGCCACAGATAGGCTCATAGGGCCTTAAACCAGTTCAAGAAGCCCCAGAACAGTTTAAGGCGCCAGATCATCTCAGGGGACCTCAAGCCAACTTAGGGGCTCTCACAAGCTCAGCGCCCAGACCAGCTCAGGGTACACTCAGAACCTAGACCCACTCTTGGGCCCCAGATCAGCTCTTGGGGCCCCAGATCAGTTCAGGGGCCTCAAGTCAGGTCAGGGGGCGGGATCAAGTCAGGACCACTAAATCAGCTCAGGAATCCCTCACCAGCTCGGGGCCCAAGCAGTTCAAAAGCCCAAGAGCTGCTCAGGGAACACCAGATCAGCCCATAGGGCACCAGATCAGCCTCAGGGACAAATAATCAGATCAGTGGTCCCCGACCAGCTCGGGGCCCAGATCAGCTCAGGAATACCAGATCAAGTCAGGAGGCACTTAATCAGCTCAGGAGCCCCATACTATCTCAGGGGGCCTCACCAGCCCCTGTGAGCCCAGTTCAGCTCAGGGCCTGGTAGCTACTCAGGAAATCACGTCATCAACCCAGGAGGCCCGGGTCAGCTTAAAGGCCACCATATTAGCCATGGGGCACCAGACTAGCTCAGAGGGAATAAGATGGGCTCAGGAGACACACTGATGACTCAGCAGGCACCAGATCGACTCAGGGGGCATTAGTTAAGTTCAGGAGGCAGTAATCTGCTCAGGGTGCACCAGATCAATCAGTACAGGGGGCATGTTCAAGTCAGGGGCACTAAATCAGCTCAGGGATCCCTCATAAGCTCGGGGCCCAATCAGTTCAAATATCCCATAGCTGCTCAGGGCACACCAGATGCCCATAGGGCACCAGATCAGCTCCGGGGACAAACAATCAGATCAGTGGTCCCCGACCAGCTCGGGAATACCAGATCAAGTCAGGGGCCCTCATCAGCCTCTGTGGGCCCAGCTCAGCTCAGGGCTTTAGATCTGCTCATGAAATCACGTAAGGGGGCTCAGATCAGCTTAAAGGGCACCAGATTACTCAGGGGGCATCAGATGGGCTCAGGAGGCCCCAGATCGACTAAGGGGCATTAGTGCAGCTCAGGTGGCACCAGATCGATCCGCTCGGGGTCCAGATCAGCTCCCAGCCCCCCAGACTATGGCAGGAGCCTAAATCAGCTCAGGGAGCAACATAACAGCTCAGGGCGGACCAGACCATCTAAGGAGACATCAATAATCAGTTGAGGGGGCACCTAATCAGCTGAAGAGGCACCATGTTGACTTAGGAGACAGAATCAACTTGGGGAGGCATGAGATCAGTTCGGGGCCCGAATCAACTCAAGGGCACTAAATCAGCTATTAGGGCACCAAACAAGCTCGGAAGCATTACACTAACTCAGAGAGCATTATATAGGTTCAGGAGGCACAATTATTTGCTCCGTGGGGCACTCGATTGACTCAGGGGCACCAGATCAGCTTAGAGGGCCAAGACCAGCTGAGAGGCCACGAGATGAGCTCAAGGAGCACCACATCGGCTTTACCCGTACGATTATTGGCGACAATGAGGCATTAGGTGGACACATACTAGGTGCCCATACTCTTCCCGGGTGCTTGGAAAGGCGATAGAATACCTTAGCTGACCGAGAAAGGTATTAAGTTGTCCAACAATAGCTTCAATCGCTACATGCAGTCCAGTTACATCTAGGTTCAACGGCTAGGGCACTAAATTTCGAGCGGCACGGCCCAAATTGGGTACACCACCTGGCAATCAAAAGGGCACCTCGGCAGTGATGGGGGCACGTGCCCCCTGTGCCTTCCTGGAAGCACCCCTGGACCGTAGATCAACTCCGGGAGGCATTAAATAAGCTCAGAGGGCTCGGATCAGCTCAAGGGGCACTAAAACAGCTAAAAGGACTCCAGGCAAGCTCGGAGGCATCAGACTAACTCACAGTATTTTATAGGCTCAGACGGCACACTTATTTTCTCAGGAGGGCACCAGATGGACTACGAGGGCACCAGATCAGCTCCAGGGGGCACCAGATGAGCTCCGCCCGTACGATTATTGGCGACGAAGAGGCATTATCTGGAAACGGATTGCGTGCCTATGCTCTTCCCGGGTGCTTAGAAAGGCGACAGAATGCCCTAGCTGACCAAAAAGGCACTTAGTTGTCAAACAATAGTTGAAATCGCTAAATGCGGCCTAGTTCCGTCTAGGTTCAACGGCGTAGGGCACTAAATTTTGAGCGGCACGGCCCAAAGGGGGTACACCACCTGGCAATCAAAAGGGCACCCGGCACCGATGGGGGCACGTGCCCCCTGTGTCCCCTGGCTGTGGCCCTGGACAGTAGATAAACTATGGGAGGCATTAAATAAGTTCAGGGGGCCCGGATCAGCTCAAAGGGCACTAAAACAGCTAATAGGGCACCAGGCAAGCTCGGAGGCATCAGACTAACTCAGAGAACATTATATAGATTCAGAAGGCACAATTATTTTTTTCAGGGGGGGCACCAGATTGACTACAAGGGCATCAGATCAGCTCAGAGGGCACATGATCAGCTCCAGGGTTCAAGACCAGCGCTCAGGGGGCATCAGATGAGATCAAGGGGCACCAGATTTGCTCTGCCCATACGATTATTGGCGACGATGAGGCCTTATCTGGAAACGGATTACGTGCCTCTACTCTTCCCGGGTGCTTGGAGAGGCGACAGAATGCCCTAACTGACCAAAAAGGCACTTAGTTGTCAAACAATAGCTTAAATCACTAAATGCAGTCTAGTTCCATCTAGGCTCAACGACGTAGGGTACTAAATTTCGAGCGGCACGGCCCAAAGAGGGCACACCACCTGACAATCAAAAGGGCACCCCGGCACCGATGGGGGGGCACGTGCTTATCTATTGTGCTTATCTATGGGGGCACGTCTTGTATCTATTGTTCTCCCTCACCAGAGTACACTACAGCCAAGAAAATCTGGATCTGACCAGGGATACTTCGAAATGTTCCATATCACCCGGTCTATTTCATATGAAAACTGGACTATCAAAATCCGGTCCGTTTTCGGAGGTTCCGTTTATATGCACGTGCCTGGGAAGTTTATTTAGATATCTGACATAATCGCTTCAAGTTGACGAGATAATAGAGTATTAGCCCACTGTCCAGGTTAAAAATCCCCCACTTTTTGAGCCGAACGAGATTCATCTCCCTGTTGTTTATCCATTTGAATATTTATGGCAAACTCTACACTCCACACATTCTCACACTCCTCATCTCCATTTCTAGGTAATATTAAAAATAAACCAGACTTAGCTGAAGGATGTGGTATGTTTTCAACATTAGCGGGAAAGCAGCAATGGTGTTGCCCACTACCCAAAGCCGACCCTTGACCACCATACGCCGCTGTTGGCGCGGAGCCTGCAGGGAGGCTCAGAAGGATGCATCATAAACAATCACGTGCGGTGAAATATTGGCACTACCCGCCTCGACCGGTCGGCGCATACGATAGCGAGGCACGTGCAGGAGGGCCTGCAGGTCTGGCAAGGCCGTGTCAAAGGCCGCTCTCCGGGCGCCGCGCCGTCAGACTCGGGCTTAGGGGCTTATCCCGTCACCTCCCCTACCAATTAGCATATGCAACGGACAGCCACAGAAATCCTTGACACACCAAAGCCACAAAGAGGTAGCCTTCAGTTACTCGAAATTAACTGCGTCACCGCCCGAGCTCAGTACTGTGTGATGATGATTCCCACCCTACGCCCGGGAAGCAGGCCCTTTCTCCAGCCTTATCTCGTCAGCAGTTAATTTATAGCGTGAGGGAGAGGTGCTGCTTTAAGTTAATCTTTCAGTTCCTTGCAAACAAGAAATCCCAGTAGCCGGGAAGTCAGAATGTTGCAGTCCATCGGCAAACAGGAACACTGATCGCAGTGTATGCAAATCAAGAAGAGACGTCTCTTTGTTAGAGGTCATACGTCACTGAGCCGATAAGGCGTGAAGATTTATGAACCGACACACGGAAAGTGCCGCTTTTGTCGCTAGTTCTTGACGTGCGGGTCTCCCCTGGCAAAAAGGGCTCAGTGGATATTCAGCTGGCAATTTTCGTTCGAATATATTTAGAAGGGCAACAGTGATTGACAGGTATTTACATCGCGTTTCGACCGCAGTCTTTATCAACATCTAAGGCATGAGGGATTAAGAACACATCACGTGACGTGGCCGTGAAAGTGTTAGGTTTACGTCCTGTACCATCTGCCTCTACATGACTTTAGCTTATGTTTCGCATGATAAAACTCTATATAAATTTGCCTTTGAGCTTGTCTTTATGTCAGCCTATAACAGCTAAATCGTTGCCCTGGGGGGCAACGTAGTAAACTATAGTCATTCATGCTCTCATCTTCAGTCGCTCTCACCTCATCATCATCCTAAATATATAAAACACGTCGTTGTATGACGGGCAGTAAATATGTGGTCTCTGGCCCAGCACCCAGTGTCAAGCTGCGCACTGGGTGTTTCCACGAGAGACAAACAGTATTAAAAGATATCTGTCTCAGATAAATTTACCACGAGGCTCCAGACACCTTAAGCCGGTGAAGGGAGCCCACTGATCACTGTATTCCACATTTGAAAAAAAACTTCTGAGCCCTGGCTATCGATGAATTACCTCAATTTATGTTTGGTGTCACTTAGCCTACTCCAGGAAAAGCCAGGCTCAACACACCTTAGTCACTCTTCCATAATTTAGGTTATTAAGAACTGTTAAACCTACATCATTCAGAACCAGCGTTGGACAAACAAAACTGGTTTGCATTTCACCTCTGCTATTTTAAGCGGAAGCTGCCAGCAATCTGCTTCACTTGTACTAAAATCGTTACACTATCACTTCATCATTATATGAATATTCGGCAGCCGTCCAATATCAAAAGGTCAAACTTCATATTTTATGCTGTGATAATGACCTTAGACCCAAAAGATAACAGTAAAAGAGCTGAAGACTTAAGCCCACCCGTGGGCCAAAAAGGCAAAAAAGCTCAAATTAAGACGAAGACAGCCCAAAAAGGCGCCCCAGGCCACAAAGTGTGGAAATGGGAGGCATTCCTTCGGTCTTCCCTTTCGTTGATGACGCTCTCGGTGACCAGGTCAAGCGGATCGTGAGAAACGCTGGCCTTCCCATGAGGGTGGCATGGAGAAGTGGCATGTATCTGAAGCATGTTTTGGTCAGATCGGCGCTGGAACCAGTACAGTGCCCTGGGAGAGGCGCTTGCCACGCCTGTCATGCAGGTATCAATGGAAAATGTTATGCTGAAAAAAATTTGCAAGCTTTTCCGAACCAGGCAAGTCATTTTATATCGGTGAGAGCCAGAGGGCCGTTAGACTCAGATTTAAAGAACGCTTGGGTGACGCTAGACATAATAAGTAGGAAGCACCTTTCGGACAGCACAGATTAAGCATGCATCCGAATGAGGGGCTGACAGCAATGACCCGAGCATAAGAATTCCTGAACACACCAGAGATGGCCCAAAAAAGTGGCAGAATTATTCCTCAGCGACACAGAACAATATACCTGATTGAATTATTTTAGCGATCCAGAGCAACTCTCAACACTCAAACATCATCCTGGCCACTCCTGCATCAAAGTCTCATGCACGGGCACCCATACATACTGAGGGAGCACTGTTTGTGTGCGTAAGAGGGTGCTGGAACTGTCAGCATTTTTTTGCTTCAAACAAAAGTTTAGCTTGGGTCTCCAGTCACTTCGTGTTTGGAAAAAGTTTACCTCAGGCCTCTAGCCACCTCCATCTCGCACTCCTCGCCTGACGACGATCAAGGACCAAAACGTTGCGTTTACCTCCTCCCACGCTCTTAAATCTTATCTTTTTGGAGTCCAAGGTCGTTGCCACAACACTGCAGTGCCCGCCCAAGGATGGTCTGCATCCTCTCTTCAGTTTCTATACTAGCTCGCACTCAACTATAGCAATGTCTCAAAGGATATCCGTTCATCGTTCTCACTTCGTCACAAGGTAGCCAAACCAACCAGTGCGCTGGAGAAAACCACCGTTAAGTGAAACGATTAGAGACAAGTTAAGAACCGGAACTTCCCTGGAGAGGTTTTCAGTTTTTGCTTAGCTCGTGTCTTCCTAGAGAGCAGCACCAGGATCCAGCGCATGCAATGCAAGCTTAGCGGCTAATGGTTTCCCAGCGGCTCTTATTTGCGGTTTCCACCACTGTAAATGCCGTAGGTGGGGATTCGAACGTGGAGCAGCGGGACTTGGATGTTGCGGAACCTGTCAATGATGGGGCTTTTGCTGCGGTTCTGTTACCTGTCTGGCACGGCCCTTTCGGATAAGCTGGAACAGATTCTTTCTAGGGGTTCTCGCTTACTAATGTGGGAGGCCGAAACCGAGGTAGAGAGGGATGCTTTCTTCGTTGGAAACTTGAGATAGAAAGGAGGAGGACCCAAAACGCAGCCTTGAGCACACCAGTTACTGGCTCTGGTCTCAATCCCAGAGGTTCCGGACTGCCAGTGGCAGTCAGGAACCCTGGTCTTAAGTAGTTTCGAAAGCTCGTAAGTGAGGTTAAAGCGCAAACCCATTTGCGCTTATAAGAACCATTGCCTGGCCCAGAAGCCAAATTTCACTTTGGCTCAGAAGCAAGGATTGACAGAGCTCCGGTCGAATTCTGATCTCGTCCTGAAGCCTTCTGAAAACTGCAAGGGTTTTGTCCTTCTTAACAAGGCAGATTACATACAGAACATGGAGGTCACCGCTTCGGCGTACGAGCCTGCCCAGAAACCCTGCCAATAAAATTGAAGCCAAAACTGAGCGCCTTTTGCACACTAATTTGGACGACATCCTACCAAACGGCGTTTTGAGAGCATCATCATCATCAAATTGGGTTTTAAGGGCGCGCCGACAACGAAGGTCATGTGGCGCCCATAACACTCAATAAAATACATACAGAATGCTCAACAATCAACGTGGCTAAAAGTCTGTCCACAGTAAAAAGACGGATAAAACGAAAAAATAAAATAAAAATAAAACACACACACACACTTAGGTCGGCGAGTAAATAACATTAAAGTCGATGCTCTTCAGAAACGATAAAATACTAAACAGTCCCACGGTTGGAAACTCTCCAAGAAGGGACTCCAAGGAGGGTGACCCTCCCAGGTGTCTAAACCGTTCAATTTCATAATCGCGGCAGTCAACAAGGACATGCTTGACACTCAGCGAGTCGCCAGAGCGCGGACAGAGCGGAGGATCCTCTCCACTCAAGCGGAAAGAGTGGGTTGCGGGCTAATTCCACAATGTTCCCGCACAGCCGAACTGTATGGGTTGCCGAAGGACCACAAGCCAGACGAGGTATCCCTTAATATGCCACAGATTTCAAAAACTTGTAGTAACGGGATTTTTGGGTTCGGGCAAGGACCGTGGTCTAGTTCATTTGAATAAACCTTACGGGAACTCTGCTCCTCCGTATCCGTCGTCCTCAGTTTTAGAAATTCTTCACCAGGTAATAAACGCGTATTTGGGCATCCAACCCGGGAGCTTTCCTCCTCCGTATCCGTCGTCCTTATTTCTAGAAAGTTCTTCACCAGGTAATGAACGCTGTATTCTGGTACCGCACCCGTCTACCGTCTCGACTCTGGCCCCCAGCGGCGAGTTCCAGACCTGACCCAGCCGGGGCGGGTCACGTGACCCGCCAGGGGCAGTCGGCCAGAGGACAGCGCTAGCGCTGACCGCAACAATAATTATCATGACTCGTGCTGACCTTGGCATGACCTTAACCAAATTTAAGTTCACGCTTTGGCATGAGCCATTTACTGGTGACTTCACCACGAGTAAGAGGGAGGGGGCAAAAATAGCCATACGGGCTGCCGGAAGGGGGTGTTTTGAAGAAAAAAGTTCATAAAGAAAACCTTGAGTTTCAGGTACTTTTCATTTTCCGGTACAAACCCGGCGCAGGGCACTGTTCTATCACAATCATACTCCGTCTAAATACAATCTGCCAAAACTGCTGCGAAGCAAATTGCTCTGTAACAGCCATGTCGTTTCCAGTCTCTTGGACGCAATAGTAGCAGTGGACGCGGATGCCCTCGGCGAGTTCCTTGGGAAATCCGATTGCCGCCAGAACGCTTCAGATCAATAAGTTTGTAGTTGTGGGTGTTTTGACCAGAGGTTATCTACGAGGATGAAAGGTCGACGGTCGTTCGACCACGCATAACGCGTGTCCCTCGTTGGTCGTTGACCTTGGGAAGCCATTAGGACATCTGCTGCGCGCGAGCCAAGGAAATCCGCACAAACAATCGCCAGCTTCAGACGTAAGGTCGCGCGGGATAGGAGATGCCAGCCGTGAACATACCGTCTGGATAGCCCAAATGTCGACCATAGGCGGGTCCAGGGAGAGAGGAGGCACTGGCGTCCCCCTCCCCCATCGGTAACTGGCGTCTTCACACTGGGCCACAGCACCCACTAAAACACCAAAACCTGCAATAACGCACGCAGTGGTACATCCGCCCGCGATTTGGCGCTCCTGACAGGCCGCATTGCCAAAAGGTGCACCCTTGCCGAAGCGTCCCATCCCCGATCGAAAGTTCTGGCTCCGCCTGTGATCGGTGGGACACTGTCCGACGATGTGATTCACCTGCTCCGGTGGGCGGTGTTGGCGGGGCCAGTGACATTCTGCCCGGGGCCACAGCAATCCACGTAAACAGTAGTTAGCGCCTTCAGAGCTACCAGATGTTCAAATCTGATGACTTGGCCTCCGGAAAAAATTAAAAGTCTAGCCATGAAAATGGTATTTTATCCAACAATGAAACATTAGAACATCAAAACGTTATCAAAGACATGACACAATAGTGAATATTAGTCACCGATCCTGTGGTCCACATCTCTGTCGTGGCAATTTCACCGCGCGCTTTTCTCAAGCCGTGTGCTGCGCAGTACCTGCTAAACATGTCTAATAGAATATTGTGCCCTGCGATTTCATTGAAGAAGTCCCTCTACGGTTATAATATATTTCGCACACAATTTCATAAAAAATATTGTACAAGATCTTGAACAGTGGCACAATCTGGTAAGGTACAGTCCATGTACTCGTTCATCTCTTGGGACTCACGGCTACAGCAAAGACATGAAAGCGACCGCGCTACGCTACTAATCAGTCGGCGATGAGCTCCAGGCTTTTCGACCGCACCACGCTACCATTCAGCTGGCGATGAGCTCCAATCCTCTGCAAAGTGCCGACAACAGGACCAGAAATCACCCGCACTGGCTCAATAAAGCCATATAAAAACGACCGGAGCTAATACTGCTGACACAGATGCCGAATCACAGCGAGTTCGGAGCTAAGCGCCGCGAATTCCAACAGCCATTCTCTAATGAATCATTGCTGTGATTTCTTACCAAGTACAATCGCGAGGGCTCCAATGGGGAAGATAAACACTTGAAGGTGTTTAACGATGTAAAAGATGTTCCGCCAGAACGTAGTCGATATGGCGGCCCAACCAACAGAAGCAACAGTTCGATTGCCGCGCCCCCCTCCCGTCCCCTGTCCACTCGCCTTACAATAGCAACACTAGCTTGTACCCGCTCGAGTTCACATATTAATCATAGGCCACCCCGACTCGTACTACCCACCAGTGCCTCCACCGTGCCAGTAAGCAGATCACAGAGCTGAATCACCGCACGTCAGCGCATGAAAGCCCGTGTATGGCAAGCTATCGCCCGATTCTGAACACAAACACACACATCGGCGCTGGATGACTTGGACTCGGGTCAGGACTCACCCCCCAGGGCACAAAGGAGCAGTCGGCTCGGAGGACGGTTCGCGACGCACTAACCCGGTCAGCAACTGCCCGCTGGGCTTCTCCATTTCCCCGCGGTATTGCAGTCGCCAAGTCCTGTTTCACGATACAACACAGTCCCTAGCAGTATGCATGTACACATCATAACTTAGGTGGGTGCGTATGCCTTAACACACGAGGGCTGACACGGCGGGGTCATGATTTACATAAGGCGTGAACATGGTTATTTTGCATACCAAAGCGTCCTACCGTGCAAGGCAAGAAACACAAATATATTTTTGGCGATTGTTCTCTTTATAAAAAATGAGATTGCTCAAACGGGTTCGGATGGGGGTATCTTTTACTTCCCTTACGCAAAAGGTCGAACTATCATAGTACCGTAATAATGCAAAACTCAATAAAGCAGGTTTTTGTAGAGCTTGGAAACACGAAAACTGGTATGAAAAAATCAGCCAAATACACTTGCGTTTTTCTTGCGTTGCACAGCAAGCAGTGTTAATCATTTAGGATATAAAAATTACAAAACCGGAATAATGCTTTGTATTTTCGTGGACTCCTTGTACGAGAGCATTTGTACGCTGTTGTTGTAGCCTAACGACAGTTTGGTGAACATGTACACGACAGTGAAGAGCAGAGCTCCTGCATTCCTTTGTAACGCACGCGTTGAACACTGAACTACTATCCAGACGCACATTGGGAAAATTCCAGAGCATATCATATATAGATGCATATAATACACAACACACGGATGAGCTGCAATAAACTTTTTCAGCCCCGCCTGCTTCTTTATGCTTAAACAAGCACAGCGGAAAAATGTCTTTTAAAAATTCCGATGTGATTTTTTCATCGTGAATAAATGTTTGACGGCATGAGAACTAGAATTCAGGTTGCAGCGCTAATACCATACCTATTTCAATCACTATATGAAATATCTACCATGATTGTTTGGGGCTTCCCGGCCTACAACTTGCGTGGTCGTTTAGCGCCCAAAAATTAAAATATGTTCTCCTGGAGGGGGAAGGGGAACAATACTTTGACCCCTACAGCAGATCCTACATTCTAACATTAAAAAGACTGGTACCAAAAGCATGCCAGTGAGGATAAGCTCGGAGGCTTCCTCAGGAAGGCTTTCTCTGACCGCAATTAACCCAAAACCACGTCCGTCGGATCAATAGAAGCCAAGTTCATGGTGTGACTCTTCGCCATTTTGACCTTCGACCCAGTGATGGGTTAACTTGGAACTGCCCTTGGGCCAGGTAATCTTTACACGTTGCCATAGCATGCTCATATCATACATCCTTGGATTTTCCGTAAGGAAATCTAATTTTGTCTAAATATAGGCTTTAATTTAACCTAGTCCCGAGCAAGAACCTGTCATCAGTCATAATTTTTCTTTACCTTCCATGGTCTAGATATTGACTTGAACCAAAAGTGAACGATATAGATGGGCCATGATTTTCCATGGGCTTTCCACCAGCTTTTTCAGCATTTCCACTAAGAGCCGAGATCCATATTTTCTTAATGAGCAGCGCGCTGGGGCGAAGATACATGGAAGGCCCACTCAGGAAAGGGTTAAGAGACAGCATCCCCCTGAAGAACGAACGGGTCATACCATGCGGAGCCAGCTACTTTATGCAGCAAAAGTAATCGGAACACAAAGCCTCCTTACATCTGCCGTCCAAAGGCAGGCATACGTTTTTCAAAAGGCAAACCGACATTTTTCGGAAAATGAGTTATGGGATATAATTTGATTTGTCTTGAGGAGCCTGATGCACTGGTTACATATATAACACACTTTGTACTTTTGTTTTTAAAAACGATTTCCTAAGACAAAAAACGCATAAGAGGTACGTATCTGTGCGGAACTTCTAAGCTTCACTCCTACCATTTGGCTTTCCCAGCGGCAAAAACGCATATATGCATAGATATGCAACCTTTCGCACAATATTTAGTTTCATAGTCCCGCCCGCCTCCAATGGAAAAAAACGTTTATCTATGCAGATGCGCATTTTTGCCTTTAGGAAACACACAAGGTACGCCGCTACGCGTTTTTGCCTTTGAGAGCTTCTCGTTTTTCTTCGCGCGTATGCAAATTGTGCCAGATGCGTTACTGCCAGCATTAACAAATGGTATCACATCCGAGAGATAATCACATTCATACAATACAATTACGGTAAAGCTACTACTCATTTTTCACTCATCACCCTTTGTAAAAGACAAAGCCAGTGGCATTAACCGAATTTTCCAGCAGTTCATGAAATCAACAGTATTTTAGTACAAATGATGAATTTGTGTAAAAAGTCAACATACCAGCTATCATGGAGTCGTGCATTCAGTTCCCCACTCTTTTTCACCATCCTACAGCAGTCCAGGATTATTCACATATTGTAAATACGTCGTTTAGCCTGACTGAAATGTCGCCACTGAATACGTGGGTCACAACTGGCAAATACGTATTTTTGCCCAGATACGCATTTTTGGCAGATACGCATTTTTGACATGGGCACTCCCAGTCGGTAAGATGCCCGATTCCCCCGGCAGAAAAACTTTTCAGTTTTTTAAAATATTTTTGTTACGAATTTAGGCAGAACATTTTTACACAGCGGGATAAGAAATGACTTCATCCTTTCATTCACAAGCATTTTCCATCCCTTTCATGCTTTCAGTGTGCAATACGTCCAAATAACAGAAAAACAGCTCTCCTGAAGTTTTCAAAATATTTGTTACGCGTTTTTGCCTTTGGACGGCAGAACTCATCCTAAGCTACAGTCAAAGCCCTGCACAGTCTAAATAAATCTATTTACAAGATGGTACACGGTATGGGTACAAATGAACATGACACTGCGTATGAATGGAGACACCAGCACTAGCTCAGTTCACAACCGACGTTATACACTGCCAGCGCGCAACGCCATGCACATCGTCCGGAAGACCTCTGGACAAAACACTATAAAAAAACTTGCACATTGCACGAAATGAAGGCAGGAGAAGGCGGCGGCGTGCACCCGGAACACACCGGTGTGCGGCAGCCACACCCTCAGTACCGGCGGCAAGGAGAACGGCGGCTGTTACTGGCGGGGTCGGTACATGTGCTCCGACTGCACCGTCACCACCAGCATGCCGGGGTTGTTGGGCGCCTCCTCAAACCTGTGGCACACGCACCCGGCTCAGTCCCTCGGTAGCGGCTGGCACTGTACACCGCAGTCATTGGAGCTTTGACATTATGAATTTATCAATTAGTAATTCCAGCATAAACAGAAAAACAGGATTTCTTTTGTATGTGACAATGATGATTATGGGTGTTTTACACATCAACTTCAATTTTGTACCAACTTTTTGGTACCATCTGGTTTCCCGAGTCGATCTATGAAACACACTGAGGCACATTTTTTTGGTAAAAAACTGTCCCAGCTTTCAGCATTGGTTTGTTTAGGGTGAAATGTTCCATATAGCAGTGCCCGCTTTGTGATGCTCACTTGATGTCTTTGTTGGTGAGCCAGTTGATGACGGCCGGTTTGATTCGCGCCTTGCCTTTCTTGCTGTTCTTGCCCCGGCCGGTGATGATGTTGACAGTCTTTTTGCGATAGCCTGCCACACACATTGTCACCGTCAGCACCGAAGGTCATCTTAGCACTAAGTATACTTTTCAAACATTCATTCCGAACGTCATGAATCGACTCTGAAAAAGAAAGATGCACAAATCACCCCTGATGTAAGAGATGGTCAAAATGATAATAATTATTGGGGCTTATCGACACAACTGCAGGGTCATATGGCGTCGCCAACTCTTTCCCTGTTGGAAGGGTTTCTCGGGAGCCAGCTTGCTCCTTGTTGAGAAGCCGCCGGGCCAACCGGGTCGGCTGCGTGGCGACAGCTACGCTGACCACTCCACTACCGCGCCCCCTGGTCAAAATGACATCACGCTCCCAGTACACAGTACCCACGCGCATCTACTTCCACCCAAACCCCCGCCCCGGTGGTCGGCAGCGCCTACCTTTCCGTCCGAACTCCTTCTGCCTCTCCGCGATGAAGCTGGCCAGCACGGTGAGCGCCTCCTCCACCATCAGCTGGTGCAGGTCCAGCTGGTCCGGCTGGTCACCGTGGCGCAGCTCCACTGAGGTCACGGCCGCGCGCAGCCGACACTCGTTCAGCAGGGCCGCCAGCCGGTCACGCTGCCGCAGGCCACAACACGGGTCACGGCAACGTCCGGCGGCGACGGCGGGGCACAGGGGACGAAGAGGGCGGTCACGGGGGAACGTGACAAGTCGAACTTCCACACGATAATTCGTTAAAACAGATGGCAACCACAGACGCTGTTGAGAACACTGTCTAAGATTTTATCCAGAGCAGAGCAATTCATTCACATGAGTAACTAACGTCGTAAATACATGAGGCCCGGAGTGCCTCGACCGAGACGCCGGCTGCCGGGGCTGATCGGCGGACTCACCTCCGCCACGTAGTACTGGCTGACGCCTCCCCAGTTGCGGCCGATGGCGCGCCTGATCATCAGCTCGGCGTGCTGCATCTTCTGGCGGTACACCTCCGACTCCGCCTGTAGGTCTTCAAACGAGGGCAGACCCTCGCCAGAGATCCAGGCCAGCTCCCCACCGTCCGGCGCCGCCTGCAGGCGAGATAAAGTTAGGGCCTGAGGTTACAGGGGGAGACTGAGCCAGCTTGAAATCCATTCAATTTCAGCAGCTCTCAAACTAAAACATCCCACCTCACCAGCTTCAAAAGCCCATTAAGCCTGTGACCACGAGTGATTTGTCACATTCTGTTCTCGATCTGAGCTCTGAACACGAAGTGAGCCCTGATCTATTTTTTAGTGTTTTAAAACCAAGCAAGACAATATAGTCTAAAATAGGCTCGTATGATGTGCTGCTTAAATGAATGTGAGACTTAAATACGCATATGAATGTGCGAAACATACAAAACTTCGAGGATCATCGGTTTTATCAAAAGACAGTAAGCTAAAGAAGCTTGCGCTGGGGACGATTCAGTAACACCACGGGCCTAAACTCCCACCCCCAAGTTACATGATTTCTGCAGCATTCACGAAATATTGAGGATCCAAACAAAACAGAAACTCAGATTCGCACAAAACCTCGAGCCACCTGTCTAAGAGTCCTATAGTTCTGAGCAGGCGGGCGGGTAGCCGCAGGGCAGGCTGCGGGATGTCTTACCGGGGGCGCTGGCGGCCGCAGGGCAGGCTGCGGGATGGGGACGTCTCCCCGCGTGCCGTGCAGCACCTCCAGAACCTGACGGTAGTCTCCGTCGTGCATGTCCAGCAGATCGTTCAGGTAGGAGGAGTCCACGCCTGGGAACTCGTCACGCAGTCGCTGGCGGGTCAGCCGTAATGCCTGCGAGTCGGAGCCGGTGCCCGAGTCCTGGAGACGGGGGTAACGGTGCTGTCAGTGGAGGGGAGGTGCCGGAGTTCTGGAGACGGGGTAACGGTGCTGTCAGTGGAGGGAGAGGTGCTGCTGCCCGAGTCCTGGAGACGGGGATAACTGTACTGTCTATCTCCAAAAAAACCGAGGGGGGTACCCGACCCCCGTCAATGCGCGTGTTAATGTCTGTCTTCATGTGCCCGTAGTGCTCTCAAATCCCAACAACGAATGTGATGCAGCAGTCGCCAGGGTGACGGCTCGTTTTACACTCTGGTGACTTTTTCACACTTAACTTCTTAATTGTGTACAAATATTTGATTCCATTGTCAGCGAAAGCGGATAGCTCCGGGCCGGCGTTAATACATTCAGGAATCGTCTACTAAAATTTGCCAATATATCAATTCTTCTTATACAGGATAATTGCCATTGTAAAGATGGAACAAATCGCAAAACATCAGGCAAACTATAGACCAGACCCACTGAGTACTTTTACATGGTTAAGACAGGTAAACAGGACATGCCAACAAAAACATAGTTTTGCCCCAAACTTTCCGTTTGGGGGGCAACTGCCTTTTTGCCCCCCCCATCTGGATCCGTCAATGTATGTAAGGTCACCTGCAGTAGGAAAACATGTCAAGGAACGATGCATAAAATTTAGTTTATTTCACCCACGTTTTAATAGTAATCATATATATGCAAAATGCACAGAACTCCACAACAAAACAATTCACATGAAAACCTATTTTCTCAAGGAAGAACTCAATCGGCCTCAATGTTCTGTGAGAAATATCATTTATTTACCTGGTGGAATGATTTCAGTGCGATTCCCAGCATTGCAAAAAGTGGTACTGCTGTTGCAGCTCCTTTGCTGTGAATCTATCCAAATATCCAAAGCAGACGGGCAAAAAATCCGCGAACGCAATATAAACAGGCTGAGCCGGTGGCCGGAGTGTGCCGTGCGAGGCTCCGTGGCCGTTCCTAGGCTGACCTGTTCGCTGTTCTGGATGGCCTGCTCCATCTGCATGATCTCCCGCAGCTGCGGCGTCGGGCTGGAGGCTTTGGTGGCGGAGCCCCGGCCATTCTCCTCCCTCTGAAGCCGCCGCGCCATGTCCTCGTCTGGCGGACAATGCACACGCTATAGTACTGCCCAGTCACCACGCTCTCGCAGCCGTCCAATTCTAACGAGTTAATTAGCCTTAAAACAGTTTAAAGCACTTAAAAATATTTTTACATATTAAAACCAGCCTTAGGAGATGAGGTTTTTATGTTAAATGCATGCCACTTGGGAGTTTCACTACCAAGATATCGTCTGTGCTCAAGATTCTACTTTTTTCTCACACTTAGTTACATGAAAAGATAATTACTTAGTCACATTACAAATACTTGATCGAAAAAGTGCATCACAAGGCTATCTAGTTCAATATTTTCTCCACGTTCTAACACGAGCTATGCCTATGTTCATAGGAAACTCCATTTATTTCAACTTTCTCTGAAATCAAGCAAACTTATAAACAACTGTCGTGGGCAATTCCAGTCTAGTTTGACGAAGCAAATGACAATCCCGAACATGCACTTTCGGTTTTCTTTAAAATAGGAGTATACGTCTGATATGGGCCCTGAAGCCGAATCTGAAAGCTTTATCTCAAACCGGACTAAAACTTTACAAGTTATTCCCCCGGCATTTTTGGTAATTCTGGCACAGCGCATTTGTTTTACATGCTCATAAGCACCACAGAAACCAATAGCTCACACCAGCGGCTCCACGAAAGTCAGCCCAAAGCCGAGGCGGTAAAAGCGGAAGCGTTATAAAACCTACCGCTCCTGCAGCAACACCGGCTATACGTACTGAGCGGGATTTAAAGGGAGTGCCCCACTTGTATAATGCGTTTTGAACTGACATAGCAGTTTTGTAGAGCGTGTTGAGAAATCACTATTGACATATTCAATTTCACTCAAAGCTCTCGATATAAAATTTCCGCCAGCTTTAAAGGTTCAAAGTAAAGGGGCTTATTGCCTTATTTCAAACCCTAAAGGAATAACTTCCATATGGTAGCAGTAATATGATTGGTCGTAAGCCCTACGTCTCACCTACTCGCTGAAAATACCATGCTATCGAGTGAGCCAGCATGTAAGTGCCTGTCAGGGGCGCAGTCAGGGGGGCGGCACAGGGGGCACGTGCCCCCCATTGGTGCCGGGGTGCCCTTTTGATTGCCAGGTGGTGTACCTTCTTTGGGCCGTGCCGCTCGAAATTTAGTGCCCTACGCCGTTGAACCTAGATGGAACTAGACTAAATTCAGCGATTCAAACTATTGTTTGACAATTAAGCGCCTCTTTTGGTCAGCTAGGGCATTCTGTAGCCTTTCCAAGCACCCGGGAAGAGTATGGGCACGCAATCCGTTTCCAGATAATGCCTCATCGTCGCCAGTAATCGTACGGGCGGAGCTCATCTGGTGCCCCCTGGAGCATATCATGTGCCCTCTGAGCTGATCTGATGCCCTCGTAGTCAATCTGGTGCCCCCCTGAGAAAATAATTGTGCCTTCCGAACCTATATAATACTCTCTGAGTTAGTCTGATGCCTCCAAGCTTCCCTGGTGCCCTATTAGCTGTTTTAGTGCCCCTTGAGCTGATCCGGGCCCCCTGAGCTTATTTAATGCCTCCCGGAGTTGATCTACTGTCCAGGGGTGCAGCCAGGGGGGCTCAGGGGGCATGTGCTCCCCATCAATGCCGGGGTGCCCTTTTGATTTCTAGGTGGTGTACCTAATTTGGGCCGTGCCACTCGAAATTTAGTGCCCTACGCCGTTGAACCTAGATGTAACTGGACCGCATGTAGCGATTGAAACTATTGTTGGACAATTTAATACCTTTTTCGGTCAGCTAGGGCATTCTGTCGCCTTTCCAAGCACCCGGGAAGGGAATGGGCACCTAGTACGTGTCCACCTAATGCCTCATCGTCGCCAATAATCGTTCGGGTGAAACTAATCTGGTGCCCCTTGAGCTCATCTCGTGACCTATCAGCTGGTCTTGGCCCCTTGAGCTGATTACTTGCCCTCTGAGCTGATCTGGTGCCCCTGAGTCAATCGAGTGCCCCACTGAGCAAATAATTGTGCCTCCTGAACCTATATAATGCCCTCTGAGTTAATATAATGCCTCTGAGCTTGCTTGGTGCCCTAATAGCTGATTTAGTGCCCCTGGGGCTGATTCGGGACCCCGAGCTGATCTCATGCCTCCCCAAGTTGATCTACTGTCTCCTAAGTCAATATGGTGCCTCTTCAGCTGATTAGGTGCCCCCTCAGCTGATTATTAATGTCTCCTTAGATGGTCTGGTGCCCTCTGAGCTGGTTTAGTGGGCCCTGATCCCATCTTGTTTCCCTTGAGCTGTTATGTTGCTCCCTGAGCTGATTTAGGCCCCTGCCATAGCCTGGGGGCTTGGAGCTGATCTGGGCCCCCGAGCGGATCGATCTGGTGCCACCTGAGCTGCACTATTGCCCCTGAGTCGATTTAGTGCCCCCTGAGTCCATCTGATGCCCTCTGAGCTAGTCTGGTACCCCCTGAGCTAATCTGGTGCCCTTTAAGCTGACCTGGGCCTCCTTACGTGATTTCATGAGCAGCTCTAAAGCCCTGAGCTGAGCTGGGCCCACAGAGCTGAGCTGGGCCCACAGAGGCTGATGACTCAGATTTTCGACAAAGTGGTCCATTCCCTTTAACGATGCACCAACTGCCAAGGTCATACGGCGTATACATTCTAAAATTTCAGTCCGATTGAACTGCGAATATCAGGTTCTGCTTCACGGCCCGTGACAAACTTTTATACCCATTTAAAAGAAATTCAAAAAGATACCCTGTAGATCTTCAACTGTTTTTCCTCAAATTGAAAAAACAGATATATGGTACTGACAAGCGCTATATACAACGGCTAAAATTCCCTAAAGCCCCAACACATATGACGCACTTTTGAGATAAAGAGCATATTTTAGTCTGAAAGGACCGCAAAATTCGAAGGTCCGTAAAACACCTCGAAAGAAAGGTTTAAGCATTCTATGGTTATCCTTGATACATAGTTAAGCAAATTCATGCAAAATTTTCCGCTCGTCAGGTCACATGTCACAGGACGGTCATATCCAATGACATTGATTTTAACTCAAGTCAGCCGGAGGCTAGAACCAAAAATTCATTCAATCTGTCGCCTTCCTTGAACTGTCCTGACCTGAACATTGACCTTAGCAGAAAAGAGACCCCATATAGTTTGATCATCATTTTCCATGGGCTATCCACCAATGTTAGCGTTTTTATTTGCATTTTTGCTATCCCGCACAGGAGCCGAGGTCGAGGGGAGGTATTCAAACAATCACGTAAGGCTGGGACGGCTCATTTATTTCCAATACTATAGCTATGTTGCCAAATCAAGCAAACATTCAATTTTAATAGTAGACCTTAATCCTTACATGCAAACAACCGAAATAATGTTCCCAAGAATTGTATGCAGCGATTTAGCTCTAGGATGTTCTGGGGGAAAAGTGCCTGATTTGGCAATAGCGGTCTTATTTTTGTGGCATGAGTAAAATTAACTGCATGACCTTAATTCTCCTTAGTTTTTTAGCTTCATCCGGCAAATGTTCCAATAAGTTATACACCTTCCGAATGGTATTGATCCCACCTTTGCGATGGTGAAGCAAAAAATCATCCGAGAAATTTCTGGAGAGGTATCTTTGAGCTTCTGCAAAAACCTCAGGCTTTTGCCCAATTTCTGTGGTAAGCTGCCTGATATTTCTATTCGCCGGCAAATCCAACAATTGTGATCCTTCATGATTTCTCATTGGCTTATTTTAAGGCGAAATTCCAGGCCAAAGCACTAGATGCCATAAAACACATGGCCACATTATCAAAATGGTCACAATAACAAGTGAAAGTTAACAGTGTAAACAAGTGTTAAGCAAAAAAGCCCAACTTTAGATTTATTTTTGGATCCTGAGATGTTTTAAGGCAAGTTCCTGTTGTTCTAGCTTATATATATATATATATATATATATATATATATATATATATACTATCTAACATATATATATATATATATATATATATATATATATAATCGTTAAAAGTTCGAAAACTGAAGAATATTTTGGCATAAACCTATATTTTCTCTAAGTTTTCGGCAGGCTTCCAGATTTTCGTGACAGTCGTGAGACAGAAATGTGCTCTATTATAGAGATATAATATCTGAGACCTTGTCATACGCATAGGCAGAAGCACACGGGCAGCACGCACACAAATGCTTACGGTTCATCTCTTGGCGTCCCTGATTTACTCCCTCCGATGTGAAGAGCCCGTCCTGGACAGACACCTAATCCTGACATAACTTACCGGTCTCTGCCACCCCCGTCACACAATCACTTTTCTTCCCTTCGCCCTTGCGCCTGTTTCTCTGGCGCCTGCGCCGACACTGACCACTGCGCAGAGTCTCGTGTGCCGAACAGGCGTTGGCGCGCTGGCGGAGCTCCTCGAAGACGCGCTGCTGGTCGGCGAAGGCGCTGGCGGAGCCGACCAGCCAGGCCCGGTGCAGACTCCGCGCCAGACCCAGACCCAGCTCAGCGGTTCTCTGCTTGGCCGGCGCCTCCGCCAGCTCACGAGCTGTCGGTCACAGCGGGCGACTGTAGACGGGAGTGGGGCGGCCAACTGGAGCGAAAGGACCCTCACAGCTATGCATAACACAAGCGGAGCGACAGCCAAAACAGGGGCAGCCACCGCCACGGCGGATGATAGCAGAGGCTTTCGAACGAGGAGGGTCACAAACCCCACCTGGAGTTGGGGAACATACAGCAGTAATGTGTATCCGGACGAGGACAAATCTGCTGCGATAGCGAACGAGAAGGTGAAGTACAACACAGCGGGGCTCTGAAATTGAAATGTTGGATATATCGACATTGAGTGATATACGTCTGTGTGAAGGAGCAGTGCAATGGCATAGCTATCGCGCAGCGGCAGCACTAAAAAGTGACAAAAAACAACAACCCAGCTAATGAAAGCAAGAACATAGTTTGATCGTGTCAGCAAAACGTCACCGTACCCTCATGCGGCCGGAGTTGGCCTGTGTCTCACCAGTGTAGGGACCGAAGGCCGAGGGTCCAAACAGCTCCTGCAGCTGCAGCAGCAGGGTGGCGGGCAGCACCACCGACAGCACCGGATCCTCCTCCTCCTCCGACGGCAGTGAGCGGGGCGTGGAGGCGCCGGAGTCCGCCCCCGACGACCAGTCCTGCTCCCCTCCCACTGCCCCCGCCGCCGCCGCCGCGGCACGCCCCGGGGCACCCGACCCTGATGCCGGAGCCGGGTCCAATGCAGAGGGCGCCCCTATTGTCAGCGTCAGCCCGGTGGTGCGAGGCCGGGCGCCCCGGTTCTTCGGGTCCGGCCGCGCCGCCTCGGCGTCCGAGGAGTCCCCGGTCGTGTCCCCTACAGCCGGGGTCGCCTGAGAGGCAGAGGCCGCCCGCCCCGGGTGCAGCGCCGGCAGGGCGGCGGCCGCGTCAGGTCCGCCTCACTGAGCGGCACCACCGCCGACGGCCCCGCCGCCGGCACGGACGAGGAGGTGGACGTGCTGACTACCGACTCAGAGATAGACCGGGTTCCCTGCGGGGGATGCAGGCGTCACACACGGGGAGGTACGCAGCAGTTTCAGTTCAAGACAATAGTCTCCAGCTGTCTCCTAATGCGAATACTGCAAAACCATCATAGGCTGGAACGAAGGTGCTGATTGGGTGTTGGGTTATCCCCGATCCATAGCTTGCCATAACCAAAGATAACCTCGTCAAGACATCAGCGGAGATTGTAGTTCCGAATCAACCAATTTTTTTGTGTCGAATAAGACTAAGGCTTTTGTGTCGAACGAAGACTAAGGCAATACGAAAAGGGTATTAGTTATTCAAACGCCAGAAGATGTACGAACAATTTTTAAGCATACATTCTAGTGAACTCTTTTTTAAGTTGCAAAATGAAGCAAATCTTTGATTTAACGATAGCCTAAAAAACCATGGAGAAGCCTTCGCCATTACTTACAAGTTCCGAGTGTTCGCTGTAAGTCTCCATGATGACATCTGGTCCGCTGCCCTCAGAGTCCTCGTACGGCACCAGCTGTCGCCTTCCTGAGTCCACCGGCCTGCCGTCCTCCCTCTCCGCCAGCTGCGCAGGCTCAGTAGCCACCTCCCCGGGCGCCTCAGACACCTCCTCAGCAGGCGCCGGGGAGGGCAGCGTCTCCTGGTTAGAGTCCAGCAGCACGTTGGTGGCCCAGTTGACGTCGCCGTTGCACTGCTCCAGGATGTGCAGCAGGTCCGTCTCGCTGCAGGCCGGGAACAGAGCGTGCAGCTCCGCCACGCCGCAGGCGGCCGACTGCAGCGGCGGCGGCGAGGTCATGGTGCCGCGGTGCAGACGCACCTGCTGCGGCACCGTCTGCTCCGCCCGCTGGCTGTCTGCGGCCACGATGTCTCGCGGGTACGCGGCCAGCTGTCGGCCAGCGTCAGGGCCTCCCGTCTGCGTCTGCGCGCTGCTGTACTCAGGCGCTGCGGCCACGCAGGCGTGCTCCCGCTCCGCCGAGTCGCGCCACAATCTCTGTGTGTCGGCAGCACAGGCGGCCGCCCAGCTGTCCGACACCACAGACGCCAGCGAAGGCAGCTCAGCCGACCGCTGACGCGACAGCTGCGACGGTCTGGCCGGCCCCCGGCCGGCGCGGCTCCTGCAGGACTGTCGCTCTTCTCCGTCTCCTGTGTCGCCTCCTCCAACACCACTGTCGCCAGATCACTCGCCAGGGCATCCAGTCCGCGTAACTCCACGTCTCTCAACGCCGTCGACACTGACGCACCGCTCCCGCCCACATCATTGGGTCTCAGAACGACCGAGGAGTCCACAGCCGCTGATGCCAGGGCGATCAGCTCGGCTGTTTCAGCCTCGCTGTGATTGGCCGACACGGCTGGTTCCTGTGACGTCAGCCCGACGCGGGAAGTGCTCTCTTCCTTAGGCTGTGAGGTATTAGTAGGGACCGATTCCCCAGACGCCGACCCGTTGGCTGTTTTTGGTGAGCGCAGAGTCGGGAGGACCGTCGCAGTGGGGTTCACATTAGTGGGCGAGGCAAAACTCTCAGCCCGATCCTGAGTTGACAAATTGGGCGTAGTTTTACTCCCAGGCGGAGGCCAAAGCTTTGGTTTCATGTCGATCATCCTGCGGGGGTAAGAGAACCAACTAAAAATACAAATATGCACATTACAACATATAGCGATCAATACTATAATATGAAATCAAGACAATATTCTAGCGCCCCCCTCCCAACGAATGTAAGCCAATGTTAACCCAGAACACATGAAGCCATCCACGTATTTCCATATTTCATACAAGCTACGGAACCCTTTTGAGACAGAACAGCGTACACGTTTTCCAGCAGCCTTGGCAGCGAATATTTACCATCCCCCTCTTTTAATGGTCATCCAATCCAAGAAAGCCCTATGCAGCGCCTTTCTCAACCTCACCTGTAGAGCGCTGGCACATTGGCGACGTCGCTCCTCTGGTACCTCTCCAGCATTCTCTCTATCGAGGCCAACGGCACGCCGTGCACATTCCGCTTGGCCAGCACCCTCGGCTCCCAGCGCCAGCTGGTGGTCGGCTCTACTACCTCCAGATAGTAGTCATGCAGGGCGGCCAGCTCTGCGTACGGCTTCATCTCCCACAGCTCCGTGTTGGTGTTGTCGACGATCACCGGAGACCGCCCTTTGCGCAGTGCGCGGCGCACGTTCAGGCGGCAAAACTCGTGCGCTTCGCGCAGGTCGGCAGCACGAAACCGGTACTGGCCGTCGCGACCGACGAAGTAATCGTCGGCGCTGACGACCACGCCGCTGGGCCCGGTCAGCTGCCGCGCCAGCGTCGACTTGCCGCTGCCGGGCAGACCGCGCATGATGATCACCAGCGGCACGCCTGCAGAGAGCTTCTCCTGCAGGGGAGTGGGCCGCACTTTGAGCTCCGGCCGCGCCGGAGTGGGCCTCTGCTGGTGCCGTGTCAGTTTCGCCGCAGCACGTGCACGCCCTGGAGGAGTTGGCGGGTCCGCCGGCCTGGCAGGAGGAAGCAGGCGACTCGGCACGGCGCCGCTGAGGGGAGACGGCCTGGCCAGCAGCGGTGGAGTTTGTTCTGTGGGAGCGGGCGGCGCTCCGTTACTGGCCAGTGAAGGCGCCGAGGCCGACCTGCAGGGAAACGCCACCGAGGGCGACAGCAGCCGAGGAAGCCGTCCCAGCGACCCGTGGGAGCCGCTGCTGGCCGTCGGTGGAGGCACTGGCGCCACTGACGCAGCAGGGGCAGCGGGCGTTTCCATCAGAATGTCGCCAGCCAGCAGGCTCAGCTCCTTGCTGACTCTTCGCCACTGTCGAGAGGGAGAATCAATTCAGTCAACTTAAAGGACGGTAACAAAATGTGACAGGAGAATAGTTTGAAGAAGGGAAAAATACATAATGGCGCGACTCAATTGTAAAATTTTCTATATGAAACACCATTTGAGTTTTTCTTGAGGGTGGGTTTTACGTCGCACCAACTGCAAGGTTATATAAAAGAGGGGCAACAGGGCAAGTTGAGTTTGGGTTAGGGCAAAGTGCCCGATCATGTCCCAGGTGGGCCCGAGCCCGCGAACCTCTGCAAAACACCCACACAGTGACATAGGCCGAGCCTTACGTGGCTAATCAGCCTAGTCGAAAGTCGACAAGGATGTGTAACACCGACAAAATTTCAGACCACCATGTGTCACCACAAACGCCTGACAGCCTCTCGTCAGATTTAAGATCGAGAAAATTTCAGTCAGTGGCTGCTCGTCGTGACAATGAGCTTCCAGCTCCTCCGTTTCTGAGCTGGCAGCGGTGTCTCCGACAATATGTAAGCTTTTACGTTTTATTTTGTGGCTCCCACATTGAAAGAAAAACAAGAGACAAAAAGGGCCGGCTTCTTTTGGGATGATCTGAATACTTTCAAGACATATGCGGTAAGATATAGCGTTCTTATATAAATATATACGCGTTGGTCGTCGGCCTCCTGCGCTCTGTCCGTGGCTCGCTCGTCCGTTGCGCTCCGCCCCCCCCCCGCCCTCCGCCGTACATGCCCGTTGTTCCACGACCGTCCTCTCAGGGGCCCTCTCACGTGGCTGCCGTCCCGCTCATGCCAGCACACCCCGTCCGGAAATCACCTTCCGCAGTTTTTTCTTTCTTACTTCTCGAATCCTCACGTATTTCTCACACTCCCATGTTCGTATTCCCACGTTCCTCATTTTCTTTTAATCCTGTCAAGTGTTTTCCCTCTGGTATGTGTTGTGCATGGTATAAAAAAGATATGTAAATGCTCGGTAGCACCTGTACTTTTAGCTAATATCCCTTTTTGTTTTTCATATTTATATATCTTATCTTTTAGGGTTACCTACTTTTCAGGATGTACACTGTCCCGATTCTTGTGATGTAAATAGCCTTTTTCAATGTTCTGACTTCGCCTGTGAGTGGATTTTACCTGTTGATGATTATTTTGAACACATAAATAAATGTTCAATAAACATTTACCTTACTACCCCACTTTGGATGAGTTCATACATACCAAGATTATTAAATTGTACTGAAAAAAACTCCATTCAAAAAAGAATGAAATATTGAGAAAAAATGCCACAGAAGTGAGTGAAAAATTCAGCTTTCCCGGGTATCGCTCACAACCCAGCATCCCAGGATTTGAAACACTGTCAGGGTGCAGACCCAGTTTTCGTATTATAACAAGCACCTAGGCAAACAAAAGTCAGTGGAACAGAACTCAACTGTTTGTAGGAAGCACAATAAAAATTAAAAAAGAAAAACCATCAATCATTTAAATATAGATAACATTTTCCAAAAATGGAAACCAGACTCAATGGAAAACGCTTAACTACGAGGCCATCCAAATGTCACTTGGTCTCGAACCTTCACCACAAAAGAATGACAGGCTATGAGTTATCAAGAACACTAGGTTGATCGAATTTGTGGTTTTACCAGTTTTTCAATGCTCTGCAAAAGCATATGATAGCAATATGGGCTTTAGCATGCTTACATTCAGCTGAAAACGATAAAATGGAGCCTTACCATCTCTATTGTTGTTTTGAAAAATCATTTCAATGATTTCTTCATCAAGAACGCTCCCATACTGTGATATTAATCGTTCCATTTCACACAGCTTCAGTCTTTCAGTTGTATCTTGTATCCCTGAAACAAAAAATATGGTTATAAAAAAACTGAAAACACTCATAAATTTGCACGCACATCCTGTGCAAAGACAGGGCACCTGGAACGCACAGGGTCTGTCATTAGAACTAATATTTTGCATTCTTCAGAGTTCCATATTGACACTTTGAGCTTGCCAATTGGGACATGCACACACGATATGTGAAATTGTTTGAATTTCTGTTATTGCGTCAACATCCTTGGATGATGCTTTGAGAGCTGCATGGCAATCCGTTATAAGACAGCAGATGCCAGATTTTCGTTTTTTCCCATCATGGCTCTGTTTAAACCAGGATGTAAAAAAGTACCGGCATGTGTTTTTATTGCAACTCTTATGGGCTGCAGCGAGTGACCAAACGGATCATTAATCACGCAACACCACTCCCGTTCAGCTCTGGAATACCACTTAAGTTTTCCTTTTATTTCCCTATCAATCATACCAGCTCAGCACATCACTTTCTGGCCATCTTGATACCGGCCCTTGGTTAAACCTCAGGATAGCATGGTCCCAAATACCTCTCGTTCTCCCTGTTTGGTTTTTGCTTAAGCATAAACCATTTTTCATCGCTCCACAGAACGTGTTCTTCGAAGTAATTTGATTGTTCAAGAAACCAATCACAATATCTTTAAGCTCCGTACTCAAGAATTTCCTGTTTCAAGTTCCTTGGTAAAAGGGCTGCTCCTTCGTTGTGATCGGCGAGGTGAATGCGGAGCCACTTTCGAAAGCCCTTGAACGCCTGGAGTAGTAGTGTGATGCAATGATAATATTAAAAAGGCGCAAACATATTTAAAAAAACATTTCACGATACTTTAAGCCACGTGCAACAAACGCAACAAGCTAAGACAATGTTGGTATCGTAGCGCCTGAGAGACAACCACCTGTTTTCTTCTAAAATCCCGAATTTTAATTTAGCAAATGATGACCAAATCCTTCACACGTGCCATAAATTAGCATCCATTATAATGAATTAGCGTGCAAAGAAAAATAAAAAATTCTGGGCAAAATTACATCAGATTCACCCTTTTCTGAGTATTCTAAGTATCTAAATTAAACAACTTAAAAACATCAGCGCGAGCGAAAACCCCCGTTTGTATCGCTTTAATACGACTATCCCAATGCCTACACTTGCACGATTTGTAGAGTTGCATTTTTTCTCATATCTCTGCGTTGAAATGATATCCGCACACCCACAGGCAGCATCCCCCCAGCACTCCCCACGGTACCAATATACAGCCGAGTTTAATGAGTACGCTCTCCGAGCTCGATAAGGGACGGATCAGGGACTGTGTCCGACCAGCGAGCGTGAGAAAGTTAAACCAGCGCGTGCCCGGAGGGGCCGGCGAGAGTCCGCAGGTGGCCACCAAGCTCTGTCCAGTGAAGGGCACTACATGTAGATCTGATCCAGTGTTGCAAGATATTTAACCGGAAATGCGCTATCGACCCTGTCGCAATACTTGAGCTGCCTATTACCTATTACCCAGGCATGAGAAATTTTAGCAAATTTTTCCCAGGCGTAGATACAAAGTTCAACACGCCCGCGTGCAAACAGCCTTAGGGAAGCGCTCATTTAGTATCCGTTGAGCTAGTAAATGGAATAGATTTCCGGGTCATGTAGTATCCAAAAACCATAAGAAGTATTTTAAGGCTCAGCTGGCGTCTGCACTGGACGAGTAATTATAAACCTAGCCTCTCTGATACTGATACCACATGTGCGAGAGACACGAAGCGTGTGTTCTAGCCATACCAGTCAATCTTTTGTTAGTTAACGTGCAGATGCATAATCCCAGTCAGAACTCGTTTTACTCAGTATAATCACCTACAGTCTTGCGTCCGTTAACAGGTGAATTTAACCATTAAAATATCGATCACCCGACACTTCAACACATGCCCACAGCACTCACCCAAATGCTCGCAAACCAAGGAAAGATATAACCAAGAATAAAATCGAGACAATACAAATACTAAGCAAGTAGAAATCAAGTCTTACACACGACCGCACTGTTAGCAGACTCCGACAGACCACCAGTGCCTTCGGACACACTGCTGGGGTCTTCGAGTTCGTCCTCCTGGCGGCCAGGAATGTCCAATTCGGCCAATCAGCGATCAGCAGGCGACCGGTACGCTGTAGCACGCTGTGGCGGAGTTCGTTATGTACAAAGCCGCTAAATGGAGAAGGTAAAACCATGGATTACACTGCTGGAGTGCCAACTCAACCCGATACCCCATTGTTCTCCGCGACCACGTGTGCTCCTCCCTCCTTAGGCACACCGCGACCACGTGTGCTCCTCCCCTCTCCCCTACTTAGGCACGCCGCGACCACGTGTGCCCTTCCTTCTCTTCCCACTTGTAGGCGGGCCGCACATAGGCCCTTAATGCCTCCGTCCGTGGCCAATATTACGAAAATGTAACTTTTTCTAAATCATTTCCTGAGCACATATACCGATAGAAAATTCTTCACTGCACTTGAAACAGGCATGGAAAACACAAACCGTGCTCTGGAAGTCTTTGTAGAGTTGCTTGAAGTAAGCACTCGGGTGCGCCACCCGCGAACCAGAGATCTGCCGCGAAAACTACGTACATTTCATCATGCTTAAAATCGACCATGAAAGGAAGAACAGGTCAAAGTATGGCAATACCACTATTGTGTGAGCCCTTTCCAATGGGTTTTGGTATAAAATAATGCAAAAATAGTTTTGAAAACTATTTTATAGACCATTCTCTCAGTATGCTGCATATCTCAAAAACTGTTCGATTTACAAATACAAAGAGAGGGATTTAAAACTTGGCCAGCATCGGCCCAGCATAAAACTACCATCAAACGATTCCCCAGGATGTGTTCTACAAGGGAAATTAAAATATCTTGCGTCCACTTGCAGCCCCGTGCTCCAGATGACATATAATAACTCAGGTTGTGGCTCCAACCAAGCCGCTGCGGTGCTAACGCAACGCCGTGGGTTACCGAATGGAGGCATGGACCGGCAAGAATTAGCAATATGAGTGGACTATCAGAGAACGATGCTATAATAAGTGCCTACAAGTGCTGAAATTAGTTAATGCAATTTCAAAACACTATAACCGTCTAAATTTTTGTATTGACTGCTGTGTTGACTGTTGTCCAAATATCCGGAGGGACTGCCGACAACGAAACATTTATTGCATGAGAAATGTTCTTGCTAGGTATGTCAATCTCGGGATTGGGATCACGCTATTTTCAAAAAGCCCCAATCACGGGATTCTCTCGTGATCCCGGGATTCAGACATTTATTATAGCACTTTCAAGCAATACCGGGACAGCAAAAAACGATACCTAAGAATCCTGTTTTACTGCATATCACAAGTTAAACCATGTATGGTGAATACCAGTCATACTTTTTCATCCAAATGAACGGTCCCCGTAACCATCTGAGTTCCGAGGTGTCTTAGGGATCCATCCAATCGGGAATCGAATTTCCTCGCCGTTCCCACTGTCACGAGCTGACGCAAGATGATGCTCGGGCTGCTCAGGTGACCTACGTCCCATAGTTCGCGATACCGCGATATCGTATGTAGCGGAGGGGGGAGAAACGGACTGACTTTCACGGACTGATATTTGGATATGCCTTGAGGAAACACAAGGGAGGGATAGATTCTACCTATTTCTTCTACTTTGCGTGATAACACGCGCACTGGAGGGGCCTCAGATACTCTCCCAACTATTTTTTCCGGGGTGACCGGAGAACCGCTCGTAGCCAAAACACGGCAATCGGCCGCATTCGATAAAATTTAACAGCGTGTCGAAAAGTGAATCAATTTTATTTCTTTTTCGAAATTTGTTTGACTTACAGGCTTCTAAAGTCAGACCTACATTTTGAGATCGCCGCGACCGCGCTGTCGAACCAGTTCGCTTGCATTGGAGACCGTGTGGTGACGTCACAGTGCCATATAAACGGGTTGATATGTCAAGATCACCTCACGTGAAGGTCGAGGTCAAAGTTCAAAGTCATACCATCAATTTCAAGGTCATTGGCCCGGTGATTCCGGTCAGCTGACGTGCCCCAGTCTGACGTATATTATGCTAAGACGTCATAGTTAAGGTAATCCAGTTGTAAGGTCAAGGTCAAAGGTCAAGGTAAAGATCAAAGATCATGGGTAAAGGTCAATCCCCATTTCCCGCCCAAGGTTTGGTATAGTGCTACTTTAAGTGTGCACAATAGGGAATATACCATATTGTGACGTCATAGGTCAATGACTTTGAATGACATTGACCTAAAAAATGAAGGAAAGATTCTTTGCGACACAACCTCTATGACCCTGGTCCGGCTTTAGCTCACTCCCGGCTTCCTCCCCGCATAATCAGGGCATTTCCCACAGGTCCCAAGCATGGCCAAAATTTGACCTTTACGACCTCGTTTGACCTTAAAAGTATAGACCTAGGTCAATGAAAATTAGTTATGATGTAGAACACCATAGCCCCCAACACCCCCTCCCAACTGGCTTTTTTAAGCCTCTTAGTTTCCGATATCTCAGGGAGCTTACCAGCCCGCCATCCTGTGCGCGTTAGCGTCGGACCCCTCTCCAGTGCGGTTGTTAATTATCACTCGAATGCCGGCTATAATAGAACATTCCCATGCATAAAATGTGTTACAATTATACCAAAAAGCTGGCTTAGAAAGAAAAACCAAGCTCAAATACACATTTATGATGCCTCCCGTTTTGTTGTTCGTAGTGACACTTATGAATTCATGGCAGATCAAGATTGCTGTATCGTTGTTTATGGATTACATGTTTATTGTTTGCAGTGTTTCAAACAACAATTCGATCACAACTCATAGCGCCATGACAATATCTGCAAAACATATTACGGACACCTTGGGCTGGATTGAGTTGCTTCAAATGCCCCTCTTTTCACTGACCTGACTACGCCCATGTAAAATAAAACCTATATGTCGAATGTCAGTTTTGTACGCTGTTTAATTATCTGTCAAATGAGCTCTTTTGTCCAAAAATCGGGTGGAATTTGCGGTATTGCGAAGGAGTTTTCCACGAAAGGTAATATTGGCCACGGATGGAGGCATTTAGGGCCTATGTGCGCCGGCGGACACCAGCCAGTAAAGGCGCCCGCCCGACGCCGGGCGGAAGTGGGATTACAGCGACCGCGCCGACAACACCCCCACACTGACGGCAGGGGGTGGACAAAGCGATAAGCTGGTGTCTAATCCGACAGGAGGGACAATCGATGCGTTTGTCACACTTCTTCGGAGAAACGTTGGAAGGAAATTTTAAAATAGGGCCTCTGAAGTGAAGGAAGCGGATGGGCCGTGGCATGCATACTGACTGGTACCAGCCCGCATGTCACGCTGACGTCCCTGGATTGACAGAAAGAACAACCGCACATGAATCCACTAGCATATTCATGAACAATTCCTATCCATTCCCATACCCCCTCGAGCATTTGTGTTGCGTGCAATGACTTGCAGAGCCGTTGTTTTCCATCTCCCAATGATAAGCCGATCTCCTTGAACATAGCGGCGCTTACGAAACTTCAAACGTCCGGGGGGCATCAGCGCATCGGAAATAAAGAGAACCCCATTCTCCCACGCGGTGAGTGTAAACGATGTCTCCTCCGTCAACACTTTCGGACTCACCAGCGTTTCGCTCCTACAATACCGGATCTCTATAGGCGTTCAAAACCTCTATGGCAGCAGCTTACCCAGGCAGTGCTCCCGAAGACAATCCAATATTCGGATGCTTTATTTCTTACCCCCCCCCCACACACAAAGAAAACCAACCCTATAGCGGGATCCAAAATTACCCATGCATAGGTGTGGTAACTAATCCAAAGCTGGGGGAGGGAGCAAGAATCATCACCATTGGTGGGGCAAACAAGGGCGATTCGGATAGGGATATTCTAATAATGTGCAAAATTTCTTTAAAAAATAATTTAACATACAGAGTAGTTATTACAGTGGCAGGGGGAACCAGTCTGCGATAAATGTTTGGGCGAAATTGATTGCCCGACAGTCAGCACGGAGAAAAGGGAACGGGTGAGGATCCCATCACTGGCGCTGAGTGCAAGTTGGCGCTTGTGGGAATGAAAAACAACAAGGCGCCATCGGTTTCGGATATCTCCAAGGAATTTTTCAGTTATTTTGGGAAGACTTGAAACAGATCATGTTTAAGTATATAACGGGGGTGAAAGAAAAAGGTCTCTTTTTTGTTACCCAAAGGAGGGGCATCATTACCTTGATTCCTAGACGCGGAGATCAAACAATTTTAACAAATAAACGAGCAATCTGTCTGTTAGATGTAATATACAAAATAGTTGCAAAAGTTATTGCAAATAGGCTAATGCTAGCATTGACAGACTTTTTTAATATTTTTGCGTTCCCTTTCGCGGGAACATTTTGTGTTAGTTGCTAGTCTCATTCATACAACGCACTCACATTATGTACATACAGAGCGACAGTTTCAATTTGCCGGCACCCTTACGGGACAGCGGCACCGCACTCAGCGGGCCATAGGCTGCTCCAGTCTCCCCAAGCCGCGGTGCCCGGCCCAGGCCGAGCCCTCACATGAGGGCCGCGGGCGAGAGACCGGACCGGTGGATCACTTTAAAGGCCGATCAGGCCCGTGCACCCACAAGCAGGGACGCCGGCTGGCACGGCGTTCATCCCACTGCTGCGGCGCGCACTCCCCAGTGTACCACTATCTCCTGGGTAAGAGGCGGCCGCGGAAAAGGCTGCCACAGGTCAGCCTTGATCCAGGGGCTTTCCACACCCAAGCGTGGCGCCTTTGCCAGCTGCGCCACGGGGGTGGTAGTATTGAAAGACTTAGTTGCTCCTGACTAGACAGGTTCAATACGAGGGAGGAATATAGGGGCAAATTTACCAAACAACTTCTGATATAGAATATCGTCAAGCTGATCACTTACGTGGAATACTCATGGCCTTGGATTTCAGACCTTGCTCAATGCTGTTGAGCATAATTTCATAGTCAAAACTTTGAAAAAGTTCGGTTTTGGAATAGACTTTGTTGAATGGATTCAGTTGCTGCATAGGGATATAGAGCTTACTGTCATAAACAATGGGTTTATATCGCCATGGTTTAAGCCTTGACGTGGACTACAGCAAGGTTACCCTGCCTCTAGCCTAATATCTTGCTTGGCTGTAGAAATTCTAGCCATTAAGATTCGTGCAACGCCCAGGGTAAATGGTGTGAAAATGCATCAACAGGAGATATGAATATTGCAATATATAGACGATACAAACCTACTGTAAAAGACATTGAATCGGACAATAATGCGTTAAAACTGGTGCAGGAATTCGGGATGTACTCGGATCTAGGATTAAATTTAAATAAGTGTACGTTAATGTGGCTAGGTTCCCAGGGGCATCTTACGAATCAAATTTGTGGGCAAGAGCCAAGTGAGCGAGTAAAGATGTTAGGTGTTACATTCAGTGCCTTGCATGACTTTAGTGATATTAATATTCAGCCTCTCATAATTAAGATTCAAAACATTTTCAATCTGTCGTCACAGCAGGATATCACTCTGAAAGGGAAAATTACAATAGCTGAATCTCTCGTCATTTCCCAATTAATCCATATGAATTTTCCGGTGATATTTCGAAAAACGCATCTGGACGTAACACAAAGTAAAATTATGCACTTCATCCGGAGGAGACACCCTCCCAAAGTTGCTCGAGACGTTCTGTGTCAAGAGATCCAGAACGGAGGCTTAAACGCACCCAATGTGGCACATCTTTATAAAGAACTGCGCTGCTCTTGGCTCGGCAGAATCTTGCGTAATAGGGATAAAGGGTTTGCTAAAATTTCCGGAAAAGGATTGGTATCAATTTGGAACACATGCTGCATATAAAGTACAATTTGGAGTGGATCAAAGACAGACAAGTAACTGTGTTTTACATAGAGCTGTTAAGTTGGTTCAGAGAAGTGACCCATATCAGAGAGCCCACTAGTGGCAAAGAAGTCCGTAAACAGATAGTATGGAATAATGAAACCATTCGGGTGAACGGGAAACTAAATTTAATGGAACATTGTACGAAAATATTATGTTTCTTGATTGCTTCTTCGACAACCAAGGACAAATTTTGAATTTCAATTCATTTAACCTGCCCCACCGGGGTCGGCGCCACCTTCCCCCACCGGGGCCATCGATGACCCCACTTTAACTCCGAAAATATGAGGGTTAGCGAAAATCTGCAAAGTGCATTAGAAAGCTCGCGTGAGTTCAGTAAGAAATTACTTCGCATGTTTAAGCACTCAGGTCAATGGTTTGACCTCCAGAGGTCAAGTTAGGTCACGATACGCTATTTCCACTAAAGTATGCAATGCTGAAGCAAACTGGGGATAACTCTTATGCAATGAGAGCTATAAGTGCATTTGATAGGAAAAGGCAGACCTTTTCCGCTATTTGGAACGTCATGACCTCCGGTCAGTGGTTTTGACCTCCAGAGGTCACCTCGTGACCTAATATGACCTAAGGTCACGAAAGGTCAGAAAGTGACCTTGTCGTATATCAAATGAAAGCTAGTGACGAGACATACACAATGGTGTTTGATTAAGCGCTCTAGCTTTATTAGGTCAAAGGTTATTGCCAAAATACTGTTTTTGACCCCTGGTGACCTTGGAGGACCTTGAAGAGTTCAAAGGGCAAATATAGCCCGGGGATCCGTGAAAGGGTGTCCAAGAACGCTTTTCTGAGCATGCTGAGCATTTGCAATCTTTTTGTGACTTTTTAGATCATAAGACAGCTTTTCCCCATCCTTTTTCAATGGGAGAGGTCACATCGTGACCTGACCTCAGATCACGAAATAAAAAATCCCGGATATACATCGTGTAGACTCTGGAGGGTGATGAAGTGTACGAAGTTTTAAATTGATCGACTAAGAAGTGTAGCTCTTATTGAGCTAGAAGTGTAGCTCTTATTGAGCTCAGAAGTTAAAGTGAGGTCACCTTGGTTGACCTCGCCTGGTGACCTGACCTTGGGTGACCTGGAGTAAAAATTTCAGGGATGATGGAAAATATGGGGTGAGAGATAGAGCCGTTAACCGCGGTGCTGCGCCTCGTCGTTTTTCTGCTATCCCGAAAAAAACCTTAGGGGCCATCGATGGCCTCCCCGGTGGGGCGAGAGTTAAGGAAAGAAACAATGTGACACGACTTGACCCTCTTGTTCATATGGGCTGGTGCCGGGCCATTCCTGTTATGTGGAGACAGTTAGCCGCTGGCAGTCGGCCATTATCCGTTTAGGATAAAATACTTGGCTGTGGCATCGAAGTGAAAGGAAAGCAGGTCCCAATACAGCGAATTAAAGTAAAATATTTTTCGTACGAAATTTCTTAAGGACATAAGCCCAACTGCGCAAAGAAAATGGATTGAAGAAGGAGTTCATTACAAAGAGAAGTGGCGGATGACTTATTCACTTCCTTTAATGATCACTAAATCAGCAAGGTCTCACAATCTACAATACCGGATAGTAAATAGATTATTTCCAACCCGAAGATCCCCGTGCACGCGAAATGTTACTGGTGAACCATTTTGTAATAGCTGCGGATGGAAAGACTTAATGAAAAAATGGATTCAATTCATCAACATTTTTTTGAGACCCTCTTCAATGAACTGCATAAAAATAAGACGTCGTTGTTCGGTGTGCATTTGTGGTGTGTATTTGACTAGCGAAGAGACGGCGTGAGAGTGGGAGAGTTAAATGGGGTGGGCCAAACTTGGTGTTGAGACGATTGTGGGATGCATTCATTCAAATTGTTGCCTGGAGAATAAATAAAAAGTCGGAAAATGGTGATTCGGCCTATTACTTGATTTGTTATAGAACAATTTTCGGCACCGGCTCCGATGGTAAGGATGACCCTGCCCCGCAGGCCGTAAGTGGGGGGAGGGGGCAGCAGCCACCCCCATGGTTCCTGCGCCTATAGGCGTAGGAGATAAAAACGACATACAAAGCAAATATGCCAACCTGGTTCTCTGAATGGCCGACAGGAAACAATGGCCGAATTGAACCCCCTTCCATGAATTTCGTGAATACGCCTCTGACGCTAATCTTAATTTAGGAGAGCAAGTGATAGTGATCAGCTAATCTGAGTTCACCGATACCCTCTACGGCAGTGTCCCGGCTAAATGTGCCGACACCCAACGCAAGCTCGTGGCAACGTTTGCGTTCGAGTGAATTCGCGTGAATATAGGTTTCAGTGAATGACATGGAAACACGTAAAATATTCTTTTTTAGGAACGTGCCACAGCCCTTAGACCTGAGGTACAGGGGGCCATCGATGGCCCTCGGAGGGGTGAAGGTGGCGCCGGACCCCGGTGGAGCGCGGGTAAGAAAGTGATGGCGTGCCCAAGCCCCGCTGCACGTGCAGCACAAACAATTTTTGGCAACTTTTGGTGACATGTACCGTCAACTTTTCGGTATTATCATACAATAAGGTGAACAATTACGTACCTCCTTCTAATAACCATTCAATGTCATAGCCTTTACACAAATACACAAGCAAAGCAAACTAATTGGAGACCTGAGCAGGCTGAACACTGTAAAGCCAGAGCAGCCAATGGAGACAAAAGTGCCACCAGGAGGTTAGGTCCGCCCAAGACATTTAACCCGCGCCCTGGTGGGCCTACGAGGCACTTTAGCCCTGGTGGGGGTGTTTGAACACCGGGGTAGCGAAAAATGCGGGGTAGCGAAAAAACGCGAACGCTAGTGAATAGCTCATACAAATTCATGAAGAAACTATATAAGTCACTTTTTGGCTCAGGTCAATATTGAGGTCATGACAGGTGAAAGAAAGTGGAATTTTGAGAATAATTTTGTGGCTCTAGCGTCTGACAGAGTTGAGTTAGAATAATTTTTTAGGTACCATTCGCTTCCTCTCGTCATAAAAAATCGAATGATGTATAATATGACCATACTAGGTCAAAACACAAAAATGATCTGACCTCAGGTCAGGTCAAGGTCACTTTTAACCTAGCATAGTCAATACGCATATCAATTGACTCGCAATTGCAATCTGAACGCAATAATATCAAAATAAAAGCTGCATCATCATTTCATACAGTGAATGACCTAAGTCTGAGAACTGCTTAAATATCCTCAGATGACCTCTCAGAGGTCACAGGTAAGAATATGTAGCATGAATCTAGAAAAGGACCCAGGATACTAAGACTTAGAGAATATGAAGGTATTTCCAGCTGTATCTACACACATACAGCCCAATTTCTGTTTTTTTCCATGCATTTCCAATGGAGAGGTCATGGCCCATACTTGACCTTCGGCCATCGATAAGAAAAATCCCGGAATACATGTTGTAGCACTCGGTGAACCCATTATGTGGTATAAGTCATAGGCGGATCCAGGGGGGCAAAGGGGCACGTGCCCCCGATCGACTCTCGGCGCCCCCTGAAATGGTCACGGCGCCCCCCCTGCTTGGATGGCGCTGGTGGCGTGGGCGGCTGTCCCGAGGTGGCGCTGATGTCGCGGTCGGCAGTCCCGATTTAACACTGGTGTCGGGGGCGGCTGTGCTGGTGTGGCGCTCGTGTCGGGCGCGGCCGTGTCGGTCTGGCGGTGGTGGTGCGCATGATGATGGCTCGTGCATCTTTTTAACACTGTTTGATTCCGCGTTTTTTTGCGGTGTGTCGTGACACTTTTAGTTCTGCCGTTGGCTTTTAACGTCGAGCTGTGCCGCGCCGATGCCCCCGGCGTTATCTAGGGGCCCCGCGCCGGGGTTATCATGGTTGCGCGTGCTGATGCGTGTATGCTTTTTGTCTTGCCTAGTGAAAATATACCATGTATGGACGTAATGTTGCTTCCCACCCCTTCCCCCAGGATACGAAAATCGGCGCCCACCGATAGGATTTTCGCCCACCTGATAGGTTTTGCAGGTCAAAAGTGGCATCCTCCTGGTCCGGATGGCGCCCCCGGGTGACTGGACTGGACTGGCGCCCCCCTGATCGGCATTCCTGGATCCACCTATGGTATAAGTTTAAATCCGATAGATTCACCCATTTCTTAATTATGCCACCTTAAACATTTGAGGTGAGGTCACTTGACCTGCACTGGTGAAGGTGACCTAACTTGAGATGACCCAACCTTAAAATTTTGGGGAATGTTGCAGAATTGATCGAGAATAAGGTTTGCCAAGTACCGCAGCATTTCATGACACCATTTTTTGTGCCACCGGAAAAACCCAAGGGGCTGTTCAAACACCCCCACCAGGGTGAGGGTTAAAGAAAGGGTGCAACAGAGGCTGGCTCACTGAATGGAGATAAGGTTACATCAGGTTTGGTTACATTGTGTTGTGATATGGTACAAGTAAAAATATTAAATTAGGAAGGAGAGTGTTTTTCATATGATGTATATTGATGTCCCTGTACCATGGTCCAGTCTGCAAAGTATGGCAGCAGGCCAGACGAGTCGCACCAGCTATCCAAAATTATCGCACCACCAGCCCAAAAAAATTATCACTAATCTGCCAGATACTAGGAGAAAAACGCACACATTCCTACCCACACGATGCAATACTACCTCTCTTATTAGTTAGTTAAGGACATTTTATAAAGCCCCCTCCTGTGTCTTCCTAACTATTCAGTCATTATTTTTTTAGTGTTCATTGTCAACTTCCTCGCACCAGTCTCGCAAATTCGCACCAGCCTGATAAAATTCGCACCACTCGCTCCTGTCTCCAAGGGCACTCGCACCGACGAGATCTCGTCGAAAATGCCATACTTTGCACACTGGACCATGGTGGATGTGATGCTTATATTCTGCTCCCTCCATTCTGCTTTGGGGCCTGTTCCAGCGCCTCCTCAAACCTGCTCCAACCTCCTCAAAGCTTCTCCAACTTCCTCTCGCCCGGTCCAGCGCCTCCTTAAACTTCCTCCGAGCTCGCCAAAGCTCATCTCAAATCTAATCCAACCTCCTCTCAAACGAAAGGTGGTTTTTCAGAGGAGGTTGGAGGAGCTCAATTGTGGCGCCACAATTTCAATTGAGAGACTAAAATAAGTTGTTTTACAGTGAGAAACGACATTTGTGGGCAGCTAAAGGTTTTGATTATGTTGTTTTTCTGTATTCCACTTTAACTAAAAGACATTCAATGAGTATCAGAGGCCTGAATCAAATTCGATTAGTTTCTTAGCTGTGCCACGCCCGCCATATTGGCGCTGATCAGGCGCAATCAGCTGATATCTCATCCAATCTCATCCGAAATCGGTCCAGCGGACACCGGTTTTTGCGCCTGCTCCGACTTACTCCAAGCTACTCTCATCTTTTTTCTAAGGAGGCGCTGGAACAAGCCCTTGTTTTGCTGGAACAATATCAATGGAAGTAACTACTTGAAGGGTTTCTAAACACTTCAACAGCTAGTGCTATCCTTGTGTCCCATATCTGACACTTTTTTACCAAGTGTTAGCAAGAGCAGGAAATATTTTGGAAACAGAAGATTAACAGGAAAAATTGTCAATGAAAATTTTGAAGGGTTTGTTGCAAACATTTGAAAAACATAAATGTTAGAGGCCAGTCAATATTCAACTATTCCACAAATATTTAATCTCTATTCAACAAATTGACCAACTTTTGCAGATGACTGTTGCACCTCCTCAGAAGACCCATTGCCAGAGTTTGCAAAATAGGTTGGCAGTTGAAGAACATAAGACACAAGCCAGGAACAAACCAGTAATTTTACAGCAAAAAAGTTGTTATCCTGTGCAAAGGTCATTTTATCCTAGGGCCCGTTCAATCTGTCAGTACAGCTTTGTCAGCACCAATCAGCAGGCAGAGTTGCGCCTATGTCACAGGACTTTAGCCTCCCCCGGGAACTGGTCCTGGAGGTTTTACAGGCTGAGAGCCTGCTGTTGCGCTGATGAGAAAACAGTAACAGCATGACAGGGGCAGCCTAGTATTTTGTGATTGGTTGATGAGTATTATGTTTCATTTTTGTTTGGTTAGTACATACCAGAGGCGGTTGTGGTTTGGATGTTTCTTTTCTGGAGGAGAGTTTGGAGGGCCTGCTGACAAAATTGTGCTGACAGATTGAACAGGCCCCTAGATTGAGACTTTGTTCAGACATACTTAACTGGAGAGTTCACTTGATTTTGCCGATGTTGCTTCCACAGAGGTAAGGGCAAATGACTGAAAAACAGCAGCAGTCCAATACAAGGGACTGTTTTACTTGTGTTCTTCTTATATGATTTTTTATCCTTTGTTTGATACCTAAATAGTTGTATACTGCTTCAAAACACATTTGGGAAATAGGAGTCAAAGTCATTGCATGCACATTTCAGCAGATAAAATTCAATGAAGGATAATTCCACAATCATTATAACCATACATATTAATATATTTCAATGGACACAGGTTAAAAAATAGACACTGAGTAAAACAGTGGATCATACATGTGCACAACCGACACAGCACCCACCCAATCCCTACCTTCCTTAGTCCATACATGTATTTCACGACATAGGCAAATGGATGACACACAATGTGAACATGTTGGTTAAAAAATAGGTGAGAATTAAATTCGCGAGCCAGGTATGAGATGACAGGCTCGGTGAGCAATTCCTCATATACATAGGGAAGCACCTACCTATTTACTACTGTTTCCGATCGGCCAGAAGATATCTACGACACTCTGCCATACAAAAAGTAACAAACCATATGGTTGTTTACTCACGAACGAATGAATCACGAATAAATTAGTTATGTTTTTGTTTATCTCTCGCTATCTTCGCTATCTGGTGGTTATCATCTGGTAGCCGTCTCGCCTCTCTGGAGTTTTTCCCAAGATATTCCAAGATCCAGGAATAATAAGAAATAACCCAACTTTTGTTACAAACAATCCAGGACTGCAATAAATCCTCATACCAGGCGCAAAGGCTTGCCCAGGAGAATGCAGCCCAGGCATACGTGGATCAGGGGGCAGAAGGGGGCAAATTACCCCCCCACCGATTGCCCCTCGGCGCCTCCCTGAAACGTCAATATTGACCTTTCAGGTGTGCCAAGTACAGCGGCGACTCACGCCACCGGAAAAACCCCCGAGCGGTGTTGAAACACCCCCACCGGGCTGAGGGTTAAGACCAACGTAAATAAGAAATGCATCGTCTTTAGCGTAGCGTTTCCACGATTCAATGTGCAAAAAAAACTGAATCACCCATCCCCAGTCATGGCGTTTCGCTTTTGACCCCCAAACTAAAATTCTGTGCCGACATCCCTGCTCCCTAGTGTCTAAAGGAACCGTGCTCCCTAGCAGATTCATTAAGAGCGATTCGACACGATCTTGACTTATGAGTCGATAAGTGAAGCCTCTTGAGTTTTATGTGAAGCTTATCGGGCAGTCAGTCTAATTGTAATTAGGCCGCTCCGCGAATAGGTAAAGGGAGTGAGAGCATACAATTATATCTTCTCTCAGTGCGAGCGCAAGGCGAGAGTGACCCCAGAAACTGCTCAGCCTTTCGTCGGTTTCACCGTTACCCTATTAGGGAACAATGAATTGCCCCTCCCTTCTATTTCATGCGGTCAGTGCCCTAGACTATCTAATGTGATTGGACGCACATTTTCGAAGGGTACGCGACATGATCCGAGCGAGCGTTCCTTGGCTTATTTAGACTGCAGATGGATCATCGCCTCTGTTCAACCGTCAACAGAATACCCCATTCACGCAACTGCATGCGACCGTCGTCTCCTGGAGGAGGCGGCAAGGCTGAATGGCTGAATGCTGCGATATTTGATGGCGTCAAAACAGTAGAGTTTATTACACACTCGGAGTACATCAGCGGCGATACACGTTTCTCCAGCAATAGCTATAAAAGCGAGCACCCAGCATGCATAAGCTGCTTAAACAGGGTTGACCCTACGATTTCCAAGACTCACAGAATAAAGAACAATACTGCATTCGCTCGCTGGCACAGAGCCCTATTCATCGGGGAAGTTCCTACATGATACATGATGAATAAGTCATTCCCCGTTAAGTCGCCCCATTATCGTCATATATCATCGTTGGGATGCTGTCTGACATCATGACGCTGTAGCCTGTTTGATACCATAGATGCAGAGTTCTTCCCAGTGACAACCACTTGCGCGCTTAACGATCAGTTTAAGATGACGGGGCTAGTCAGCTGACAGCGTAGCGCCTTAAGTTTCCCACATCAATGTAACCAACAGCGCCACTGGCATTTGCATTCCATATATATTAGCAATGAGATCCGTGCGGCATCCCTCGCGCGGCGTCCCCTAGCCTATCACAGTCATCCACGCGAAAGGGTTCCAACCGTCCGTTGTACGCAGCACGCTCACGAAGACACTTCGCTGCCCGTCTGGCCAAATGGTATAACCAGCGACTCGCGCGGCACCACTTGGATGGCTCGCGCTGCCTCCTGCACGCGCTCGGCGAAGGCGCGCGCCAGCCGGAGGTCGTCCGGTCGGACCGGGGGTGCGGCCAGCAGTCGCTCCGGCTGCGGCACGTCCTCGATGGCGGAGGGAGTCGCCGGGGGCGCCGGCAGTCGCGCCACAGCGCTGCTGTAGTACCTGCACCGCTCCACGTAATCCTGCTGCTCCATATTCTGGGTGTCGATGGCCGCCACGTCGATCACAGCCCCGGCCATGTCCTGCAGGATACTGTCCAGCTGTGTCTCACCGTCGGCGCGCGTGCGAGACTCGCTGGCCGAGCCGCGCACCGGCTCTGTGGGCGACTCGCCGGTCAGAGAGGCGCTGGACGGCTGGGTCTGGGCGTCGCCCAGCAGCGGCGTGCGTGCGTTCGGTTGGCCGACTTCTGAGCCGGTGCCATCCTCGGTACTGCAGCAGCAGCCCATCTCAGCAGCAGCGGTGGCGAATGATCACCGCAACTGCGGATGGGGACAGAGGTTAGATATCACGGAAAAGTAGTCTACCTTCAGTCGCGTATCCAAGAATTCAGAAGAGGGAGGCATGGTATCTCAAGCGGTACCGGTCCACAAAGAAGCGCCGGAAGAAGAAAAACGCTCAGCGATGGAGGGGGCAGCCGGATTAAGCTCGCAAAACGTATTTGTGAGCCTAATCCCAAGCGGGCATAAGCCTACTTGTATAGTTTGGAGAAATAATGTTTCAAATAATTGTCATTCGGTTGGGAGCACCGAAGTGGATGTGCCCTTAACGAACTCTGACCTCAGCCTCTCACTTCCATGGTATTTCAAGAACCAAATTCTCAACTTTTCGATACAAATTAATAAGTATTGAATTCTTCTCTTCTGTATTCAGGAAGCATCCGCTACTCAAAATATCGAATTCAATTTTAAACTTCACGTTGGTTTCAGTCTTGACCTTTAGGAGCAATAGCGTCACAGCCGGCACGCTAAACTCCCTCCTCTCGTTAGAGGCCGAAATCCAAGACTTAGAAAAGCTGGAAATAACAACACCCGTAACATTGGTGCGATGATGGAAAAGGAGGAGCTACAATGACGATTCGTGCTGGCGCCACTGATCGGGACAGTGAGGCTAGTACTCCGGGCCAGGCTTCCACCGACCCTGGTAAGGTAGGGAGAGCGCAAAGGTATGTTGGGGATGTAAATGATTCTAGCATGGAAGGAGAGATCCCCGAGCTGCAGATCACCAACGAGAGAAACAAATAGTCTGCATAGTGCACACCAGGAACTCGGGGGGGGGGTGAGATAACATATGGATCCCTTTTCCAGAAAGGACTACACACTGAACAAGGTCAGGAAACCAGGAGCATTGCACGGAGTCGGGTGTGTGTGCGTAGTTAACACCCCACCTCGGACGTGCTTAGCGCACGTCTTCAGGAAGAGCACGTAGTTCTTCAGGGAGAGTACTTACATACTCTCAGGAGAGCTGCGGGAGATGAAAACTTAACGGAGCTGATTAACACTGTTAGTTGCAGCAGACTCGACTAATCGAGCGCATGCTCTGTAATGCATCATCAGGACCAAGAGACAAAAAAACATTAGTAGCCTGTTGCAGTGTCAACATCGGTAAGACCAGCACAGTGGGTATGGTGATCACGTCAAAGTGATATACGTGCTCAGAGAAAGATGACATTTAATAGGCCTGTAAAATTCCCTGAAAATGCATGGCAGAAGTATTCTGTAAAAGTAAACGGCTGAATATTATTATATCTGTTCATATTCACTTAGCTCAATAACATATTTGACTCTGCCATACTATAGCCTATTTCAGTTCAATGATATTACTAAATATGTAGAAGCTGAAATACTAATCTATCTCAATGACATCTCACTTTATTGAGATGACAACAGATGACACTTTCTTATCATCTGTTGTCACTTGATAATACTGCGCAGCACTGAGACTTGATTTTGTGCTCAGCCATGCGTTGTGGAAGAGTGTGATTTCACGTGCCTGAGCCACAGCATAAAACTGGGGAAGCTTGTATTACAACTAATTTTGTAATCATTATTCTAAATAGAGCCAAGATGTGTTCCATTCTCTCTCTCTCTCTCTCTCTAAATTACTGTCGTATGTCACCTACTCATCACTATATTTTGATTTCTCAAAGGTCGGCTGTGCCGTCAGTCGCGTTGTGCTTGGAATTGGAAATGAACAAGATATGGCATTTCTATTACGAGTCACTTTTCGCGACAGTAACAATGTTCATAATAATTGAACGGAATGCTGGGCGCTTGCGTAATAATACGTGTTACACATTGCCTGCAGATGTGTCTCACAGGACTCGTAACACCCCCCTCGATAGGCCTCCGAGCAACCTTCTCTTTGGTGGGGGGTGTTCAAACACTCCCCACCCGCTCCTATGCGGGATAGCGAAAGACGCGAATGCTGTTGGATAGCTCATACAAATTCATGAAGAAACTACATCAGTCACTTTTTGGATCAGGTCAATATTGAGGTCATGACAGGTCAAAGGTGGGATGTTAGAGAAGAGTTTCGGGGCTCTGGCGTCTGACAGAGTCAAGTTAGAATCATTTTTAGGCACCATTCGATTTCTCTCGTTACAGCGAATCGAATGATTTATAATATGACTATACTGGGTCAAAACATAAAAATGACCTAACCTCAGGCAGGGCAAGGTCACTATCCGACCTAACATAGTCAATACATATGCATAACAATTGACTCGCAATAGCAGCCCAAACATAATGGTATTAAAACAAAAGCTTTAGCATCATTTTTGCTATGTTATTGACCCAAGTCTGAAACCTGCTTAAGTATTGTTTGCTATTTGAGTTTAAGGGCGCGCCAACCAGTGTGGTCATATAGCGCCCATAAACCTGCTTAAGAAGTCCCAGATGAGCTCTTAAAGGTCACAGGTCAAAATTCCAACGTGAAGCTGGAAAGGGGCTCAAAATACTACGATTCGGAGAATATGAAGGAACTCGCAGCTGTTTCTACACAAATATAGCCCAATTCCTCTTTCCCCATGCATTTCCAATGGATGCGTCATGATCGGTACCTGATCTGAGCTTCACGCTGTGGGCCTCTGGGTGGGTACCTGCTCCGGCAGGTTGAAACATGAAGCTGGATTTGATAAAAATAACTCAGTGCATCAGTTCTGCTCGCTTTGCACAAACTCCGATTGTTTATTGTTAATTATTTATTAAGGACCGCAACAGGTATAAGGTATGCACGTATAAGGAACAGCAACAGGCATTGCCCCCAATTATAGCTGAAGTCAAAAGAATAAAACATCAAGGCGAGTACTTACAATGTCATACACGCGATAACATATCAAGACGGATGAATGCTAGTAAAAGGGGAACATTAAGGTAATAAAATGGTAAGAGTGAAAATTGTCATCGTAATGGTAAAAGCAAAGCAATTAAAACACTTGGCACTTAACCTCGCGGAAACAATAAAATATACAGCCCATTCATCATTCAAAATGTATGGCTTCGGATATGCTTCCCCACACTCGATTTAAAATTTGCCAACGTTGAATTAAAGGGTAGACTTCGGGATATCGGGTAACATGGTTGTTGAAACAAAGTACGGCCCGTGAAAACAAACTACGTCTAATTGTTTCCAAGTTGCCACCAAATCATCGAGCAAATGCTCTCTCATAGCCCTGGTTCGTCGCTGAGGTACATGTCAGGGAAGGCTCCGAGCACGGGGCGAGGCGGAGTCAATTTTACCGGGAACAATTTTGAGAACAAAACACATCAAACTGGAGCCTCCTCTGGGACAGGCTGCAAATTTTTCCGATATATTAACATTGACATTCATTAGCTATGCAAATTTAACAGGCATGGCATATGGTGATTCAGACAGCGGAGCTCCGTTTTGATGGGAAAGATCTGGTGGCGGCAACGGCGGACCCTGCCAGTGGCGCCGCGAGTCTGCCGCTTGGCTCCGGCCCTATGAAAACTGTCTTAAATTTATTAATTTGCAATATGTCCCCCGCGCGATGACAGTTTGACGTCTGTTGTGATATTAATGGAATGAATCGAAATGGTGCCTAGTTAACGCGAACTGCTGTGGTGAGGGTTACGGCGTTGAATGCTACGAGCGTGTGAGGTATTATGGGTCCAACACATCATTTACCAATCGTATGTTTCGTTTTCTGATTGATATTGACGATGATCAAATACACGGGCGGAGTAACGACACGCTACGGGGACAAGTCAGCACAAACAGTACATATATCTCTATGCCGGTGTGTGCGTGGGGGCCGTGGGCATAGGGTGCAGCTTATGATGACGTCGTTGTGTTACCCCCTCCCATAATAGCACCGGGATTAGGACGAATGTAACGCTTATCCGGTTTAGTCCATGTGCGTGCTATGATATTGGGTGTAACAATGTGCTGTGATATGCGCTCCACTGTCGACTCTGCAAGGGGACGCTCACAATAGGTACATTCAGTTTCTTTGAAGAATGCTCTAAAATATTGGTTCTTTCAAACCAAGTCGCTAGAAATAACCAAACGTCTGTCGCCTATCCGACTGTCACTGAAACTGTGGCCTGTTACCACTGCTCTTATCAATGTCATCGTCCACACACTAAGCAACTTAACATACCTAATGCTAAGTTCCCTGCCCCCGAATAAAAATCCCTCTCTCATACATAGCTCCCCCGAACTTGCTCCAGTCGACCTCACAGGTTGGTGTCATATTCCCTGGAGGGCTGGATGCGTGGTAGAGCCCCCTGCACTGTGCCAGTTGCACCCCGTACTGCACTGTTTGCGCCCCCTGCACTGCGCTGTTTGCGCCCCTGCACTGCCTCGGTAGCATCTCGCTCAGCACTGTGGCCCTGCCTGACGTCTGCTGCCACAGCTTAACCAATGAGGACGATGGCTCCACCAGTCGCTGTTGTTTCCCGGGCCCACAGGGTGACAGTGTTTATCTTGCTGATGTTGAGGGCCCAAGCCGTTGTGTTGCCCACCAAGATTTTCCTGACCAAATCCTAACTCACTCAACTTTAACCCTAATCAGCCAATCCCCTTACTTGGCCCCCATTCTCAATTGTCAAAACATGGCCTCACAATGGGATGTCTTGCTCACCTTTGGCTTCCTCCGGTTGGCAAAAAATAAGCATGTATGGTTTCAATTAATCCTGCTCATGAATTCTAGCCCATGAAATATGGAACAAAACTTCATCAGTATCATTTATACTGTGGTTGGCACATCAGGTTTATTTATACAGATGTCACTAGCAGAGCATCATCTGGTGGTAGTTGAGCTAATGTTAACTCTGGTTCTGTAAAATGAGGTGGTCGCATCTGTTCATGTGTTAGGGCACGCTGGTAGAGTTGGCTGAGTCTAGTCTAGTTGGTGTATGGACGTAGTTGCTGAGTCTGGTTGCAACATGGGTCAGATTCATATCTCAGTTAAATAATAGATACTGAGGGAGGTGAGGGAGTTGCTGGGGGAGAGTGTGCATAGGGATTATGTTTAATTAACCTAATCCTTAAGCAGAACAATTGGGGAAAATACTGCAAGAGTTACATGTGGAGCACTCACAGGATACACAGCATCATTAAAATAGGAAATAGCATGCTGCTCTCAAGGGAGAAAGGCAGCATAATTATCTCCATCATCATCATCATTTTTATTTGCATTTTCCATTTTCCATGGAGTGAATGAGAGAGCAGAAAGATGAAAGCAGAGGAGCAGGCACAACAGAAACAAGCAAAAGGGAATATTGAGCAACAGAAAAAGATAGCAATTACAGACAACTGGAATGTACACAATAGCAAAAAAGCAGATGGGTAAACCATATAACCAGAGCAAAGTATAACATAGCCTGTTAGCAAAAGAAAACCAAAAATAATAAGAAGCAACAGGTAGCAAGAAAGACAAGGAATCATATAAGACCGGCCAAAACATAGAAGACAGGACAAAACATACAAATACTGGACAATTAACAAAAAATCGAGCCAAGACAAGAATATAAGCAAGTGAACATAAACATGATGGACCAAAATAATGAAGAACAAATAAAATGAAGGAAATATGACACACTTATAAGTGGAAAATTTATCAGGTTCCTAGGCATCCTTACTGATTAAAATTTGAAATGTGAAAAACACATTAAACAAAATACTATTTCAAGAAACATTGGAGTTATGCAGGAGATAAAATCAATGCAAGACTTTGACCACTCACTTTTATGTACCACTCTCTCGCACTTTAGAGTCTGGGCCGACTGATGTGCAGTCCCTATATTGATATTGCGATAATACAGGGCAGTTGAAGAAATTATTAGCTATCGCAACAAACCCCAACAACTATTCCAACCATTACACGCACACGCGGCGCGGAGCGACGGGCGGCGGGGACGACAAACACAACAAACAACAGACGAATCCAACGCGACTGATGTCGCGACTGAAGGGGTCGTGTTCGGGAAGAGCGAGAAGCTAGATATACCTTTTGTGATTAGTTCACTGTAGTACCTATTTCCTGTAAACAAATCCAATATAAAATAAATATTTTTAATAGTCAAAAATAGTTATTAAAAGCCAGGCTATTCTGGCTGTAATCCGCATCTTGGCTGTAATAAGGGGGCTGGCGCGTATAAGACATAAGTGGAGCTTATTTCACGTGATATAAATGAAAAAAAAACTAAATAGAAGAAGAAATCATGCTGTATGTTTATATTTTTCAACCTTCCGAGAACCCTGCAGCTAACAGAAAAAAGAGCAAAATTACATTAGGCGTGTTATTCTGCCGGCAGAATGCGTAATAGTATGCCACACGCATGCGCAGTATGGTATCATGACTTCAAGATACCGTATTGCGCATGCGTGCGGCATACTAGTATGCGTTCTGCAACACGGCCAATGGAAACTTTTTTGTGCTCCTTTACCCTCTCTTCTTATTCAGGGAGGCACGGTCACGTGACATCAAAACAATTTCATGCCAGCTGATGATTGAACCTCGTATTCCGGAGATGCTCAAATGGGACAAGCAAAGAGCGTAAACGTAAAGGATGCAGTTCGACGTAATTTTAGCAATGCCATCAGCGGAGACTATTCTAGTGCACTGAATTTTCACCGACGCTTGATAAAAAATTGGAAAGGTAATAGTATCTTGGAAAAGTAGCATTCGCATAGAAATAATATGCGGAACGGTGGAAAATATATATATTCCGACGGATTTCTACCATACTCAGCGACGGTGGAACGTCCAAATGTAAGGGGGCGGGCACCATGAGCTTTTCAACCCATAGGCGGATGCAGGGGTGAAAAGGGGGTGGCACGTTCCCCCCGATCGACTCTCGCCCCCTGAAATGTCGCTTGCCCCCCTCTCCAGGATGCGAAAATCGGCGCCCACCGATAGAATTTTGCGCCCATCTTATAGATTTTTCCGGTCAAAAGTGGCACCCCAGGCAGGATGGCGCCCACCCGGAAACGCCCCCCCGATCAGCAATCCTGGATCCGCTTATGTTTCAACCCATTTCTTTCCAGTCAACGCCATTGGGTTATTGTTAAAATTTATGATTTAAGGAGGGTACCGTGCCCCGGTGCCCCCCGTTCCGCCGCCAGTGACCATACTCCCGTCATCATATAATCGGGTAAAAGTAAAAAATGTCCGGAGCAGCAACGGATCCAACTTCCAAGGGGAGGAGAGTGAATAGAACATTACCCACCCCTCCCCGCCCCCATTGGCAGACGCAGAGGGGCTTAGGCGGATTCAAGATTGTCGATCGGGTGAGGGGGGCACCATCCGGACCAGGGGGTGTCACTTTTGACCGGCAGAACTTATCAGGTGGGCGCAAAATCATATCCGTGGGCACGGATTTTTGCATCAATGGGGGGGGTAAGAAGCGACGTTTCAGGGGACACCATTGGCCTTCCAAGGCGACGCCGTGACCATTTCAGGGGGCGACGAGGGTTGATGGGGGACACCTGCCCTCCTGGATCCGCGTACGGAGGGGGCAGAGGCCATGCCCCCAAAATGGCAATTTTTTACCGATCTTTTAACAATACTATGTTTTTACTATTTCTTCTGCGTTGCCCCACCCCCTCAAACAGCACTCGTGCGTCCGCCCCTGTCCACCCCCACCTACACATATGAAGCTCGATCACTTCGATGATGGGCGCCGCAAAATGTGAGACTGCGGTGCAGAGGCAGTGGCGTCGCCGCGGAATTTTTACCGGTGGGGACGGACCATGACTCGGGACGACCAGAGGCGGGGAGGGGCGCTGGGGCGCAAAATTTGGAGCGAATGGGCTGTATCTGAAAACAATACTGGCAATACACTTCACCGACAAACTTAGCGAGTTGGGTTGCAGAATTCCACGCAATTAACGAAGGTAAACGCAAGTAATAAGAGGATCCAAATAAAAACCTAGGACGAGTCAACAAGTTTTTGCGGGACCGTCCCCCTCTGATCCGCGAGTAGGGGGACGCGTCTCATCATCCCCCCGCTTTCGACGTCCATGTGTACGTAGGCAATCTAAATCTTGTCGGAGGTTGAGAGGCCATGGTCTCCTCAAATGACTATATTCTATCTGATTTATAAAACACCATGCTTGCGGCAATTTATCGCCGAACACCTTTCTCAAACGTGTTGCCCCTGTGCCTAAAAATGGCTTTAGATATTGGCACCGACAATGAACGGATTCAGAGGGTGAGGGAGCACTTGTTGGCCGATCTATACGAAGCTTCCTGAAATGCCCATCAAACCACTATAAAAGGTCAATGGCTCTCCAATGGCGGAATGGCGAATCCAATGGCGGGGAGCCGGCGCGACATACGAAAATATAGAAATTTGGCAGTGCAAAATGAGTCCACCGTAAATGTGCAATTATATTGGTAGGCCACTGTTCTACCATACGTATAACTCAAAGTCACTGCCATCCTAGGTAGATGACAAATCTAGAGGAGTTGGTCACTGAGCAAGGCCAAATGACAAGAACAGTGAAGAGTTCCATTGCAGTTATCAAAAGTAGGCATTCGAAAGTTTTGCGAGCCAAGTCCCGCATGGCACCAATAGATCTGCTGTGGGAACTGGGACACAGTATTAATAAAAAATACTCATCTAATCTAAAAAGGCATGGGATAAATGTTCACCCCGTTAGTACCACTCGTAGCTTATTCAATATCTCATTGGTATTTATTTTGAACATTTCTTGCAAACGCAGGGACAAGAATCCCAAATTGATTGAAACCGTTAACATATATTTGTTCATCATAACAATACACTGCACATTATAAAAACGACCAGGGATAGGATTAGATGTGCAGGGGGCGTGCTCGCGAACATGGACCGATACCACGTGGGGAATAACGGCGTTATATTTTTGGCGGGGGAACGTGGGACGCAAAGTACAGCGCGGCTCCGACGCGACCTACCCCAGAGTCCACTGCGAAATCGACGGCGGCGGCGTCGGGGGAGGGGCGGCGGCGGCGTCGGGGTGGGGGGGCGACGGCGGCGGCGTTGGGGGGCGAGGGGACGGCGGCGACGGCGAGATGGCGCGGCGGGCGCGAGCATCAGGACGCGGATGAGCCAGCGCTGGGGGCGCGACGAACGGACGGCGCTGGGGGCGCGACGATTGACAAATCCAGCTATCAATTGAACTGCGGCTACACGCCACCATATCAGAGAGAGCACTGGTAGCACAGCGCCTGGATGACGGCTTTGCTGCACGCGAGCTTTGCCGGCACTGCTGCTCGCCGCCGAAGGGTTTCGCAAGTCCAGGCTGCCTCCGCCGCGCGCTGCTGCTCGCGACCGAAGATGTTTCGCATGTCCAGGTTACCTCAGTCGCGCTGGAAAAGAACACAATACAACACGATTGCAATGGGTACCAAATGGGCGATAATTAATATTGGTTCGTGCGCCCGAAAACCCAAATAACTAACAATCGGTACTGAGGGGTATTATAAATAATCAAATCATTTTGATGAATAAGGCTTTTGAAGCCTGTCCAAATATATTAATGAAACGGCTATTAGTGCGCCACCAGCTGACAGGACTTGAATTCTTATGAGCCAGGCATCAAATTCTTACCACCCCGGCACGGTGCCCCCACCCATCGGTGATCCTGGATCCGCCTATGACGGGAATGTCATTTAGTCAAGGGCTGATCTGCAGAATGTGGCAGGAAACTGGAAAATATGCTTGGGGTAGCTCAAATCCTACCCCAATTGGGGAAGAAATTCAGCAGCTGGGCCAGAGTCCTCTGTACACTGAAGCAGACATTTTCTTTTCATCAATTTTACCTGTTTTACTAACTTATTGACACATTTATGACTTTTAACAAGGGTAAGCACTGTCCAAGCTGTCACACTCAGCTCCAATATTGTTGTACCTGCCACAAAGAATGACAAGAGTTGCCCCAAACCAGTAATTCTGCCCAAAGGCTACACCAATGAGATCTTGTGTAAATCTGTCAAATTCTACATGCTGAATCAAGCGGCAGTCAGTCAGTACTGATAAGAGGAAACCATCCAGTAAGACGGTCAGTTGGCAAAGTATGGCAGCATGCCAAAGAAGTTGCACCAGCTATTGAGAATGATCGTACCACCACTCACCTAAAATTGGAACCAAAATGGGCATAAAATCACACTGACCTCTACTTATTTCCAAACAATTTGGCTGGTACTCCAACCACACAACTGGTACTACATCCCCAGCTGCCCTAGGGCATGAAATATGAATGTGATGAATTATTGTTTAACTTAGAATAACAATATGGTATTTTATATTCTTTTGTCCAGTTTCTATACGCTGCAAATTCTATGTGAGTTCAGTATTGGCAACTGCCACTCTCCTTTATACACTCAGTATTGGTAAATACTGGTCAACATTTAATTTTCTCCAAAATTTGCTTTGAGTGGACCAGTCTTGAGGTACACTACACCAAAAACTGGTCAGAATTATCATACTTTGCAGACTGGCAAGGAGGAGAGCCGCCCAACTTCCACAGCCCCATAGGCAATTTTGAAAAGTGTAAAATCATTTTGTGCCATATTTCTTACCTAGTTGGCTCCTTTGGGACCCTGAAGAATGGCAGATCATGATCCTTTTCCTTGGTCTTCATACATCCAGGCATTGAGCACACATCTGTGGTGATCACAGCGCTTAGTATCACACCAAAGAAGTTGGCACTATAGGTAGGTAATTTAAAAAGTCAACAGCTTTCCGTCCATACACAAATTCACACACACAAACAGAAAATCAATCCATCCCAACGTCTCAAATTTATTTCAAAATAAGACACTGGTAGATGTTAAAATAACGGTACATGAACGTTGTTTGTAAATTGTCTCTTTCACGCCAAGTTGTACGCCAAAAAGTCCCTATCTCTTCAACACACCGCCAGCTCCATAGACAATACACACCGCCAGCTCGGGACCTGGCGGCAATCAGTTGACAATAAAATTTACTGAAACTTTTTTGTGTCTACAAAATAAGATAAATAAATATAATAAAATATTATATTAACCTGTAACTTCCTCAGTACATATATGTATTGATGGAAACTTTCTGGCTCTGCAGCCACCCTATGCTTTTCCAGCAGTCAGCTATCCTGTGCCAGCTGTAAAAATTGCTGTCATTGGCCATGGCTGAGCGGCCCGCTCCGTTTTACCTTTACTCTATTGCCTTGCTTCTTATTCTCCTCTCTCTCTTCTCTCTCTCATCATCAATTAAATCATCATAAGCAAAACGGTGGCGGCGAACACCTTTAGAGGCGACCGACCACCTTGGCCTAGTATCTGCACAGTGGTGAAAGAACAGTCAAAAAATATAAAACAAGCATTGGGTGGTGATGGGAGGAGCTTGATGCGTGATGGTGGTTTACGTACCTACAGGCACCCGCGTGAGATGATTTAGGCGTGAATTGGACGTGTTTGACTTGCCTCCAGAAAGGGCAACCGTGAAAAATTCAAAATGTCAATATCTAATGGCTACACAGGAAGAAATGTGCTAATTTTCTCTTTAATGGTTGGGTGCTTTGCACTGTTGTGGCCCAGAGTTTTTATCCCCATGTTTCAAAGCTCATATTCATCATCACAGGATGTCTCTCATGAGGGTAAGTTTTGCTATCTTTAGTAGTAGGCAAAGCATGTGTGACAACAAAGGCTGTAAAGTATGGCACTCCTTATGAAATGATTCATGTAGGTATTCACCTTACTTCACATAAGGACATGGTAGAAATAACTTGCATGCATACACATACCATCATGGTGTAACAATCAATCTCCATTCACCACATGAAAAAGGATGACTTAAGAGTCACCCAATGCTCTGAGGGAGAAGCCTTACATGCACTGGCTGCAGATGTCTGTGGGCTGCTACATCACTGGTGTGCCTGGGGGATATCTTGGTGTGGTCAGTGTATATGTGGATCCTTCAGTGTAAGGCCTGCATAACAAAGCTTGTTAGAATGCTTCAGGATGGATGTAATTTCTAAAAGAAACAAGAGGTATGTATGGATATATTTATTTATTTGTAGCAAATAATTGTCCATGACATCTCATCATCCACGGTAATATACACACTATTTAGATTTAATTTAAATGCAATTTTGAATGTGTCACATGATTTCAGTGCTCTATTTAAATGAAAAAAATCACCACACCATTGTTTGATATAAATCATTTAAGTCCAAGCTACACTGTACACTTTCTGCCTTTTCACTTTTTCATTTTTTAATCACACTTTTTCATTTTCTGCTACATTTTCTACATTTTCTGGTACATTTCAACTACATTCAACTACATTCTCTGCTTTTTTACTTTTTCACTTTCTGCTTTTGTTTACTTTTTCAACCAGTCTTGGAGCTTGTTTCAGTGTGCAAATACATTTCTAGATCTGGGGGTGCGGAGAGGACCAGTGGTGCTTTTATCAACCGCATCAGTAGTGACAAAACAAACAAAAATCAATGCTATAAACACAGGAGGGCCTAAAAGTCCAACAACACAAATGATACATACTGAGGGGAGGATGGGTGCATTTTCCCGGTATGTGGCAGTTGGTTGAATTTTAGGCTGTGGGAGAGGCGCGGCGCCACTTCAACGGGTTTTCTGTGTCAAATGGACTGAAAAACTCAACAGGTGGGCTCCAAATCCTATGAAGGGGGCCAATTTTTGCATCCGGGGAAGGGAGGAAGTGGGATGTGACATTTCAGTGAGCATCATTGACTCTGCAGAGGAACACTGTGACTGCTGACTGATTAAGGGTGTCAAGGGTCGATCATTAGGACACCTGCCCCTCCCTCTAGCGCACCCTGCATCTGCCTCTGAGCTATGGACATGCACACAAGATTCCAAGAAAATATTTTTGGAAAATTTGGAGTCACGGTCATTCAAGCACATTGACCTATACTGTCACATTATAAAGTATTCCTCATGTGTGTTTAACAATTAGTATGCAAAAACTGAGCCATGTATGCACTTACCCTATTGTCTCCATGTCCTCTTTTACCCAGCACATACTAACTACTAACCCAGCTTCAGCATTCAGAAGCAAACCAGTGCATAGATAAAAGGTATGAAGTAGTCTACCACCGCCGAAAATTGTCGCAGTCTCGCAAGAACTGCAAATGATTGTTCAAAATCAAAATGTTCACTGTGATGTTTGAGTATTTAAACTTTTCCCCCTTTCTCTTTCTTACTTTTTAAACATTTTTTTGCATTTTTACCTTTTCACTTTTCCATTTTTTTATTTTCCACCCACTCTTTTTTACTTTTTAACTACCCTTTTTGCATTTTTACTTTTTCACTTTCTCACTTCTTACTCACAGTGTAGCTGCACCACTAGATTTGAATGGTTTGAACTTCTTTCTCATGAGTAGAAAGTGAAAAAGTGTGATTAAAAGGGAAAAGTGTGCAGTGTAGCCTGTACTTTAGTCAAATATTGTCATGATGTAAGTGATGTCACATCATATACATGAATAAAAGATTTGACATGGAGCTATAAAAATATGCATAAATAGAGGACAAGGTCAAAACAGAATTGTCAAGCAAGTTGGCACTATCAAGCAGACAAGAAATTCATCCAAGTATTCTACCACATGAAGGCCCTGAGGAAGTGACTCAGAGCTGGCTTGTAATAACAATTTTTGGGAGACTTAGGAAAATCCTAAGAATATTTCTATAGATTATCTGGAATTTGGCCCTGACTGAACAACTGTAGTTCCACCAGAGTTGGCAACAGTAAATATTATGATACTATTCTCTGAAAAGCTAAGTTTGACAGCTAGGTATCTAGCAGACTTTTTTGAATCTTTCACTTAGAGAATTTTCCTTGGCAAAAGGAAGTCTTCTCTGCCTGAGGATATCTTTGTCATCAGTAAGATATTTTTTGTTATATGACCCAGATGATGTTCGGCTGTCGCCCTGGTTGCTACCTTTCTTCCTCTCAGCCTATTGTTTTGAGTGTTTGCTGAGCCGCCATTGTCGCCCCTTCGGAGTAGGTGGCAGGAGATAGGCACTTCCCTCTACTGTCTCTGCTGTGGTGTCTAGCGGTTGGGTGGCGATACTGTCGGCCAAAAATTTACCGGACCAGCAGCAAATGCTATCCGGACGTTTCTGGACCTGGGAAGCCATTCCCACAGCCGTGTGTGAGCGCGGAGACTAGCGGGGAGGTTCTGTGACCTCCTCGCTTCTTCACCGATGCCGGGTAAGCCTGTGGAGTTGTTCTGGCGCCGCTGGTCCCCAGGTCAGTGCGCTGGGGACGGGTGTTTAGCTGGAGGCACCGTCCCGGCCTGCCAGCTGCCGCGGTGCGAGGCGGGAGGGGTGGGCTGGACGGCCAGCCCGCTAAGTGCGGGACGGCAGGGGTCGCGGCGTGGCTAATAGCGTGGTGGTGAAGCACCCGCCGGCGCCGCTGACCGCATCGGCTCTGTCCGAGTGGAGTAGTGGTGGCTAGACTGACTGTATAGGCTGCCTGATTTTTTAACCCCTGCCTTAATTTAGTCCAGTCACATGCTGCCTTGATTTAATCTGCGCTTCGACTTTCAACATTGCATCACCAACAGTCTGCACTTGGTCTAGGCCCACTCCCGACACTTTCCACAAACACAGATGGACGTGATAGTGATGGGTAGGTAGAGTTTAAATGTAACCAAGGATAGCAGAATAAAGAAGTCTATCCTCGATAACTCTGATAAGGCCTTTGGTGTCTTGCGTCAGTGACGTTACTCCTGATGGGTCGTGTTTCCACACGTGTTTACATGTGTCTCAGCCCGGAGTATCTTGGCCTGCACTGTCTTCGTTATTATTGGCGTACATGCATGCTGCCTGTGTTCTGATGATGCTCGTGAGTTCAGGGAGCTGTTGGGCTTTTCTTGTGATGCTCCTGTCTTCTTCATATCTGTATCGTGTATGCTGTATTTAAAAAACGGAAAATATAAAAAATGAACTGAACAGAGATATAATTTTAGGTAATTTTTCCCCATTGAGGTAGAACAAAGAAATTCAGTGTTTTTGATATATCTTTTTGCGAAAAAGCAGAAAAGGGCTCTTTTTATTAAAAATGACATCATGAGAACCAAAATTTTCGCACACCCAAAGAAGCATCTTAAAGCCCATCAGATAGAAGAGTTGCACAGCTGGAGTAAAGTGCACCACGATTTGGGCGATATATTCTGATCTTGATGGCTTCTCACTGAATCCTGCTTCCACCTTACTTCAATGGGGAAACTGTGCTCAGCATTCATTTATAAAGCTGCCTATCCAATAATGGGAGCATTAACCTATAATCGGGAATGCTTCTTTCAAAATAGAAAATTAGAATGGGTCCCCAAAAAGGAATTCCTTGGATTCATTTATGGTCAGCAAACACAACAGGCTGCCGGAATTAAACATATGAAGGTTATGCATTATTAATTCACAGTCCTTGTGAAATTTCGCGGGCAGCTCTTGCAAAAATGTATTTTGTTATTGGTCTGAATTTATATTTATGTAAATGGAAACTGTTTTATTTGCCTTTTGTTTACTTTGTTGGCAAATGAAGTGTTATTTGGATCCTTGTTTAGGTCTCTAATTGAAATCACTTTCGACTCTACATATTCTAGTTATTGTATCTGTCAGTGTCAGGAAACGTGCATGCATAAAATGCAGGGGGAGGTAACACGCCATTGTAAGAAGCAGACATGACACAGATGAGAGAAGGAGACCTGACCATATATACCTCTCCACCACCAGTCACCGGCACCCACCGTCCAAGCGTGCTTCCCGTGCTGCCATCCGGTGGAGTTCTCCAAGGAGCTGAACGCCCTCTTCTTCACTGAGCTATGCAACCAGCTCAAGAGGCGCGTCGACCGTCGCGGGCTTGGCGCGAACAGCCTGCTGCCGCCGGAGCCTCTGGTAGACATCTGGACTCCAGGTCTGCCCACCTGGTGCCGTGACGAACTCGCCCGTGCCTGTGGCGTCATCATCGACGAGTCGTCTCTGGAGAAGTACCGGCGTGCTTCGCACAAGAGGAGCGATGGCGACGCTGCCACGCGTAACCTGACGGTGTGTCTGGAGGTGACGTACGAGGTGCGGCGGGAGCAGGTGCGGCCGCCGCGGACGTATGGCGGCTGGTACGCGGCGGCAGGGAACAGTGAGCAGCGCCTCCGACCTAACTTACCGGGAATGCCGCGACTAACACCACCGGCCCGGATGTGTCGCTGCCTGGTGCCACTTACCACAGGATACTAACCGTGACCTGCAGTATTCATAGACGGCTGTCCGAAATAACACGCGGGCTTTGCATGTGTCTAACACGCTGAGCACGAATGCGTTGCCAACATGGAACGGTGCGTATTGTTCAACATCGCTTTAAGATTGTAACTGGAAGCTGCATTTTGTACTGAAATCCCCGTTTTTTTCTTCCAGCTACACTCCGTGACATAAACGGTTTCCTTATCAAAAGAGAGAGGTTGTGGGCCCCGCCGACGTTCGTGGACTTTACTCCGTGTATGTGCTGGCTTACCTCCCTTCGTGGACCTTTTCAAGGCATGGGCTGGCTGATGTTCCTTAGTGAACCGTACGCCGGGTATAGGCTGCTTACATCCGTTCGTGGACCTTACCCCGAATGTGGACTGGCTGACGTCTGTTCGCGGACTTTACTCCGTATATCGGCTAGCTGACGTCTGTTCGTGGACCTTACTCTGGGTAGGTGCCGGCTGACGTCTGTGTCGCGGCAGGTCCGGCGGACCACCGCGCCATGCACCCGTCACTGCGGGCGGGCCACCTGCGCGACTCGGCGCAGCCCGGCCAGCCGCCGCCCCCGCACTCCATGGGCCGGCAGCCCAAGCGTGTGCTGGACCGGATGGCCCGGGTAAGTCCGTCACACCCGCCTCTGTCGCCCCCGGGGCCGGCGGCGCTCCTCGAGCGGCCCTGTCGGAAAGCGTGTATGTCGCGGCAGGATTGTGATAGTGTGATGATACCGCGAAAGCAATTTTTGACGATGTACTTGTCACACTCTGCCGCACGGGGAGACCGCTAGTTAAAGACCCTTCACTTTATGAAGGATAGCAGAACGGTGGACTAAACAGAAAAGAGTGGTGCTGTTTTTATGTGATAATGCTCGGGTGAAATTCTTTGTGGTGGGACAGGGTGAAATACATCGTAGTGGAACAGTGTTCGGGTGAAATTCTTGGTGGTGAGATAAACGGGCGCCGGGTGGTTTTTAGATGAGCTTAGTATCTAATCAGATAACAGTTTCATTCAAATCAAATTCCTATCATTCCCATTCTGTGGTTGCTACTGCGGTAACGTGCTGAGCCCTTCTAACTAGAAAATACTAGCATTCCCTGCCAATGCGGTCTTTTTCAATCTAGATCTGGTCGCAATATTTGTACATAACTGCATACACGTATAACGCGCGTTGAAGTTCGGTACAGTGATTGTGACGCTTCCCGGTGTATTTATTGTTGAGGAACGGATTGATTTTCTGGTCGATTTGCGACTGATTGTTGATGGTTTGTCTGACAGCCGGGACCTCAGCCGGGCAGTCGCCCCACCCCGGGAGGGTACGGGGCCGTGCCGCAGAGCACCAAGGGTACCGGAGCCATGGGTATCATCATGCCCATATACACCATCGGAATCGTCGTCTTCTTCGTCTACACCATCATGAAGGTGAGAGATGCCTGTTGGAGAGGGCCGACCGGTCGGTCATCAAATAGGATTTTTACGTGCTCTTCGTTTAGAAGTTGATGGACTTGTGAACTTCCTGGGCTAGACTCCATTTATAGAAGTTGAAGTTGAAGATATTGGAAAGAGGCCTTTGCTTTGGCCTGTTACTCCATACTTCTTCTCAGGAAAATAGGAATGTACTTGAGGGATCTGAATGGAACTTATTCGAACTATGGAATTTATTCGAGGAAAACATGCGAGGATCGCTTTTATGTCACAAAAGATCGATGCTTGTAGAAAAAAACATTGTTTAAGAATCTGGATTCTCCCGCCGCAGTAGTGATAGTGTTCATACAGCAGTTAACGGACGTGTTGGTAAAGTATTGATATTATATACATATATTCGGAATATTATCGCTCGTAGCCCGGAAAAAGTACACACGGATTCAGGCCGACCCCTTGACTTGAGTATAATGCTTAAAAGTCCGTCGATACTTCAGGCAAAAATTAAAATTCAAGGATGACCAAAATGTATTCATTCCCCCCCAGTGTCGAAATTCTAATTTTAAGTGGAAAAGTATCTTTTCAAATTTATTTAGGCCCACCAGGGACTTGTTTTGGCCTCACTTGGCAGAGGAATCCGGGCATGAAAACCGGAAAATACGCATCTAAATTATGACAGTGAATACCCAAACCATATAAGTATAATCCCCAACCCCCATTGATATAATATCTTGCCTGATTACGTTCTCTCCAATCTCAAACGCCGATACTACTACTCCCACATACACAGCCAAAAACGATGGCAACGTATAACGCAGCACGAAACAAAACAATGCCGGCCTGCCATAAACTAAAATATAAAACCCGCAGAAAATAGACCAACGGTGACATGGGAAAAGCAAGGAAAAGTGAGGAAACAAAGGTTTTTGGAGGTATAACAAACTTTTCATGTCCCAGAAGTTTCTGGCTCGTTCAAATACAAAAGATGGCGCATACTTTTGCCTAAGCTTCTTGGGATTGGCTGCTACCAGATTTTCAGGCGAAGGAAAGACTTCACGCGGGTAGTTGCTCAGTGAGGCCGATTGGATCGAGGCGCATTCGTTTTCGTCCACTTTAATTTTCGGCAATTAGTTTCATTAGAATGGGATACAAATCGCATTTGAAAGGATCAAATGAAACGTAGATTCCAATCAAGACCACCAATAATGTGAAAGTAATCTTATAATTTCCTGAGAGGCTGCCAAAGTCAACCTGACTTTTGGGCTATTTTTAATGTTGGTAACATTGATGAAGAAATTAGGATATATATTATTTCACTGAGGAAGAGTTGAAACAAAATATATTTTTTCCTTAAGAAAATATATAGGCAAGTTCTAGGTATTTTTATTTTGCGATTTTAGAGCTTCTTTGAAATTTTCAGACGCTCGGAACTACGTCGTGATTTTGGTCAAAATCTCCACTTTAAGTGAGGCCGATTCCACCTTTCAATATATTTCGTAAAATACAGATTTATTTTTCTTTTGGTTAGTTTTTGAAGTTGAAACATGCTTTGGCAACATTTCTAACGTTCGATTGCTCTCAACCGTGCGTTCATTAATGAAAATAGGATTCCAAAGACATCCAAGTACCGAATTGGCCTCGGTGAAAAGGCCTCAGCTAGTTTTCGTCTATTCAGAACAATGACGTCACTTCGTCGTATTTGGGGAGCCGAAATGATCTCGGGTGATGAATGGGTGCGGAAGTGCAGGCGGTGAGATTTTTAGTTACTTCGGTAACCTGCGAGCCCAGGGTAATAGTGGGCGAGCCCATTTACTATTACTTTAATCTATTGCCTTGGCCAAGGTAATAGAGAGGCCTTAGCGAGCCTTGTGTTTTGAGGCGGGAATATCAACAATCCGGAAGACAGAATATTGAGGTAGTATGGTTATTGGAAAGAAGACTGGAAATTGAGTGAGTGCGTGGAAGGAATTTGAGTTTGCTGTTGGAAGGGATATTGTGGATGATGGTTCAATTTTTATCCGTGATACTGCAGCTTACCTTTCAGGAAATTCATGATTAATCGAACCATTTCTCCCATCTTAAATATCTACAGGAGATATGTGGGTACCTACCACTCAGTACAGTACTGGGTGAGGTCATAATACCTTGCAAAAGTTTTCCACAGCTCGGAGAAAGGCTCAGACTGTACCGTTTGCAGCTCATGATTTTTAAGGCTGGGTATGCTTGCTATTTTCTTAATATGAACTGATTGTGCAAACAAATATAGGCTGGTGGTTTTCACACATTGAAGCTAAATAATCCTGGCAGTGGTTGAGTGTTTAAACCCCACGTCCTGCATTAAATAATGATAGCCTGTGTGCTGCTTGGATGGGTGAAAGTTGGAGAATATCAAAATAAGGGAAGAGGTATTTTATCTGGTTGGTTACCTATTTACCATGGCACCAGGGCCAAATAATGTATTGTATATATAAATATTAGAAAAGTGGAGCTTCCTAGTTCTATAATGGGTTAGAGATTCAGGGTTATGAGATCCTATCTATGTATGAGGTACTTACAATTGCGAGCATCAACATGTTTTCACTCTACTAGGAGGTAGCAGAATGATGATTCTTCACTTCCATTCTACAACAGATATTTTCATCTACTTTCAGTAAAAAAACTGGTGGTGCTGCTGCATATATTCATACCACACACATATATTGACATTAAAGATCATACATAAAGCATACACTCCTGAATAATAAAAACATGAGCTCATTCCTCCAAACAAAACCATGGCACAGCTCGTGCTGAAGTGTCCCAGGCGTGGGGCCCTAAATTGAATCGGAAGGCATATAGATACAGTCCTAAATCAAATTATTATCCTGAAAAAGTATTGGTTAGGTAAGAAGCAATGAACATGTCTAGGAAAAGGCTGTGGTGGGACTTGTAAGCCTGGAAATGCTAAATGACAAGAAAATGAGGCATGTAAAGAAACGGGAATTTTGGCCTCTTTTGGGATTTTGGCCTCACTCTCCACCTTGCGTGAAACAATTTCAGGACCCTCCCGAAAAGCAAACTTGTGTTTTCAGAAGCTCCCGCTACATAGATGCGTGCATGGTAAAGCTGCATGCCACTGACTGAAAGTCTCCTGGCTTAGCCTCACTCATTTATTTATGATGTAGAAAGCTGGGATTTCAGGTCTAGAGAGGTCCATATCCCAGCTCACGGGACTCGATCGAGTGACCCCGATCGACCCTGATTGATCGGCCCTACCAGCGGCGCTGTTGTTGTGATACAAAGTTCAAAGTTTATTTGAAAGAGGTCCACACGTCTGTCGAGTAATCGGTGCACCTGTAATCGGACTGAGACTCGGCTGTCAGCCGCTTATCAGGGACCACACGTCTCCAAACAGGCGCTGGACATTGTGACGAATGTGTCTGGTCGTGTGACATGGGCTCTGTCAGTTTGACGTATGTGTTGGACAGTGTGACTTTGGTGTTTTACAGTGAGACCACCTCTAGGCTGCTAACTGCGTGGTACGTAGTCCCATAAATAACCCATAGATAACCCCATAAATATAGTTTCAAAAAACATCAGGTATGAGGGTGTAAAAGCAACCATCGCGCGTACTGAAATCTGGAATAGCCCCGAGCACCAGACGTCAGAGACGGCACCAGGGGTTGAGGAGGGCGTACCCCGGGGGTTGGTTTTGATTCAGATGCCCAGCTGGAATTGGATGCAGGAGTGTATCCTGCAGTTTCTTCAAGTGAATTTCGCATTGGAAGGGTTGCGGAGCCGATCCCTGACCACACACGGGGTGGAGGTATCGGCCGCCGTCTCGACTCGGTAGAGGCGGGTGACGCCTTTCGCGTCAGACTCTGTCTGTGTCTGTGGACGCGTGTGACGGACATGGTCTCGGTGTGACGTGTGACGGAGCCGGTGTGACGGGTCTGTTTCACGGACTGCTGTCGTGGGCGGAGCCTACCGAAATACATCGGCTCTGATACAAGCTGCCACACGCCCCGGTCGCGACGTGACGTCATACGCTCGTGTCGAGTGTTTCATGTATACTTGGCCTCGTGTGCGAATCGATAAAAGCTTATATTTAAAAGTACAACGCGAACAGTTTGTAATGGTTTGCTTTGCCATTTCTACGGACGTTTTCAACTTAGTTACAGTCTCTATTCTTAAACAGATGCCGACCCGCACACCTTGTTTTTCCCGAGGATTCATGCAGTGCCTTATGTTTGCCAGCAGTAAGGTTTGAGACAAACAGTAGCATGGGATTAAAGTCGGGTAGAATTCGAAGCTCGAGCTTTTTTTGTATCCAAATGGTAAAAATATTCTATACAAAACCGTATTTTCCTTTCTAAGTAATTTTTGAATATTTGTATGTTTGCTAGTCAAAAGGGCGCAAGCACATTGGAAAGGACATGATCCCCCTAAGCCGCCCGACCTTCCAAAAGTCACTTTATAAGCCGCCCGACCTTCCAAAAGTCACTGTTATTTATTAGTCGCACAGTTATTTGCTTTTTTATCCGTTTGCCCCGTCACGAGCTATTTGAGAATTAGCTGAACGCTTATGGTATCTGTCCAGGGTGGTCCGCACAAAATCGAAATGAACCGGCTTGACTATTTTTAGAACACACGCAACGATGAATCCATGTTGCAACCTATGGTAAGGTCAATCTTCTGTTTCTAGTGAATTCAGCGTAGCGTACCGACAACTTTTAATCCAATTTGTAAAAAACGTTGTGGGAATTAGAACATTTTTATTTGAAATGGAAACACGTGGCAGGCATTGCTGCTACATCCGTTAAGGCTTCGCCGTTCCCGACTGCCCGCATTTGTAGAGCCCTCTAGTGTCTAGCCGCCCCAATGCTGTCTGAGCCGCACCGGCCACGGCACGGAGCCGACACGCCGTCGCCCTGAGTTCGACGTCGCCGTCCGCGTGCGTGGCTATCGAGCCGGCAGCTGTCGCGTCGGCGGCGCCGTCGCGACGTCAGGCCGGTCTGTCCGAGCGGCCGCGGCGCGCCTACAACACGAGCCGAGCGCAGGCGGCGCCGATGCTGCCAGAAATAGGCTGGCAACGGGTCCCGGCAACGGCGGAATTCGGGCCCACGTGCCACGGCAGCCGCAGCCGTCGCGCAGCGCCAGAGTTGTTGTGGCACGGCCGCAGGGGCGACTTGTCGTAGGTCACACTACACATTATTGCGTGCGGACGGCTATTAGCGCTACTCCGTCTTCTGGCCGTGCGCTATGGCTGTTTGGAGGTCATTGGAAACCTGCCCAGAAAAATGGAGTTCACGCCTCTTCAGAGCTGACCTCGTATCCAAAATTAGATGTATCAGTTTTTTTAGGGTGCTTTTTAAGCCACAGCGCGCCATTCCGCCCCTGGCATTCCCCGTTCACGCGTCGCGTCCTCCGCCGAGTGCCAGCGCGCCCCACGAGAGGCGCTAAATGGCGACTGATGGCGATGTGTCGCGCCGTCCCGACCATCTGCCAGTGTCTGCTCTGGCTAGGATGAAAGGTTATAAGGGCGTCGGAGGCCCGCAAGCCAGCGGAAAACGCCGAGTAAGCAGGGCTCACGTTATGTAGGTACTCTGAGCTGTCCTTTAAAGAATGTATCCTTACGTTATTTCTTTCACAAACACATGTGAGCAGACAGGAAGCTGATCAAGTGGTCATCGAATTGTCCGATCATGCCAAATTTCTGCCGAGAAGCCAAATTCTGGTGGGGCTTGAAGGGATCACCACTACCTTATGCCCCATCAATCATTGGCAATCGGTAAAGTCTTTAATTTATCTGACAGAAACAATTCCATTGGCCTGGTCTGAGCGACTGGCCTTCATTTTACCTTTCTGTGTGTACACCTTGCACATCCTGAGCTGCCCGCTGTCAACTGCCTCGCTATCAGAGGCCTGATTCAGACCACCCACCCAAGCGTGTTCGCCTGCTCCCGCAGCTATTGCTCGAGTAGCAGCTGCCCTAGGTGGTGGTAGCAAGGGATTGCAATCCTCGAGCTGTTCACAAAAATCCAGTGAGATTCGTTCTGTTTTGTCCCTGAGCCTTGCTGACTGTTCGGATTAACTTGGTCGGGATTTTGGTTTGCGTGCTGACAGCGCTGGTGGATGTTTCGCACGCCTTCCTATCAGGCGGATATACATAATTGACAGCCGGTGAAAACGGTGATTGAAGAGCACAGGCCTAAAGCTATTTGTTTGTCTGTGAATACATTGCTGGTTCACAGTAGCTGTGTCTCTTCTTCACAATGTTAAACATTAGCATATAGGGGGGGTAGCCCCCTAAGATCTCGATAACAAGTAGGTAGCAAAAAGTAAACAGCGTTGGGCGCCCATCACTTCCATCGAAAACATTGAACCATTTTTGTCAGGTCACATTAAGGTAGAGGGTCAAAAATGCCGTCATAGGGATAACATGTAAATTCAGTTTTCGGCCATTACACGAACAAGTAAAGAAGGCAAAACAATTGAACTATAGAATCCTCTCAGCAAGCCAAATCGAATATATATAATTACCTTGTTAGGTCAAATCAAGGATTGACCACAGGTCAGATCAGGATCAAATTATATAAAATGCATATCATTAGAACCAAAGCCCAGGCGAGTCTAATCACTAAAATAAATCTCTATCACCATTCGTTACTGAGTTATTCCTTAAAACCATTTTCCATGTATTTCCAATGGAGAGGTCGTGCCTCGTATCTGACCTTAGGTCATCGATACCAAAAATACCGGAACATGTTTTAGACAACTCGGTGGGGCCACTATTATATGAGTATTAATCGGATAAGTTCTCTGCCGACTATGCTATCTTATCCTTTTTTAGGTCGGGTCACTTGACCTCACTACCACCAGATGACCTAACCTTAAAAATTTCACAGAAGTTGTAAAAATGATGAGGAAAAGGTATCCAAGTACGGCGGCGCTACGCGCCGCCGTTTTCCTCCTATCTCCGAAAAAACCCGAGGGGGGCGGGTACCGCCCCCGTCAATGCGCGTGTTAAATTGTACAGCGTGTTGGAGGGGCGCTTCACTTGACTTGGCGATGGATAGAAAGTCAGACCCACACAGCTGCTGTCGTTGGATTACTTACTTTAGAGTTGAGCGGCACGCCAACCTAGGGTCGCTCGGCGTCGGCAGCTCGCACTCTGCTGGTGGTGATTGTGGGAATGAAATCACGCCTTAGTCAAGGACCCGTCCCACCGGGAGTTGAGCCCAAGACACTTGCCTCAGTGGCCTTTGGACTGTGGCGATATACGGCGCTAGTTGTGATAGGTGGCGCTGTTTTTCCCTCTATGATTGACTGCATTATTGTCCATACTGCACATGTATGCTGTTAATTCCTCCTCCTGAATTTGTCTCGTGTCTGATTACTAAGGTTCCCATTGTATCTAAAAACGCTGCCCCTTGAATTTGTACTTCGTGATGTAACATTCATTTGAAATTTTGGGCAGTCATTGTTCCCGTTCTCGCTGCGCCCTGATTTTGTTCCTGCATTATTATCTGGTTATTTATTCGCCGTCGAAGTCCATTGTCTTTGGCGAGTGTGTTGTCCCTCTGTCTGGCGCTAGTCGTACGCGGATCCAGTGGCGCAGAGGGAGGCAGGTGCACCCCCCCCGATCGACCCTTGGTGCCCCCTGAAATGGTCACGGCGTCCCCTGACCTATCGCTCCCTCTCCCTAGGATACGAAAATTGGCGCTCACCGATAGGATTTGGCGCCCACCTTATAGGTTTTCCCAGTCAAGAGTGGCGCCGCCTGGTCCGGATGGCACCCCCGGGAGGGTGCCCCCCCAGATTGGTAATCCTGGATCCGCCTATGGCGCTATTGGAATAGATTTCGCCATTATTACCCCTGCAGAGCATGTGCTTATTCGTTCATATTAACTTCATCTGAATTTAGGTTCTGCGGGATGACTGCTAACCCCTGATGTTCAGTGCCCTTCTTACTGATATCCTACCAGTTTTCTAGAACATGAAGCTTTATGTCTGATGTTTATTTGTTCTGGGAGGGGGAATGACCCTACGGCAAAGGGAAGAGCGGTGAAGTGCATCCAATGCTGGTGGAAGTTGTAAGCGGGATTTGAGAACAACGCGGCCACCTGCCCTCGTAATCCTTTTTAAATACACGCGTATGTAACAGGGGACTTCAAGTTGCGTTCTGCTCTAGTGGGCTTATTATTCCCGTCACAAATAGATATTTGAGCCATCATCAACCTGATGTTAGTGGGCACCTTCAAACATGGTACATTTCTGTACTGTGTACGCGTCATCTGATTGTGCTGCAGTCAGCTGTCTAGCCGGATTTTCCCCGAGTAGGGGGTACGGGTATTTGAAGTATCTGGCTGCGATCTGCCATGGTGCCCGGATAGCCGTGTTGAAGCCCTGACAGCCGTCCCAGCAGCGCCGATGTGTCCGCGTCTGAACGGCTCTACAGATGCTGACCCCTTGAACAGTGTTCTTTATGGCTTGGCAGGACGGTGGCTCTAGTTCCTGGTCCGGTTTTGTTTGGCTGGAAACGCTCGTTCGGAGACGCTGCTGTCAGACGGGATGGTGACATTGGTGGTGCGCCAAGTGTGCTCAAGCGCGACAATGCAGAGGGCTCGGAGACACCTCACTAAAAACGCCGCGGTTTGGATGTGTCCTGGAATGTGCATAGTAGGAGGCACGATATCAATTACTATGAGAACGATATCATTTGTCATTCGTTTGGCCGGGGTACGGGCAGGACGTATCGTCTCATCTGTGTGTGTGTGCCGTTGGAAAGCCCCGTAAATCACCCGGAGTGGATAGACACACGCGTCTCATGCAGTGCAGTAACCGGCAGCTCTCATCGGCAGGTGATGTTCAAGAGTCCGGAGGGCGACAAGGAGCCTGTCATCAACGATTTCCACCTGACCACCGAGCTCCGTAGCTACGCGCCGCGGCTGGGCGCCAGTGCTAACGGCGGGGCGCCGCCGCCGCCGCGCTGCCGGCCGGAGGTGGTGCGCCGGGTGGAGGATCCTCCGCCGCCATCCACCGCCGGCGCCGGTAAGCATGATAGCCCGGCCGGCCTCGCCGGGGCAGTCGGCGCCTGAGGTATCAACGTGCCACTGGAAACGACGCGGCTGCATTGGGATGGTCGTCTTTCACTGTTGGTGCCACTTGGTACCGATTGTGTAGGTTGTGAGGCCGTTTTTTTTTAATGAAAACTTAGGATAAATAAAACTAAACTTTTTATTGGAAGTGATATTAATTGCTTATTCCAGAACAGGTTTAAATGTAACCTCATAGTTTCCTAGTGCTTCAGCTCTTCGTGGGAAGAATAATTCGGAAACGGTCTGTTTTTAACATGTGTTATATCTGTGCCGATGCGATAGAATTATGGTATTTATCCACACCTGAAAATTTTGGGAAGCAGTTCATGGCTGAACAGATGATGCACGTGCGTCTGACTGGCAGTACCCCCACTTCAGCCACAGATAATTTGCTTTGTCTTAGACCGTCGGTCTGCGGTGTTTCGCTCCTCGGCGGTGTGTGTGCATGTGTTTGTGACTGTGCGATATTCCGCACGCTGCCCAGAGGACGAGGACAGATCTCACGAGATGGGAACTGGGGACCGCAAGTATGACCGAAGTAAGCTCCTATAAACACGTGTTGGCTGCTACAGCGGGCGCACTGTGGTATCAGTGGTCTTCCCAATGGGGCTAGAATGTGTTTGGTTCAGGTTTCAGAGGTGTTTGGAAGTGTTTGCACATTTGGAACGAAAAATTAGGGGTTTCCTTCTCAGATAGGGGTCATGTCTTTGGCGTCGACTGAATAGTGTCGATCATTCGTTACTAGAAGTTGTGGTTTATTTTCTCAGTGAGGCATTCAACATTGTTTTGCATAGACCTATGCAAGTGTTTAGTAAGAGGAAAGTGAAAGCAAGAATAGAGCCGCTGGGAGAAGGTCGTGTGCTCATCCATGTACCGACCTAGCGAGCAGACGTCCTGTGTGATTTCACCGGCGAGGCACAACATATAGCGATCTATCCCAGTCCGATATCTCAGGCCTCACTTCTTTGAACCTCGTCTACTGCGCAATCGCTTACTAGCAGGCGGGTGGATTATAAGGTACAAGGCTTGGCGGGAGCCGACGCGACGGCCGCCGTCCGTGACGCAGTGTGACGGCTGTGCGGCGTTGCAGAAGACGCCGCCGTCCGTGGCGCAGTGTGACGGCTGTGCGGTGTTGCAGAAGACGCCGCCGTCCGTACGCAGTGTGACGGCTGTGCGGTGTTGCAGAAGACGCCGCGTCCGTGGCGCAGTGTGACGGCTGTGCGGTGTTGCAGAAGACGCCGAGATTGACCAGCTGCGCCGCCGGCTGGAGGAGACGGAGCGCGCCATGGAGCGCATCATGAAACAGATGAGCACGGTCTCCGAGAAGCTTAACGTCGCCAAGATCAGCTCCAACATCCGGGCCATCAAGAAGGTAGGCTGCTGGGGTTCGGCCGGCGGGGATAGTGTAGTGTAAGGAAAGACGCAGGTCTTCTAAAGTGCTGGTTTGGGTCTTGGGTACTGTAGAGGGCGTCACTTCTGCGGGAAATGTGGAGCTCTCAGACGGCGCAGGAAGCGTCAACGCATCAACTGCGGAGAGAACGTACCCTGCGTTGTATCTGCGACTGTTCTTTTTGGCATGGACATTGATGGGCGCCCCCAGACGATTCTTCGCAGATGGCAAAAGAAGGAAAGAACGGAAACGTGCAGTGCCATAGTACTTGGTATATCCATTACCTAACCCATTCCACAACTTGCCTGAAATTTGGATATTCCTATCGTCTGAAGTGACGTCACCACAAGAAGAAGCTATAAGTGGTAGCAGTAAGAGGAAGAACTGTAACTATATTGATCTAATGCTTCTATTTGATGAACTATTTGATATCTCTCCTCCCTTATACACTGTGGCTAAAGATCAATGTTGTTTTTATTCTTATGGGAGCATCGATTTCTGGTGGAATCAGATATGGCCTCGCAAAAATTGTATGCTGAATTTTTTATGGATGACGTCAGGTTATCTAACATCGCCTTCTGCTTTTCACTATCTAGCGATGTTTTTTCGAGATCCCAAGGAGAGGGCATGGGCGGGTACCCGCCTCCCCTCGTTAGCAGAGAGGTGGCTCAGACCCGATCAGTGTGCGTGTCAAGTGCCGTGTTCTAGTTTTATAGCCAGCTCCTCTGAGAGTGCTGCCAGGCAAGCTAGGATGTTTGAGTAAGTTAAGGTAGTCCTGTTAAGCATATTTTGCGTTGAAACTGCCAAAGCCTGTGTTCTTTTACCTGCGACTGTTCATGACGAATTTGTATTTGACGCTGCCAAGGAGGATTCAGAAGACCAGATGTCTGAAGAAGAACAGGTAAACGCAGTAGTTTTATGTTAGAATGAAAACATGGTGAATTATTCCGACTTTCCTTGGCTACGTGTCCAAGTTTGGCCCGCGTGTCTTCGATTTCTTTTGAAAACCTTTGTTTTGGCATCGCTCGCGTGGCCAAAGGAAATGAATATTTAAATCCGAATTAAATTGGCATTCCTTTGCCGGGTAGACTTTGTGAGGAATGGCATGAATAAATGGATCTCTCTTGCACAAAACCCAATAACGTCACTCATTAGTTAGAAAATCGAACAAGTTTGACTTAACCGTTCACTTAATGATAATGATGTTTGAGAATCAGGTGTGCGCGGTTACACAAGGGCGACTGACTGAAGGCGTTCCCTTTGTTCACAAGCTACTCTCGGACGAGGAGCTGGAAGGGGAGGTACGTTAGACCGGCCGCCGTGGCCCTGGAGGTGTCACTGTCCTCTCACATATGCTTGGGACAGTAGCTGGATTTACCGTGCTCCTCGGCGGGCGTCAGAGACCTGTGCGTGCTGCCTGGTCAGTGAGTTCCGGTATTGTGACCTGCACGTGTCGGCCGCAGGACCTGTGGGGCTCCATGGACTCGGTAGCCTCGGACAGTCTGGGCTCTGAGCGCTCGCTCTCCATGGAATCGCTGGCCCAGGTGGGATTCTCCTATGCATGGCTCCATGTAGTGAGCAGGATTCGAAGTGGAGTCACCAAAAATTGACCCTCTCGTGAACGTGTTAGAATCACAGCATGTGTTCTGAGTTTGACGGAACGTTTTTTTGCACCTTTTTGTTTAGTGTCATTCTTTGCCGTCTCTGTACTCGTCGTTTGAGACTTAGTCAAAGTTCCTCGTTTTTCGATTATATGATTTTAAATTAGTTTTTCCGGCACGTTTTCGTTAGGAAGAGTGCGTCGGTTTAGGTTTAGGTGATAGCTGCAGACGCGGGGGTCGGTCCGGTTACTGCGGGAGCCAGACGGCGGCTGACTCGGTGGTGTGTGCCGCAGACGGAGGCATCCCTGGCCTCGCTGGAGGATGACGTGATGAAGGCAGAGAAAGGTATGTCGGAGACTTCAGCAGCCGGCCAAACGCTGGGTTCTCGCCACAACGCTCTGTGGGAGAAGGACGGACGGGCCGGAGGGTGGGGTCGTGGATGCAGTTGGTGTCTGATGTGCGGCACATAGGCTTGAGTTAGCACAGTTTCTATTTGCTATGTGTAGCTGTGGGCAGAGAAGCGAGCGGGTACTTCTAATGACTGAAGGCCTTGCGATATCTAAATACAAGTTTTGCTCAATGTTCTCATTGCGTGAATTTTCGAATGGACCAGTGGTTTTAGATTTTGGCGCCCCTGTGTTGGAATCGCATCTTGTGTTGCATCAAATGTGAATTTAACTGTTGCCCCGCTGTAATTGACAGGCTGGTACGTTTCCCCAGCTACAAAGAAGAGCAGTGTGAAGGACAGAAAGGGTAGCCGCGGACCGTCGGCAAATAAAAAAGTCACGGTGAGACAGCTCAGGCCACGGCTGTTATTACTGTACGATGGATTGCGCGGTCTCACATTGGCTATTTATTTGTTAATGCTGGAATCCGCTCTGTATTATAATGAGTTTTACGAGTGACAGCACTAACGTATTGAGATAGCTCTTTAGTGGACAAAGTACGGCGAGAAGTTGGCACCATGGCCCGATCTAAATGGATGTTACAATCAGTGGTTGACCCGATCGGAGTGATCTAAATGTGACTGTTTTTATCCGCATATTAATTGGATTATCTCTTTGGCTAAATGTTTATCAAAAAGCTTATTGAAGAAAATTCAGAATTGGTTGTGGGCGTTTTCAAAGTAACTGATCTCATGAACCAAAGTAACTGATCTCATGAACCTGTGGAACTGTGCTGTAGCCGGGCTGTAGCTTAGGATTAGCGGAGAAAGTTCCGGTCGATTCGGATTATGTCTGAATCTTCTTGGCGATGTCATTTCTGGACAAAGACGAGAGGCCAGACCCAGCTTGCCGACTGGAGTCGCGGATGTCGTCATGTGCTTTGCCCAATAATCACTTGGCGGAGGAATCTGGCAGGTTGGTCCTTTGCGGGGATATGTACATATTCCACCGGCGGTTGTTAGCCCGCTGTTTTGAGGATGCTCACCTGTCGAAACAGACAATTGTCCGCGTTGTTTGTTGACTAGTGTGTGCGATGGACTGTCGGTGCTGACTGTGACCGTGTGCAGGCCAGTCCTGACCTGGGCAGTGTCAGACACCCGGCTGTAGTGTGTGCGATAGACTGTCGGGTGCTGACTGTCTGTGACCGTGTGCAGGTCAGCCCTGACCTGGGCGCTGTCCGACGTCTGAAGGCGAGTCCTGACCTGGGCGCCGTGAGGAGGGTGCAGAGCGTGAAGAAGACGTAGGCGGCGGCGCTGCCGTCGTCCGGAGCCCCCGGCGTCTCCGGCAGCCGGCCTTTCGGGTCCTGCTGCTGCTCAGTGAACTTATTCGATCGCCGTGATCGATGTCAATCATAAGAACGAGAATAGGTACCTTACTGTTCACAGAGGTATGACATGCCGAATTTGTAATTGGGATTGTCGATTGAAGACAACGATAAGGCTTGCGGTCTCGACGATCAGCATTGATGCCGTGAATGTTGTTGATGGTAAGATCCATTTAAATTCGGATTTTGATTAGCTGGCGGGCTCGAACTGAAGCGCGTCCGTCTCACGCAGACGAAAGCCACTTGTGCCAGGTTTTGAGTCTCACCAAAGCAAATTCCTTGCGGCAGGTACTTGTGGATCGCAGGGGTTGAATTTATTGGGCGGTTTTCTTTTGGGTCTGAAGCTCGAGTAGAGCAATGACGTATCGCTCCCGGAGAAAAAGCGAAGTACCCGTACATGTTTTTTTGCCAGAAATCTGAATCGTATGTTATTTTGTATGGCGCCGTGGGTCGGAGACTAGGAAAGGTCAGCACTTCATCGCAATTTGTGCACTCTTTTCTTTGCACTAATTTGTCACAACTATGTGGAGATTCCGCGGACTCCGTCACCGTTCGCTTCCTCCCTGTCTTTCGCACGATCTTGTTTGCTAATGTGTTAGGTGGAGGCGTACGTGAACCGAACTTATCGCCCCTTCAGCGGCCGCGGTTCTATCGAGAGCGACAGCAGTGCCCTTCAAGCACGTGCGTTATTTCATTGAGTGGCATTAATATCTAATTAGTTGGCTTATTAACTTGTTTTAGTTGTTTTTAGCTTTCAGTTACTGCTGACTACGACGGCGAACGATGACCCTTGATTGTATCAAAAGACATTTTGTGATATTTTGTGCAGCCCTTCTCTGTTATCTCGTTGTTAATGTTTGTTACTCAGCCAGACACTTTTCTATACTGACAACGCAGCGGAGAAGCGTTTCCCCGCTGCAGCAACGCGTATCTTGTTGTCTTATTATAATTGGTATTCGTTTTTACACCGCTGAGTGTAGCATTGGACTGAGCATGATCTGACAACGATCTGAACTGTGACAAGACATCTGTTCTGTGCGCGTTTGTTGATAGGCAGTATTAGTTAGAAGTGTTTTGGCCCAGATGTGATACCAGCCGAGTTCTGTCGCACTTTGGAGCGCACTCGGCGGCGGCTGGACTGTTTGGTTAGTGGAAAAGTAGACCCGAGTGCTGCCGCCAGTCACCCCAGATACTGCTCTGATATATTTAAAACAGCCGCGAGCGAGCGTCGCCGGCCCCGTGTATTAACTGTTCATTGGGTAGCGCTGGTAAAAAGGCATGTTAGCCGTCTGTAGTAGCCCGAATCTAGTCATTTGTGCTGTGTCGATGTGTGTCGAGAGACATTTCAATACAGTGTACCCGAAAGCAGCCAGTGCAAATACTCCACCCACGAATATCGACATCCGTAACGTTTGTGCAATAATATACATTTACTGAACCATACCGTGCGCTGATTTATTAATCGGGAGACCGTTCACACGCCTGTTTCGAGGGCGTGACTGACACCCCGCCAACATCCGAAGCGGGCTGCAAACGCTGGGCGTGGCGCCGCTCCCAATAATCTTCTTTTACTCCACGGCTTGCTTTTTCCACACGAGATTCAGCTACACATAACTTCTTGGAGAGGTTGAAACATTTCCCCGCTCGATCCCGTTTCCATGAAAGATCTACCTACATTGTCTTGGTACATGAACAGTTACGATGATAAATTACATTTCAGGTACTCGATACCTTTTGCAGGCTCGCACAACTCAGGACGTGGCAGATCTCTAACGAATTCAGGAAAACCTGACTGGAACACCGCATAAATCAATCGAACACAATTACCAGAACAAGATGTCCACACAAAGTCGCATATAAAGACTAACTCATATCGCGAATCACTTCTTGAAAAATTTGAGGATGTTTCCAGACGTGCTGGACAGCGGTCTCTTGCGGTCCTGGCTCGCCTTCCGCTGGCCAGGCTCCGGTCTCCGTACGCTCACCAGCGGGCTCTGCTGAGACCGCCGCGCCATCTTCAGCTCGAACTGGATGTCGGGCGGCAGGTGACTGAACACGTCTGCGTCCCACGGCTGATCCGAAGAGGCGGCGGCTGCTGGGGCGCAGTCTTGTCCAGGCTTCACCCTCCGGAGCTGCCGGAGAGGACTGATCTTCCTCTTTCGGGAGGGCGGGTACCACGCATGCCTGTGACACGGCTACTGGCTGAGTCAGGCTGAGTGTTACCGATGAGGAACGCCTCCCTGAGGCGCCGCGAGATTCGCTCTCCCGAGGCCAGGGATCACCTGTTGCATTGACTTGCGGCGCGCTGTTAGTGCTAGCAGAGGTCGGGGAGCAGGAGGCGCCTGCAGCAGTCCCCGCCGGAGGGCTGGGTCTGTCACGTTGAGTAACGACACTACCTGGGTCCTCAACCTCTGCCGCAGGCTGGCAGGAGTCTGCCCCGCTGGAGACCACGCTGTCTCCCTGCTCTGATGAATCCGCCGCCGGCTGGGCGAGTGGAATTGTACGGCTGCAAACGGAGCGGGATACCAGCGGCGAACCGGGGTCGTCAGGGTCCGAGTCTGATTCGCCATCGCTCGAGACATTGACCACAGTTTCCATGCTCAATTTGTCCCCGGCAACACTGCATGACTCAACGCCGCCTTTAATTTTCAGTCCTGATCCTCCCGAGCTGAAAAATCTTCCAATGGTCTGCTGACGGCGTTTCCTGGTTGGACCGAATTCCTGATCCAGCAGCTCCGCTTGAATGTCGGGAGGCAGTCCTGCCCAGACGCCCTCATCTACCCCGGCCGGGGCTCCATCTCCAACTCGATCCGGGGACTCTTTCCTTTTCACGGCTGGAACCGAAGTCGAGGCCTTTTGTATGAATTTCGCCATCCCGCCATGAGCCGCCTGTCTCTGATCGGCGAATCCTGTCACGGCCAGACCCAAGAGCGTCAGGTGGAACGGCGGCTCCTTCAACATTTTCTTCAGCAGAGTCATGGCTTCTGTCAGCACGCGTTCCACGGTGGCGGGCTCCTCCGGATGCGTTATACACCGAGCAAAGAGGGACGGCATGATCTTCGTTTGACGCGACTCTCGGAATCGATAGTAGTTCTCCTTGTTGAAGCGTCTCGACGATACTTTGAGTACAGTGGGAGTTCTTCCATCCTCCTGCAGCAGAACCAGGACGCGTCGCACCAGTTCCCGCATCTTTACCTCGCACTCCTCCACGTTATCCACCCGCTTGAACCCGTCCTCAACACCGATACTCAGCGCAGCAGACGTCGTCTTCACTTCGGCCTCGTCTGCTCCGTGTGCCAGAGCCCTCACAGTGAGCGCCGCAGAGCCACCTCCCAACGCGCGATCCAGCTCAGCCAAGCTGGCCCTCCGGATGTCCTCTACGGTTTTAATGCCGCTATCAGCTAGAGACTGAGCAGTTCGTGAGCCGATACCGGGAAGGCTTCGCGCCAGGCCAGCTGTCAGAAGAAGAGAGTCTACGCCACCAGCGAACACAACAGTCTGCTGGTCGGGCTTGTGAGTTGCACATACCAGCTTCGCCAGCAGCTTGTTGAAGCCGACACCAGCGCAACTGGTGATACCCAACTCATCACGCAGCGCACGCCGTATCTCGCCCGCCACAGCGCTCCCCATTGTCAAACGCCTCTCACAGCCGCACGCACACGGACCGCTCCCTTCGCGATAGGCGTGACCAGTCACGTCACTGGTGATACCACTGACGTCACTGGAGCCCAGCCGCTCCGCGACCACTTCCGTTACATCAAGGAAGTTCTCGTCAAATCCCAGCCTCTCAACGCGCCGCGAGAATCGCGTCAAAACGCGGTGGATGCGGGCCGACATTCGCCGGTAGCGCGTCAGGTCAGAGCCGTTCACCAGCACCAGCTCGGGACACTTCTGCACGGCGTCAGCCACGTAACAACACTTGGTGACGCCACGAGCACGCGCCACGTAGTTACTCGTGACCACGATATTCTTCTGCTGGATGCCAAGTGGTTTGTCGCGTAACTCAGGGCGCTCAAGCATCTCCACCTGTGCGTAGAAACAGTCGATGTCGACGTGGACGATGCAGCGTCGGTGAGAGGGGAGGGGAGCGTCAGCCGTAGCCGAGCGCCACACCTCCGACTCTTCCACCTCATCCTCAGACGTCGCCGGCTCACCCTGGTCGCTCATGTTCCCCTGCTGGTTTATTATCTCGATCTGCAAAAGAGAGCACATACTGTTGTTAGCATTGTACCAGGACGGAAATTATCTTGCAGCCACCAACGCTCTGAATATAAGCCCTTGAATTTAATGAAATTAATCATAGCATTTGTACCACATTTAAATTTGCAGTTCAGGAATTAAAGACTACCAATGTAGGTACATAGAGCACACAACCACATTTCATTGCCACACCACACCCAGTTGCCCTGAACTGGACAGTGGGATCGAATTGGTATGTTCTGTTACAAATTTTGTTTTGCTGTACATGCAATTATGTACCTCATTTACACCTCACTTCCTCAGAGATTTCTAACCTTAATGGAAAGTTGCCATGAGACGGGCCAAACTATTCTTACTACATTATATCCTACCCAAACTGTGTTAGAAGCTCCAGCAAGATATTTAGTACTTAATTTAACTGTACTAATAAACCTGGTCCACAAAAATACATACAATACAATTAAAAATAACAATGGGAAACTATTTCTGTATACCACTTTATGATGAAAAGTAGCAGTATCAGAGTTTTGAAACTGAAGCACAGGTAACAGAGCCACTTTCAGTCAGCCAGGACAGCAAAAGTAGAGGTAAAGTGGTTTAAAAAAATTGGTAGCAGTACCCACATCTGACCAAAAAAAGTTGAACTAAAATGTTTAAACAAATCAAGGTTCATTATTGTTGTAATTAGGTATATTTTGTGTTTGTTGCTTTCTGCTGACTTCTGAAGCTACATTGTCCTATTAGGGTATGCAAACAGAGCTCAGTGGGCATTACAGTGAACACTAGCAGATCTAGCTGGTTGGTTTGGGAGGGGCAAACCAGTCAAAAAGCAAAAATAAAAGAAAAGAGTCACACAGTGAAAAATTGTGCTGCAATGATATGACTTGACATTAAAATTTGGGATAGTTGAGGCAAAGAGCAAAAAAATGTCACAAGGTGAAAAACTGAGCTCAAGATTCTTTTTCCTATCCAAGACCCAATATTTACACTGAACTCAACTGGTTCTGTTTGAAGTTGAGAATTGAAGCACCAAAATCTTGCTTATATGCTAAAAGGGTCGGGCATAAGGGAGGTTGACCGCTTTGAGGGACAAAAACATAGTTTTGCCCTGAGCTTTTCCATTTGGGGAATTTACATTTAGTAGCTGAATGGTAGAGACAATGAATAGCCCAATGATATAGACACTGGATAATCGAGTGGAAGACACTGAATGGACAGATGGCAGAGGCGCAGAATGATCAGATGGCAGAGCCAATGAATTTCCAAATTATAGAAAAACTGAATGGCTAAATGGTGGAGAAAAACTGAATGGCCCTCTTCTCATTTACAAGAGCCATAAAGAAATTGTAAGAAACTAATATTTCAGTCGCAATCATCAGACCTTCTGCAGAAGTACAAATTAGGTACTATAAAAGCACATCGTAACTAGCACACACATCGTAACTAGCACACAAGGCAAGGTCGATAATAATTCCTATTAGCCGAAGCAGCATTCCTGCTCTATGCATGACCTTGTTGCCTGCTGCTCTAATACCTTGCCTTTCCTGGTTACCTATTTTTATTTCAATCAACTCCTTTCCCACCGCTGACACTTTCACACGCCGTCTTTTACTACCCTGTACCAAAGCAATAGAGACACACACCAATAATACTACATTTTTGCGCAAAACACCCTAGCTCGTATTTAGAGCGCTGGGTTTGTCACCATTATTTATTTACCAAGTGTTTGAAAAACTGAAAAGTTTCTCAAAAAGATTATTCAAATTGATATAATACTTAGTTTTAGTCATACCAAAATTACAACAGCTATCCATTAGGATGTTTAAAGGTTAACAAAGTGCCAATGATAATTTATTTTACTCTCGAAAATTAAGCGTACCCTGCGCATCTGCGCTTGTCATAGCGCGAAATCGGAAGCGCAATATTCAAAAGATGAGGGGTTTCGGCCATTGTCTCTATTGATTTGGGCCGCCATCGTGTCTGCACCGCGCCGTTTACAGTGGATGGTATTTTGAACACCTACAGCGTTTGTTTGTGAAATGATTAGTGCTCTAAATAGTTTTCTTTTAATCATGGATGATTGCAGCGGGGAATAGAGAAGAATTGGGTTCTGGGCTGGACTGTTGCTGCGTGGGTGCTGCTCGCCCTTCCCACATCTGATATACCTATGTCTCAAATGGCTTAAAACCTGAAGTTGAATCTTTCAACTTACCCTTTTCCGTTTTCATAGGACAGGTGCACAATATGAACAAAATGAGGAGTAGTTAGGAGCACAGATACCTTGAAGTTTCCATGGAGAAAGGCAGATTCTTATAACATTTTGACCATGGAAACTAAACCTGTTTTAGCTTAAAGAATGCACATCCACAAAATGATAGGGATGAAACTTACCAGTGAAAGAAGTTGCCAGGACTGTTGTCTTGGTGCTTGAGGCCTTAGTGTGATCCCTGCACCTTCCAGCTTATCTTCCCTGGTATTGAAAGCTTAATTGTGTGTAAAATAATCAGGATGCCACTCAATTTCCAGCACAAGACAGATTTTGGTAATATCAATGACTTACTTTCAATTGTCTTTTTTCCTGAAAATAGCTGTTAGACTGATTGACAGAGTTGACCTAACCTAAGTTAGTTCCCAACGAATTCCTATATATTTAATTCAATTCAATATTGTCTGTGATAAGTGCTGGGTATCACAGCAAAACAATTACTCATGATTGCAGGAGAATGTATTCTCAGTTAAATTTCAATGAGCTTCAGTGTTTTCAAATATTCATGATCCCTGCCCATAACAAATTAACAAGAGGTCACTTGGAGCAACGATTTTTATCACTATCACAAATTATTTACAGCAGCCTGTATAAGTCCAAAATAGTGGTTCTACTTTTGGTCCAGGCACTGGGAGGTGATGCTGAACCCAGTTGGGACTTTGCCAGACGAATTGGATCTTTTCTTGGATCTGGGGGGGAGGGTGATTGGGGTGCATGATATTCTTAAATAAAACCTGTTTTAGTTCCTGTATTAAACTGAAATTAATTCATTTTATGTAAAAAGTTCTAAAATTTTTTCAGCCAAATTGTGAATAAATGACCTTATATTGCCAATATGCTCAACATTTTATTCAAGCCTATGAATTTACTGTTATGATACCAAAATTTCGGGTTAACCTTCACCTCAACGACGAGCTTGAACTTTCCAAATAGTGACGAACGAGATGAAAATCAGCGGAAAAGAGGCAGGCCAACTCTCGATTGGATACCGTTTACTGGGCGAAAGGGGAAGTCAAACCACATTCCGATATATCCCGCAGGTATCAATTCACACGTCAATACCAACTTTCAAAGGGCACACCAGCTCCCTTGCACCCAGTCTCGGGCCCGGGGTGCCGGATACCCCTGGCCGATTTGTAATTCACTCACTAGGTAATCATGCAAGCACGCAACCCTTTTATAAACCCCGCACGTACGGATCCTAGGGTGATTCCATTCACTTACACACATTATCGCGGATCTCAAGTGGACATCAGATCGCTGCTTGTTTAAGCACGACCATCCTTTCCACCACCTCGCACGGCGCACGGGTTCGCCGAGCTTCTGCTATAATCCCTGTCAAGCTTTGACCCTTTCGGAAGCCGCGTTGGCTGTCGGTATCGTCAGCAGTTTGCCTGCCACTTTTCTTGAGCAGTGGCAGCTGGTACGCACCCCTCCAAAGCCCAAGTGAGTTTTCGGTTTTTGTTTACGGTTTTCCACATAACCGGCCATCTCTTGAAAAACCACTGCTCAGTTGTCCTTTACGTTTCTTGTTGCATCACCATGTTTGGCTGAGTCGTCGCTGTTCGATTGTTGTGATGATAGCTGAATATGAAAATAGACGAGAGCTTACACCGGTATTTTATTCCGCGCGAACTGCTTTTTGGCGGCGTTTATCGTGTCATGCAGCGGCTTCTGTTTCAGTGTGTCGTTGGCGACCAAGCTGAAGCCGTGGGCTGTGCAGCCGATCCGATCAGCATCACGTGAAAGCTTTCCTTGTGTTCTCGGCGTTGTCTGTGACGAAGAATACTTCACCAGAGAAGCTGCACATTCGGGGGATGCTGTCCTTGGTCTCAGATCTTATGTCTTCACCTGTGTGGGTCTCTGCTATTTCTGTCATGGTAAGCTCCCATCCGGCTGCACAAGGTCCTGAATCTAAGCGATCATAGGGAGCTGTTATGGATATGTAGCTCCTGCCATTATGGTCGTCAGCCCAGTGATATGTTGTTACAGCGATAAATAGCTGTTCTTGAAGCTCTTGATGGATAACAGTGCAAGTGCGTACCTCCTTGCCAGCATTCGTAATCTGGCTGCGCACGGTACAATTGCTCGGAAACAAGAGCCCTGTTCCAGCTGTCAGCACAGTTTTGTCAGCAGGACCTCCAACCTCTCCTCCAGAAAAGTAACATCAGCGCCATAATCACCTCTTGTTTGTGCTAAGCAAAGGGAACACAAATCTTTAAACCATTAAAAATATTAGGCTGCACTTCGTGCACTACGGTTTTCGTCAGCACAAAGAGCAGGCCGTCAGCCCGTAAAACCTCTAGAACTAGTTCCCGGGAGAGGCTACAGTCCTGTGACGTAGGCGCAACGCGGCCCGCTGATTGGTGCTGACAAAACTGTGCTGACAGGTGGAACAGGGCTAAGTTCTCCTTCCCAGATCAACTCTTCCCAGAGTGGCTAGAAGCTAAACAGTTTTCTGAAGAGCTAACCTGAACCCTTTGTCTTCGTAGATGTTAAAGGGAATGTGGCACCTTCATAACGTGATTTTAACTGAGATAGCCAAGTTGTAAAGCAAGTCGGAATCCCGGTACTCCATATATCATTTGTCTTGGAACTCGATATTTCCGTATAAAAAAGCTAAAACCTACCTGACACCTACCCCTCATCTACCCCTCGCCGGGCGGCCATTGTTGTGAGCTGCTGGTGTGACGACATATGCTGACGTCACGATAAGCATCAGCACGATAAGTCAAGATAAGCACGATAAGCGAAATCGGCGCCCATCGATAGGATTTGGCGCCCACCTGATAGGTTTTGCTGGCCAAAACTGGTGCCCCCTTGATCCGGATGGCGCCCCCTGGGTAAGTGCCCCTCCCCGTTTGGCAATAGTGGATCAGCCTATGGTTTGTTGGAAGTATGGAATAATACGTGTAATATTTTTATATCTCCAAAAATCTTTGGGCACCATAATGCCCATGGTATTGCGCATGCGCAGTGACCTCGGGAAAAATTTTGATCACATTACTGATGTTTTGGGACTCAAATATGACTTCATACAAATTTGCAAATAAATCGGACCAATGACAGTAGCGGGGACCTCAAGAGGTTATTGTACATTTTTCAGAGAAATCATAGGCGGTGTCATTATTTTCGGCTAAAAGTACGTCTAATTACACTAAATTCCAGGATTCGACCAAGGTGCCGCATTCCCTTTACGAGTTGTAGGTATTTCTCACGCAGTACGTAGAGCGATCGCCTTGGCTAGCTTTAGCTTTTCGCCGTTCTGTCTGCTCTCCGGCACCTTCTCAGCCAGCATGGCCGGCACGATCCGCTGGCAGGTCAGTTGCTGACGCATCCTGTGAGTTGGATACCAGATGTTTGCTCTTCCTACCTGTGTTGCAGCCATTGTGACCTGCGTTACGCAGATGTCCACGCTTTTCATATTTGACCATCTCCCGGCAGACATCATCCACAAGAACAATATAGAATGCGTCCGAAACTCCTGACGAAGCTCACAACCTTTGCAGAGGTTGTGATTCTTTTAGGGCTTCTATCCTGTTTGTATTTGACTTCCTGTGGGGTATGCACACGACGTGGCTCAGACATTGTGAGTGCACCGACAACACATACAGTTCAATTTCCCTCTGATAACTAAGGGCTACTTCTCTTGAACGAAATCTAGACGAATGGTAATTTTTCTCGTTTCATGTGGTCTTCTGCTGCCCTGTTTTCAAAGACAGTAAAAATAATGTCCTAGCTTTCACCCAAAATATTAAGAAACGATAAGGGGAAATTTTGTTTTCAGCTGATGTATGTATGTGACCCTGGCGGATCCAGGGGAGGAACCGGGAAATTGCCCCTCCAAAACCCAGCTTTTTGCGAGTTTTCATAAAAACATGCTTTTCACGATGCCATGCCCCGTCCCCCCAAATCGTCGATCTGGATCCGACCCTGGTATATGTCATTGCACATTCTTTTATATAGTCGCAGATTAAGAGATCTTAGTCGGTTTTGATGATTTAAATATCAATAAAACACAACAAAAGCACAGCCGTAGTGTACCAAGAATGATAGTATGACAACCTCAGCGCCGCGAATAGATTTGAAATTCTGTCCGTGGTCCAGGGAATAATGGTTTGATTGCTATGAATTTGATTTAAATTAAAATGATCTTAGAAAATCACCCATAATGTAAGGCTGAAATAAGAAAAGGAAATCCCTAGTACATATGAAGTGCCGAAGTCATGTCATGTAAAGTCCCACTTACACGCATAACATACATGTACAAACATCTTATGTACATGTATATCTATATACAAATACAAGGCTGAAAATTTTTTGATTTTTACCTGATTTTACGTTTTTTCCGGCGCGCAGCCGAGAATTTGGAAAACGTAGAAACTCGAATCCAAAACTTTTACTGGATTGATGCTGAAAGAATTCCAATTGATAACAAAAATCCCTTGTTGTAACTGCTGTTGATAATACTCTAGGGTTGCTTGGTGTCCAATGTTTTGTATTCTTGGCCATGAAGTCACGTAAAAGCTGTTGGAGCACACCCGCCCGTACGTGAGCATTATACAAAGAGTTTCGCTCATCAGCTAGATGGAATTGGAACTCAATAGCTGTCTCGCAGGGCGGAAGTGTAGCAATAAACCAAAATCAAAGTTTGGAAAATTTATATACGTAGGCCCACCCTGAAAGAGGGAAAAAATACAAAAAAATCTTGATCAAGCGCAAGCATATTGACGAGACATTACTCTGGATTACAGGTCAAGTAAAGTTGGTTCATACCCCTGCTTTCCACGCCCATTGTATAGTGCCCGATTTTTTGCTGGAATTCAGAGTTGTCCAGATAAAATCGGATACGATGGGCGTCTGGAATGAGCGGCGGCGGCGGAGCGAGTGGACGGGTGTCGTCAGCGCCACCTGGGAGGAGGCGGCGGCGGCGGCGGCAGCTCAGACGCACAGTCGCTGTGGTTCTGCGAACAGCTCGGCTGCGTGTGACGCCCTGTGTCGGAGAGGACAGCGCCGCCGAGGAACCGGGCCAGGTCAGTCCCCCTGCATCAGATCAGGCCGGCCGATGTGCCTGTGACAAGTTAGCTGAGAAAGGCTGTGGACATTTTTGTGATGTTCGGTGTTTGGAATTAGCTGGAGTACACTGTTATCGAATACACTGCTCTTGGCATACCGCCATTTGACGGCTAGGATTGAGTTATACACATTTTGCCATGGGATGTCCGCCTCTCCTGCGCAGGAACAAAAAGACGCTGATTGAGTGTATATATTTGTAGGACACTACTTTTATCATTTTTTTATGAATGCGAAGGAATAAAGATGGAGGCTTCTGTACTTTAAGAGAATGCAGGTATATCCTTAATGCAATATTTGTCATCCCAACAGTCTGTTTGTGTCCCTTATGTTCTCCCGCTCGTCTCTTGAAACTTCCATGGCGCACCCTTCCCAGTTCCCTCCTCGGCGCCACTTGGACGCCAATGGCGACCCCTTAGGACGTCTACGGGGCTTCCTTGGAACGTCTACAGTGTTACTTAGAGCGTTTTTACCCCCCCTCCCCAGGATCTAAGTAACAAAACTCACGGGTAGTGAACCGGGCCCCCTGACCCGTAAAAGTTTACCCGTTGCCCCTGAACTTTGTATCGCCAATGTTGTTTATAAACTTTTACCCCTGGTAATGAACATTTTGAGGCTTGAAACCATAGTGGAAATTTATCTATTACAAATAACGCCCTTAGAGTTATCACGCTGCGGCCCGAGGCCTCTCCCTGCGTATGTATAAAGCTTCACGTATCAGCGACTTTTCGCGATTCGACTCGACCGAATACCTTGGCGGGTCCTTCACCATGTTATAGCCTGATCAATTCAGTTACTGGTTCAACATATAGGAAATGGGTGGGGTTTTTGCGATGCTCGTGGCACGTTCAAGGGCAGGGTCATGTCAAATCACCGAGTTCTCGTCATTTATTTCGCTATACTCAGTTTTGGCTTACATGAATAGACCCCAAATTAGCCAGTAGGGAGCACCAATGCTTTGGGTTAAGAGGTCAAGGTCAATTTAATCCCACGTCAAACTGTTCGCGCGCAGGTGCATGGGAGAGGTGAGCAGGCTTCTTTCACCCCCGCGCTATAATTCGGAAACTGTAAATCCCATCTTGCTGAAATGCATCGCATATAGTTGTGCTGATATAATAACAAGACAGATTGGTTACATTTAAGGTCATACGCAACGTGCGTACCTGCGCACCGCTCTTCGATATCTCAGAAATTAATGGCTTGGCTGGGCTGAAGTTTGGTATGCATATTTGCGGCAAGAGGATAACTGGACTGCGCCGGTCAGTACTAGAGCCATGGCCCGCGTACGCGCACATCCCTTCAATGGTGAAAATATGACATTTTCGGGAAAAGTCGAGGATGGGTCACGATAATCCAGGCCGATGCTGTGGCAGGAATTTCGCACTGAACTGTTCTTAAAGGGAATGTGGCACCTTCACAACGTGATTTTAACTGAGATAGCCAAGTTGTAAAGCAGGACGGAAAACCCGGTACTCCATATTTCATTTGTCTTGGAACTCGATATTTCCGTAGAAAAAAGCTAAAACCACCGACACCAGCCCCCTAGCCCCGTCGCCGGCGATTGTTGTGAGCTACTGGTGTGACGACATATGCTGACGTCACGATGAGCATCAGCCAATCGAAGCCCTTGAAGCGTTTCAAGTATGGTAGTGGTTGCCAGATCGTGACATCATCCACAGTCTGATATTTATTTCTTTTTCTAGAGGAGTATTTTTAAAAACCAAATATTGAGCTTATTGTACATTTTCAGAGAAATCATGAGCGGTTTCATCATTTTTGGCTAAAAGTACGCCTAAATTCACCAAAATCCAGGATTCGACCAAGGTGCCACATTCCCTTTAAGAACGTTAACTATACGGTGGATACCAAATCGCGTGAGCACGCGCATTCAGAATTAACCAGAGACAGCTTCTCCGGGGTGGGGCATACGATCCTAAATGTAAGTTTTTTTGTCCCTTGATCAAAAGTATGTGTGGTAGCGACACAAAAACTTCACCTCTTGGTGCAGGTTCAAAAAGCACATACAATATGATGTGCCGTTAAAAAGGGCACAGTGATTTTGTATACCGAAGAAACTATAAGAAATCGCGGAAACTTTGGAATTTGAATTGAGGTGTGCATCTCCGAAATTATAGATGCGCGACCATGGGAATCAGCGAGCCAAACCTGCGTCCATGTACCGTATACACAGCACAAAACAAGCAACGCTCTGTGAGGCACGTGCCAGTCCTCAGAACAGTTCAAGCAAGGCACTGGCAGTTGGTGGATTCTGCACCTTAATGGGTCTTAATTGTAAATGGTGGGTAATAAGAGAGCGAAAGAAATGCAGTGACATTTTAACAGCCGTTGGACCCCTTTTTTATACCAAGCCACTTCGACCCACAATTTAGACACGTGAGCGGGAAGATTGCTACACCCAAAAATTGTCAGCCCACAGTGTTTATTCTTTCGTCAATTTCAAGCCATAGTATAAACTTTGGAAAATACGATGTTAAAAATTACAAGGTGTATACTGCAAGAGTTCAACTTTTTCCCCTGTGTACAAACTATTTACTACATTATGGACTATATGCGAATTCCATTGCAAATTTAGCCCCTTCGACCTGCGATACACCTTCAGCGTTATCAATGTCATTCAGCAAACGAAAATGTCACATTCTTAGGGGTCCGCCGCTTGAAATATTTTTCCATTATTGTTCGCTCGGTGTTCGTCCACACAGACGCTTTGCCTGTTAGGTAAATGCGTTAAAGCTATAAAAGTAATACACATCTCAATAATAAGATCAGTTTGAAAAAGTGTGCTTGTGCTTTGTTTGATCTCGTAAAATTTCGATTGGCCATGACATGAGCGAAACTTTTTTTGTGAAAATATTGATGTAGTGTTTTGTTATGCTGCATAATCTATAATGTCCTTAAAAACAGCGAAAGTTTCGTTGAAGATATGGGTTGAAAATTCAACTTGATTGCATGAAGACTGATAATCTAACCAGATCGAGTTAGAGGATGCTATCGATCTTTCTGATGTCTTGCCGTATTGTTGGCTTTATCTCATCACGTGGCGATTCTCTGCGAATCAACTGTTCCATGTCATGTATGCACTACAAAGTACTCTATATAGGAGTACAATTTGACGTCAAATCCATTTAGAGCTTCTCACATCTGCATGATTTTTAATGTGTGTGTGAAGGTGTGCCTGAAGATTTGGTGTTGATCTACTCTCTTAGAGACTGCGGGTTGACACTATCAAAGATTGGTCTCAGGTAGCCGTGACAGGAGGCGAAACAAAACGACAAATTGGGATAGCATAACTATTCTATTCCGGGGCTGGTGGGAAGACATTTGTGTTCGCACGTTGAGCCGCGCCTCACACAATCTTCAGTAAGCATATGCACCCCGTGGAGTAGACTGGTCCCAATCTACAACAGTGATCCTTATTGCTTAAAGCCGTGGCTGTCTAAATCGTCAGACTAGGACCTTAGAGACTATATAGATAACAGGGATTGCAAATATTTATAGTCTAGTGTCTGTGCGACGGTGTCTGCCACGAACTGGGCTTCGTGGTTCAAAGGGCTGGCTTGCTTGGAGTATGGCACGATAGTTTTGGAAGCAAACATGTATCGGTGAGTAGGCTTAGTGAGTGAGAATTAGCCTTAGGTGTGCATCATCTTGTTTTTAGCTCTCTTTTAGGCACTAGTATTTCCGCATATATTTATCCGACCTCAACACACCGGGTTTTAAACGCAGTGCGGCGATCTTGGGCCCCGTTGTGGTCTGGCAGCAGGCTTCGTAAGTTTTTGCAAACCATACTTTGAATCGCTGGCCTTTCTTCAGTCAAAATAATTTTGAGACAAAAGGAAAGTACGCCGTTTTGCGCCCTACGGTTGGCACTTCAGAAAGAAATATAGGGGACTCCATAATACCCATGGATCAAATTGCTGCTCCTATGCTCGATGCTGACACCTCATTTGCGAAATGAAATGGATTCTTGAGCGATTTTGAATAAAAAACATTTCATTCTAAAATTCAACACATAGTACGAGCACGTTTACTGGAATGAAATCAAACTTGTACAGGACACTGTCTTAAAGGGAAATTTGGCACCTTAAAAGGCAACTTTGAGGCCTTTGAACACACCTACTGCTGAGGCCATAAATAGCCTGTTTTTTTGTCACGCCCGCGCAAAAAGTTTTTGTCTTCTTACATGCATACTTTTGTGTGCAAAGTCTTCTATAGTTACAGTACTACAGACGCTGCTTGGACGAATGCTCATCTTTAAATGAGATAATAGTGGGCCTGATGCGGTTGTGTCGTAGAGTTTGTCGAAAGCCCCTGGTTCCCCATATCTGTTGTCCCAAAACTACGTTTTTTGTGGAAAAACTAGCGATTCCTGAGCGGCGGCTTCTGGCGGGTCGCGAGGAGACAATAGAAGGGTCACGGCAAGCGTCTGATTTGCACTCTGGGAACACTTCAGTGCTCTGCAAAGGCGAGTTCCGACTAACAAACGTGATTTTTTGGATGCCTTTCAATATGAATATCTCAGCAATAAGTTTGGGTTTTTTTTTTTTTTTTGGGCTCCGCTTTTGGTGCGTCGTTAAACTCCAACAATTAACAATCTCAGCAATAACTAATCTGTAACTATTCAAAAATGTTTTATTTTAAAGTTCACAAAGAAAAGGGCCGTTTCATACAAAACTTCCCTCGTATAAGCTGGGCATTGATTTCAGAGAGCTGGCTTCAGGCCGGTTCCGTTTCGGACGCTTTTCGGCGCCAGCCTCGATCGCCGGCGGGCAGAACCGCCTGTAATTGACCACCACCGTTGATTATGAACAGGCTCCGTGTGTGCTGCCATCTCTCGGTCTGCTGGTCGCGGTAACGCCCGCTCCATCTCAGGCTCAGCCAAGCATTCAACAGCCAAATTTGACTGCTATCTGGAACATGCTGTTAGCCTGGAATGACCGTGTCAGCAACTACAGCCGCTTCTGTAGGCCGAGTGAATTAGTTGGGTAATCAAAAATTACAATTTCTCGCACTTGCAGTCTGGTATCCGGAGCTTTCGAGTGAGCTAACATGCCACCTTTCCTAGTTTCTTTAGTCATAAGCGGACGCAAAATTTGTTCTTGATTATATGTAGAGAAGGGGAAATCCTACATAGTGCACCTTGGTGACGTTTTTATTTCTTACCACATCTTTCCTCGTTTGAAGAAGTTCGGTGATTTTTGCCGGGGTTTTAAATGACTGGTCGCATCGGTCACGTGTTTACGAGAAGCTTACGATGGCTAAAATCGGAAACTTGGAAAAATCCTCATTTCAATATTCTTACGATGGCTTCAATGGCGATGGCACATTCTTAGGCCAAGCGCCTCACGAAACCTTCTGCGTGTATGGATAAAACCTAAAGTGTGTACAAGGCCGAAAATTGGGTGGGGTCGGGATCTGGGGATCTGAAACGACGACTGGAAATTAAATGACACTTGGGCTCCTGTAGATATGTAGAGGGAGGGTAGCAGCACCAATGCTTTGGTCCGTGGTGCCCATGAATGAGGTTTTGGCTGAGTCTGCCCGAGGGAGATCCTCCTTGATTGGTCAGGTGGCCACGAAGACTTATACGTTGACTTCCGAGGGGCGACGGGTACAGAAGTTACTTCAGACGGCACAGAGGTACAGCCTGCCGATAGGAGAAGCATGCATACCAACCCGCAAATAAAGAGCAATCAGCAGGTTCTCGACTGAGGGTCATTCCGCATACGCCACGGACCGAGTAGATCATATGACGGGAACACGGCATCAGCGTGGGTCTCGCGATAGAGGACACCCTCTGCTTTCCACAGCAGAGGCCAGTGCCGCACAGCGTCGGAGCCTGTTGGATTGTGTTCGTGAATGGGGCGCGTGTGATCTCCAGTGGGGCGCGTGTGAGCCGCCCCGGACGGCACCACGCGGCCACGTATGCGGCGCTGGCGGCGCGCGCCCATCTGTCGCGCGCCGATCGCGGTGCAGTGCGGCTTATAGCGGCGCGGCGCGGCCGTCCTGGCGCGGCACATCTGTCGTGAACACCGTTACAGCTGTCCTGGAGCCGCCGCTGCCGGCGGGCGCGTCAGCTGGCCGACCCCGCCCGACCTGAAGCACCTCAGGTGACGCAGAAACGATTTCCCGTCCCGTGTGAGGGAGGCTCTATGGCAGAGGCGCTGCAGGCGGTGGTCGTCGCGTGGCTCAGCAGGAGGGTGGCTCCGGTCACTAGCTAGGCTCTCCGTACCATGGGAAGCGTCACTGATCGGACAACCCCATTATCCCCAAACTGTTGGTGGATTGGCTTGGATTGACTGGAGAATGCGGGTAGATTTCAGTGCCGGCTCGTGGTTGATTGACTTCCTGATGCCCGGTTAAGGTCCTGAACCCTCGAATTACACCAATGCTGGGTATTTGAAATAGCAATGCCACGCTATGCACCATAGTTGAACTAGGTAATTGGTGGTTGACTGCATGGGTGTTTCGTTTGCTTAGTTTTCATACAGGCCTGCACGAGGTGAACTGTGCAACTGAAAGACTGTAAGACTAATACTTTTTTGAATTATGTGCATGTGCGTGACTTACACCAAATCTTGAGCTGTGCTTGTTTGAGCCAAAACAAATTTCTGGGAAGAATGGCATCATATGTCATTACGATTTCGGAAACTTTCTCTGCTCTTTCCATTGTTTCCAAAATTTATGTGAGAGGAGTTGGAAACTCTCGATTGGAGGGCGCACGCATGGAGCTTAATTTTGATAGGGCCTAGCCAGCAATGAGAGTTTGCAATCAAGACGAAATAACTTGGACACGGGCTTTCAGAGACAGCCAAGTTGGGGCTGCCTCACATTTTCATGTAAAACCAAAATTGCATTATGAATTGCTGCTGTGACAGTGATGCTTAATTACCTTACCCTCCCTCATTTTCCTGCCTAAAGGCGTCGTTCAGTTTCCGGTAAAACTTCCCTCAAGAGTGCTTCATAGCGTCTTTCTTTCTATGTAGATACAGTTTATATCTTTAATCTATACCTGTATATATATATATATATATAGATATATATATATATATATACATGTATTTACATACTTATATATTTAGATACAGTTTAGAGATGGCTCTGCAGGACAGGATGTCAGCAAAATATCTGTCAGAAGAGTATGTATTTATCTCAGTTTAGCATGGGTGCAAAATAACCATCGTAGTCGATTAGCCCTAAACGGCAGAAGACGATGAAAATGTGGGGGCGATTGCTTCAGTGATACAGTCTATGTTTATAGCTTACGTTACAGTCTATGCATCGGAATCGTGTAGACAATGATAATCAGTGTCACCCGTCAGATGCTCCCTTTAAAGTGATTTGTAAAGTCTGCAGCCCAGCCGCGCCAGCAGCCACAATAACTCACTTCAACAGATACCACGTCACAGAACGCACTCGCTCCACAGACCTGGTCATCTATCTGCTGAGTAAGCTCACTCAATATCTAGGTGAGCAGCTCAATCGGCCGTGGGCCCTACCTCTGCGATGGGGTTCCCGGCGTGTGCGCCAGCCGAGTCCTTGACGCTATCGTACCCACGCCTCACCCTACTGAGCCCATTCATTCGCCCGTCCGCCATCTGGCAACGCCTGCCGAAGCGCAGCCAGCCGGCACTCCAACACCCAAGCCGTTCCATTTCTACTAGAGGTTCCGCCGAGCCCAAACTCGTACTCGCAGCAAATAAGGTGCTCTGTCAGAGGGTTATTTTCCCGTCACCAGCCGGGGCCATTCCACAGTGACGTGGCGATAACTTACACGGGCTCATCTGGCCCCAAGGTACCTTTAACACAAGGTGGGTTCACGAGAAGCATGCGACCAAGCTGTGTAATGTCTGGGCTTTAAATATACAAATGAACTTACAAGCACTTATTGTATTTCTTCTAAAGCTCAGTCATCGATGAACATTAAAAAATGTAATAATCGATGGAACTTGCATTTATTTAGTTTTGATGCCTCTTATATCTATATTGATATGATGTGTTTTTAATTATTACGTCACTTATTCACGGGAAGTGAATCGTCTCTGCCAACGCTCTGCGGAATAGCCGCCACTAACTGCAAAATTCCTGTCGTATGGCTGTAATGTTCTGAAGTGAACTGATTCCTCCTTTGTAAATACCCCCAAAAACTTCAGCTTTGTCAAGGGAATCCCTCTTTTGCTTTACAGGGTGTTTCTCAAAGGTGAATAAAATGTTGAATGAATCCAAACTCGACAAATTAAGGGTCATTTACCAGAACGGAAAGGACCAAAGATATGTAGATTAGTGCTCAAAATATACATTTTACGCTCTTAGTCCCGGAGAAATATTTCCAAACTTAGTGAAAGTTTCAATGTTGAAGATAGGTAAAGGGATTTGCTTGCGCTCATATAACGTCGCAACATGGTGGCTCGTGATCAGGGGTTGATCTTACCCATACGTGTCATTCCCTTTCCTCCGGCACTTAAGTGATGTACTCATATAAAGTACGGACATGTTCTGTTCAGCTCCCAGGACTCGATCCTCCATGTCCGTAACACAATGTTTTATTTAAGACGTCTGATCTAGGCAAAGCCTGCAGATTGCACCCAAGGTGAAGGAGACAACACGCTGGATCCAGGAGTGCACAATACCGCTTTCCTCTCCCCACCTTAAGGTGCTGAAGCAGAGGTATTCCGCCCCACTCCCCTTCACATTTGGGTAAGGGCTTAACAGTGAAACTGTCCAGCAGGAACTGCAGCGTTTGTATTGCTGGCTTCATCAGTCTGTTCCTCTGATGCCATTGCCATTTGACCCACCTATCTCAATACTCGTCCAAATCCCCCTTCCCGATCCCTAAACCACAGTGTGCAATCCACCAGCGGCAGGTGGTCGCACCATCGCACCAGTGGGTTGGTCCCTGTTCATTCTGTGATTCAGCCATTTCCAAATGGCCAAAGTGCAGAAGCACACTGAAAGTAAATGTGTCCGGGTTTGACACCTACCTTAGCAAACCAGGCGCCCGTCTCGGGTGTCTGCTGGCAGAGTGGGTACTGCATCCGCGTCAACAAAACAGCATTCGGCGAGGAGCACGGCCGTCCTGAACATGTATCTGACGCTGTTTGAGTAACGGTCGAATGGAGGCCGCGACCTTTGCGTCCAACGCACGATCCTGCATAGACTACACGTGCACGTTCATGGGTGCCCACAAACCGACTGCCGCGTAGAAGAGTCTGGGCGTGCAGCTGAAACATTCCAGTCTCGCTAAGCTCCCTCAAGATAAACGCGGAACTCATTTCACTATGTAAGATTCGTCTCCGTTTCACCCTAGAGGCAGCTTTAAGAGAGAGGCCTTAATGTATGCGTGCCAATGAACTGGCATGTGGCTTGCGAAATGAATAACCTCCGGAAGTTTGAGAACTTCGTATCAGACTTTAATTATCAGGCAGAGAATTAACTAGCCATTGAATTAGCGGGTGTTTTTTAGGAATGGAAATATTCCGATTCGTGTATCTGGTCATGTATCAGGGATTTTTTCATGCAAATTGAGTACGATTTCTGGTCCCAGGTCCCTTCCTCAGCTGCCCTCCCATTGGTGCGCAGGCCTTTGGATTTACCTTGACTGGGGACCGGTGCCCAAGGATTATTATGCTCTTTGCAGAGGGTCATTATGTATCCTAACTTTATTCATTGAGCTAGAAACTAATCAAAATTGGATGGAGAAAACGAAAATGCAGTGTGAAGTGGTCAGACGTATGTACCCTTTCAGACCCTTTTTCAGACTCAGGCGGTCTGCTACTTAGGTTCGCCACCCCGCTCCATGCGGTCTCCAGATGGTAGCGGAGAAGTGGTAGCGATTTCGGTAACCAAAATGTAGCGGCTGGCCTACTCGAAATAATTCAAAACCTGTTCCTCTAACTTGTTAACGGGACTGTTACCCCCTCAAATGGGAAGATGGAGATTAAGGTTTTTCTGTCGTGAAAGCAAGAGAAGATTGCATAAATGTCTTGTTGGGTAATGGCGTGTGCATATCTTTTAATAAAACTGCTAATTTGGGTGTAAGGTACAGATAAGCAAAAATTATCCCTAACATTTATTTTAAAAATAATACAATACATTTTTGGTTAGCACTTTACGATCGCTTTATTATAAAGAGCGACAATAGAGGAGTAGCAGGATAACGGGAAGCGATTCGCGATTTTCAAAATGTAGAGCAAGAAGTGGTACCGGTTTCAGAAAGCCAAGGTAGCGAAAGTAGTGGCAGCGGTTTAAAAAGTTGGTAAGTGGGCCCACCTCCGCCCTCTTTCTTCTTTAGCTCCCAGGGAAAAAGTGTAGGTACCTTCTTCTCTTGTCAACTGCTTGTGCTTAGGTCGAAAAATTCGGATCGAATATTGGGGCAACTAGTCATAAGGTCCAAATTAAAGATATCATACAAAAAGTAAAAACACATGTTTTTCCATATTTTAAAGATCACGTAAAATGAAAAAATCCGGTCATTCACGATCATGACGGTGGCAATTTTCACTACGTACATTTCGCGCAGGCTTCATCAGTGTTGCACCAATAAATAGACGCTCACCTATCTCCGCGATTACCTCACCACTCATCAGTAGCTGACGGTGCCTGCTGCAAGGATCGAGCACAAATCACCAGCAGCGGCTCCTGCTTCCCAGCGCGGCAGCGCGCGCGACCTTTCGGCCAAACATTGTTCCAGCCTGTATCTGCGACAATGCCGCGCCAGTGTTCTCGCCGGCGACGCAGCAGCACATTATCACCGGGCCAGTCTCGCCGGGCTAGCGGTGTGGCCGTCGTCTCCGGCGGCCGTTCCCAGGCGGCGACGACAGCCGCGCCAGATGGCGTCCGGCCCCGCCGCCGACGACGACGCCCGCCGCTGCCTCGGCGGCCGCACATTTGGTGGTGCCAAATTATGCAGCGAAAATTGTCGGCCAATGCAGGTTATTGCTAATGCATTGGTTCGGTGCTTTCGGTTGCGGTGTGCTGTGGCGTGCGGTGTTGTGACGTTATGATAGATTCTTGTGGTGTGCATTGTTGCACAGTGTGCGGCGTGTCGCGTTCCAGGATCCTGTGGCGCGCAATACTGTTGCTCATATCATCATCATCTAATAATTTCTGCTTCGTGTGTGTCTTGACGGAACTGTTTCTCGGGTTGTGTTTTACGGTAGCGCCGCCCGGAGAATCTCGGGTAGCGCTGACATCACACGTCGTGGCCGTAACGTTCCGCGGCATCAATCACGTCATACGTCTGATAGCTGCAGCCGACGTGTACCGCTGTTTCAATTATCAGAAAACAAAATGGGCTGACGGACGATAGCTGGGGTAGGTGGGAGACTGGGGATTTTAACTCTCCACAGTGGGAGTGTTCGAACCAAGCCTGGGGAGTCGGCCGTCAGATTCGGGACCGATTTCTAGTGATATTTGCACACAAAGAGCACTTCCGGTGTTTATTCTTAATATGGGTAGGCTTGTCAGCCGGAAATTTGCAACGCCAAGTTAAGAGCTCAGCTATATTATATGTAACCTATCCAAATCTGGAGTAGACGTCAACTCAGTATTTGTTCGGGTTGTCTTCAGACGTAAGCTCATCAGCTTCGGGTTACTAGAAATTTGTCTGAGCTGAACATTTTCCAACGTTTGTTGGCTCTATTGAGCACCAAATTCAGATTACAACAACTCTTTATTTTTGCATTTTCGTCCCGATTAGTTTGGCTGCTCTCGGTCGACTGTGCTCCGCTGGTAACACTTCCACTCGATTTGCCAATTCAAAGAAAGAAGTGCAGCTCATTCTGTTCCTGCTTGGGACTAAGTGTTCCTGATCGTTCTCGCTGCTGTCCCAAAAATATTAGTCTCGGTTCGTTTCCAGGTCAGGTATTCAGGTTAGATCTAGTGAACTCACCTCGGAGGGTGTCCAGCTTACAGGACTAAGCGAAGGCTTAGATTAACTAGTCATAAGCGAAAGCTTCATATCACATAATAGGCAAAGTGATACGGCATAGCCTGCGACGGACTATGCGATAACACTACCAAACTATTGCATTTGTCCCAGAGCAGACCACATGCTAGCTAACTGAAGCGCCTTACTGCGTTCTTTCTCAGAGCAAACTACAGGTCAGCGTAACTGGATCGTCTTCTACCGCGTTGGATCTCAGAGAAGACCAAAAGTCAGCTAGCGCCTTCTAGCTGGGGCTTCTTCTGATGCGTTTTGTCTGAGACCACAGGCCAGCTAGCCGGAACCTCTTCTGCTCCATCCAATCTCTAACTACACTAGCTACAGGTAGCTACCCTAGTAAACTACAGGCTAGCCATCTGGCGTGTCTTCTGTTGCATCCTGTATTGGAGCAGACCAAAGGACAGCTAACTGGAGCGCCTTCCACTGCATTCTGTATCATTCTGAGTAAACCACAGGCTAGCAAGCTCCTGCTGGGTACAAGTATAGAGCAAACTACAGGCAAACAACTGGGTGGGCACAGATTTGTTCCAGAGCATGCTACAGGCTAGCTGGGTGGAGCGTCTTCCGCTGCGTTCTGTCCCAGAGCCAACCACAGACTAGCTAGGTGGAGTGTCTTCTGCTGGGTTCTGTTCCAGAGCAGAGCACAGGCTTGCTAGGTGGAGCGTCTTCCGCTGCGTCCTATGTCAGAGCAAAGTACAGGCTAACTAGCTGGAGCGTCTTCTGCTGGGCTCTGTTCCAGAGCAGAGCACAGACTGGCTTGGGTGTCTTCTGCTGGGTTCTGTTCCAGAGCAGAGCACAGGCTGGCTATCTGAAGTGTCTTGCTGTCATTGTCTGCCTGATGACGGCCCACCTGACCGTCACAGTCACGCGAGATGCCGACAGATGCGACGTCCAGCTACAGCCAGGTGTCATCTAAATGGCCTTACACGCTGCCGCCCGTCTCTGTTGATGGACATTATAACTCCTGCTGTGAGGGCCCAGAGAATTCGTGCCCAGTCTAAGGGAAGCAATCGCTGGTGCATCGGGATCTCCATAACCTAGCAAGCTCGTTTTGGGTCATCCCAGTGACGGTTGGATACTCGCGGAACTACTTTCGTTGCAAGCTTCAAGCAATTCGGGCAGTAATCACTCTGCCAATGGAGGTTGAAAGATTGGACCCAGGCCGTACCGGAGGCACCTTACACCCCACCCCCTGCCATATGGCCCCGGCATTTGGTGCATCGATAAGCCCCACACCCGACCTCCTAGGTGTCGGGACACTGAGGAAAACGGGGCCAATAAGTTGCAGCATGTTGCTGGTGACATGGATCCTCTGATGGTATGCAATTCTTGTCTTAGAATTGGTGATCTTAAGAGGTCACATCACGGCCCAAACGCGCTGAAATCAGGTAAAATAAGCCATGGTGCGCTTTTGCGCTATCTTTTAGTAGTAAAACATCACAGAAGAGTGTTTTGAAACATTTGCGACGTTTTCCATGTGCAGTGAAATGCCTGAAATATTTAGGTATAAATTAACAAATGAATTTTGCAACCCAATATAACCCAACGGGCTTTGATTGCTCCGAAAACGCGAGCAACTGGAGTATCAGTAAAACAGCTGACAATTAGCTTGAATGTTCCTGCATGCACAGTCGCATGTCAGATAGCATTGCAGATCACTGACCCTGACATACCTCGGAACGTCATTAGTCAATAAAGCCAGCCCACGGTCATCCATATGTTCAGGAACGGAGGATAGCAGCATCCAGAAACAGGTGTCAGGTGGTGGTGGCAAAGATCACTTAAGGTCAGTAGCCTTATTGTTTCATGGACAGTAATCATATGACTGCTAACCTTGGGTGACCTTTAGCTTAACAAACTTTTAAAGGCATAACAGCTTGGTGGCTGACTAACGATAACTTGCATATTTTCATTCATCCCCCAGGTCTTAGTGTAGTTATGTTTATCTCACTGCGAACGCTGAACTCCGGCACAAAGGAGATATCGTACAGGGAAGCTTCTATACCTATACCACACGGCTGCCTCAGTTCAAATAAAAAAGTAACGGCGTCCCCCCCTAACACTTGCACCTAGGCAGTTTGGTTTCGCCCACCTGCGCCATTTGCGGGGTGCTTGTGGTCATCAGCGTGATCCTTTTTGGGAATATGATGCGTGATACTGATAAAATAACAACATAGGTTGAAATCCTTTAGAATTCGAATTTATCAAAATATGTATTTTTATCTTATTTACCATATCATTTTATGTATTTTTATTTAATGAATGAATGTATTTTAGACGTTCTATTGAACTTCTAAAAACATTATCTTTATCATATTATCTAAGTTACTTTCGAAAATCTTGCCGATATCGCAATCTTCGTCACCGAAAAATTTACTGGCATGTTTTAATAGAAGTCGGAGTGTGGATATCGCCTGGCCAACACTGTGATCTGGGATAGAATGCTTCATAGGCTGGATTTCCAAACAGATGTCCGCACACGGCACACATGGTGGATCGGACTAGCCTGGACTTGATGTGCTGGAGAGTTTGGATAGGCTCGGATCCGGATTTGAATTCTCGTATGTCAATTTACTCCTATTCTTTTAATCGGATCTGTGTTGACAATCCTGGTATAGAAACGAACTGGTTTAAACCAGTCCTTGGATCTGTCATGGAAGCCTTGGATGCGGATCGGAATAGATTTGAATTTTCTTTGTCTATGACGCACTCTCGTTTAGGTGCAGAATTAGAACGATGTGCGATTGGTCAGCAAATCACGTAGCATTATATGTAAATCGCCAGCGATGACGGCTGTGATACTGGTCTCAAATGTAATGTCGTTTTGACACGTCAGTTTTGCATAGGAGTGGTTGGCAGACGCTGCCCACGTCCAGAACGATACCATCTGCGGCATACTCCACGTGCATCATATGTGTCTGAAAGTCCCAAAGTACCTCCGAGTGAGTTTTCTCGGCGTTCCGCTGCACGAACAGTTTAACTAGCCGCGAATTCCGAACGAGGTCAGTGGAGCTCTGCCGTGCAGTTAACGCACATAGTTGTTACACCAGCGGTGGCCAGCGCAGGCCGTTATCATTAATACCGTGTCTCCATTATCCCACGCCCAATAGCTGGTGGCAGCGGCGGCAGGCTGCAGCCACCAGATAAGTGGTCAGCGGTGATGGCCGAGTCCTCACCCCCGGACAGCTGGTGGCAGCGGCGGCAGGCTGCAGCCACCAGATAAGTGGTCAGTGGTGATGGCCGAGTCCTCACCCCGGACAGCTGGTGGCAGCGGCGGCAGGCTGCAGCCACCAGATAAGTGGTCAGCGGTGATGGCCGAGTCCTCACCCCGGACAGCTGGTGGCAGCGGCGGCAGGCTGCAGCCACCAGATAAGTGGTCAGCGGTGACTGGTCATGGCCGAGTCTTCACCCCTGGACAGCTGACCCAGTGTGGTGCTGGCATCACACTGGCCAGGCCAGACTGAGGATTATCACTTCTTTTCACTGCGGCCTGATTTTTTTACAAGTAATTTCACGCGTAATTTAGCTAAGTTGTCAGCGGGTCCTTAAGAAGAAGTGTGGGATTGCTTCCGAGTGTTTGGCTGTGCGTTTTTCTCTAAGCTTTGGAACTTGCTTTTAACCACACGGGAGAACATTTTCTGCTGTTCTTGATAGTCAAGCAGATTTCGCCACCAGAGTCTTTTTTTCAAGTTTCACGAACTGGCTTGATAGTCAAGTCAGTTCGCCACCGGAGTCTTTGTAACCTGGTTTGATTAGGAATTGCAATGCCTAAAACTTGAGCGCATGCATCTCGTTGGAATACGTTACCAATTTGCAGATTATGTGGATATCGTCAAACTTCTACGGTGCCTTATTTGTAATTTCTTGCAAATCACATGTTTTACAAGTGCTCTCGGATAAATGCAGGTTTCAATCAGATATCCTCGCCCTAGTGTATGTGTGTGGTGGTGTTTCAACACCCCTCGTTTTTTCTGAAGTAGCCAGGAAACGGCGACGCGGAGCGCCATCGTATTCTTGATCATTTTCGACGCACCTTATTGTTGATCATGCATGCGGCTTTTCTAAAAATTTTAGGGCTGAGTCATCTCAGGTCAGGTAACCTGGGCAAGTCAAGTAACTGCACCTCCAAAGTGGTATCAGTGAGAAGATATGTTATTTATTGATCTGATATATATATATATATATATATATGTGGGGTTATCACAGACATAATGTGATATAGGTGAACACAAGAAATTTATTTAAGTTATATTTAATTTACATAATTTAAATTAAATTAAAATTGTAAAATTAAATAAAACTTAAATATAATATAACTTATATATAATATAATATAAATAAATATAACTTAAATAAATTTCTGTGTGTTCACCTATATCACATATATATATATATATATATATATATATATATATATATATATCATAATGAGCTCTCGAGTTTCTATCACAAACTGTTTATCGATGACCTAGGGTCAGGTACCTGTCCATTGGAAATGGAAAGGTGTCTTAGGCTGTTCCCCGGGATCAAGTTGAAATCTTTGACTGATGACTTCTGAGATGTCATCTGGGACTACTTAAGCACGTTTTTAGACTCGGGTCAATATTGTTAAAAGGAATAATGATGCATCTTTTATTATGATGTTTTGTTTTTATATTGTCATTGTCAATCCATTGATATTCACAATGACAAATTAGGTCAAAGAGTGACCTTGACTTGCCCTTGAGACTGGTAATTCTTGGTTGTTGACCTAGTGTATTCATGTGAGTCCTGCTAACTCAACATAGAAATACTTTTCACTTAATTTGCTGGAACATGATGAATCTAATAATCTACGTTCCCAAATGATATATGATTAAGCGTTCTGAAAGTGTTCTTACGCAGAACACTTGCAAATTGTTTATTCTGTTCCATATGATCTGAAACTCTGTCGACTGCAAGGATATGGATACGAACGAAAATTTAGTGCAAAAATCACCTACTGATTGCATTTAGCATGTTTCTTTGTGGTGAAACCTGCTGAATGCAATCGCTTTCCATTTGATACGTTCCCGGTTCAGCGCTTGGCGACATCTCGCATCTACGTGGCGTTATTCCGCGGCGGCTCAGCCCAGCCCCAGCTGGCCGGGTCCTGCGGCCGCCTCACTGACCAGGTGATGAAGACCATGCCTACCCGTGGCGGGAGCCGGGAGCGCCGGCATCCGGCGGTACACCGACCGCACTGTATCCGTTCCACTCTCCAGAGCCGCGGACATCATCTCCTGCGGCCGTCTCTCGCGCCTCCATGTGGCTGCGTGTACTGGCCCCAATCTCGTCTCCAGCCCATCGCGTGCCATAATCGTTCACAGCGTTAGTGTTATTTAGTGGTCATTTGCGTAGTTTCTTAGGCTGTATGCTATCTTAAATCAGCAGAAGACCACACGGAGACTTAATCAATAGTTTGCAGAGGAGTTCTGTGCTACCACAGCCCAGCAGCAGCGGGCGAGGGGCCCACACCCGGCACTGTTTTGTCACCACCCCTCGGCAGCGCGTGCGGCGGCGTCACGCCGCCGTAACGCGCCCACTGAGCCGCGGTGCGGCGTCACACAAACAGGACGTGACGCTCAGATTAATTCTACCCGTGCGGGGTGTCCGAGCGGAGAGGAGACAGATAGAGAGAGAGAGAGAGAGAGAGAGAGAGAGAGAGAGAGAGAGATAGAGAGAGAGAGATGTAGCCTCACCACCGGAACTCATCTGTGTGCCCTAGATCTACACCGAACTGTCGCATGCTTTAGGATTCCGACCGTACATAAATGGAGTTTTAACCCTCGCCCCACCGGGGGGCCATCGATGGCCCCCCTAAGGTTTTTCCGGGATAGCAGAAAAACGACGAGGCGCAGCACCGCGGTTGAGGGCTCTACCTCTCACTGCATCATTTTCCCATCATCCCTGAAATTTTTTACCCCGGGTCAACCAAGGTCAGGTCACCAGACGAGGTCAACCAAGGTCACCTCACTTCACCTTTAGAGCTCTGTAAGAGCTACATTTCAAAGTCGATGGATTTGAAACTTCCTACACTTCATGACCCCTCCAGGGTCTACAAGGTGTATATCCGGGATTTTTCGATTTCGTGCCCTGAGGTCAGGTCACGAGGCGACCTCTCCTATTGGAAAAGCATGGGGAAAAGCTATTTCATGATATAAAAGCCACAAAATGATTGCAAATACTCAGACTGCTCAGAACAGCGTTTTTGGACACCCTTTCACGGATCCCAGGGGTCATATTTGCCCTTTGACTTTTCCAAGGTCATCCAAGGTCACCAGAGGTCAAAAACAGTATTTTGACAATAACTTTTGACCTAATTGAGCTAGAGCGGTGAAACAAACACCATCGTGTTTGTCTTGTCACTGGCGTTCATTTGATATACAGCAAGGTCACTTTTTGACCTTTCGTGACCTCAGGTCATATTAGGTCACGAGGTGACCTCTGGTGGTCAAACCACTGGCGGGAGGTCTTTACGTTCCACATGGCGGAAAAAGTACTGGCAATTTGCTATCAAATGTACTTTACCAGGCCTCAATAGCTCTAATGACATAAGAGTTATGCCCAGTTTGCTTAATCATTGCATATTTGAGTGAAAATAGCCGATCTTGACCTAATTTGACCTCTGGTGGTCAAACCATTGACCTGAGCACTAAAACATGCGAAGTAATTTCTTACTGAATTCACGCGAGCTTTCTATTGCACTTTGCAGATTTGCGCTAACGCCCATATTTTCGGAGTTAGAGGGGGCCATCGATGGCCCCCGGTGGGGCGAAGGTGGCGCCGGACCCCCCGGTGGGGCGCGGGTTAAAGCTGAAAATGAGGATTTGGTAACAGAATGAAGACATTTTGTAATAAGAAGTCATTTCTTCCGGGCTATGATGTGCTATTGAAGTTTGCAGGTAAACCCGACACATCACTGTAGTCACGCATTCCGATGAATCCAGGGGGAGGAGGCAACAAACATTCTTCCAAATTTCCGGATTTTCCCGATCACTATCTTGTGCCCCGTCGCCCCTCCCCTCCAAACAACCGGTATAGGTCCGCCCCTGTTCATCCCTGAGTGTTTTCCAGGGCCCGGCACAACGATCCGGTTCGGCACTTCACCGTAGCCTTCTTGTTTGTGTGGGAACAGATATCCCCTCACCGTGAAATTTGCAGTCTTCCTGGTAATATTACACTGCAAGAGGCAGGCCATGCTCTTAGAGTCTGGTTTAGATCTTGTATTCTCTTCTAGTGTATACAGTTCGGAATTTGATCGATTCCTTAGGTTCAGAAAATATGAAGATTTTTAGGTCTCAAAGGAGGGTCCTTAAAGAACTTTTCGGGAAGCATTACTTTTAATGCAATACAGGCCTCGAAGTATTTAATGTATAAAAAACCGGATTGAGTTTTTAAGTGATTTCAGGCCTGGAATCCATGCTTAAGCCCATGGATTTCATCAAAGGAAAAGGGTTGAATGGATATCGGGGCCAAGTTTCGAAATACTAGGCCCCTCCCCATCGCTTTTTAACCTTTTTCAATAATAATGTGCTACAAGCAGGAATTTTTCAGGGCTTCGTGTATCTTTCATTGTTTGTTTGCCATATAGTTCTAAGAGCTGAATTGATGTTTCCCGATCATGTGTATCTTTGTTTTACTTAACCCCACCTTAGAATGTCTCTGATCCACCTTCGCTCCTGACGAAGACTTTCGAAAAGGAATGGGAAAACCTTAAGCGCATGGGTGGACCGGGGGGGGTTAGCGAGTCAGGTACCCCTGGTTTTTGGGTCTCCCATAGGCTTTGCATGGGGTTTGTATTGCCGTGCCAGCGTTAGCCCATCCAGACCGCCCCCCCTTGGGTCGAGAAGAGATCTTCAGCCTTGCTTAAGTGTATTGTAAATTGGCTCTAGAACCCATCTTCTGCGGCTGTTAGCTTAGTGGAGGCTAGCAAACCAAAACAGAGACAAGTACGTGAAACGAAAATTGTGGACACACACTCAATTTCGTAAAAGTAGGCTCACGTACTGGCACGGAACATTGGCTGTTGTGCCAATGTAGCTTATCGGACCTCAGTACAGCTCATTGTTAGCTGCGCTGATGGATGCAAGCAGTGCGCAGTGCTCTGTACGTGCACTGTCCCGGCGGCGACGGGCTGCGTCGTGGGAAGCCTGCTGCTGAACGTGCCAGATCGTTAAACCCAAACACTTGTTATTATTATTATGTAGGGAGGAGGGTTTGAAACGTCCTTGTTTTACCCCTCGGCATGTGTAATTCTTTAATGGCAGGTCAGCTTTCCGGCTCTTTTTAGATCACCATTTGACCAGCTGAAATCGCATGCCCAGTCATGCACGAAGAAAATGACCGCCAGTGGAGTGGGTCGGTGCTTGTTCTCATTTTCCTGTCTTTAACGTGTTTACTGTCTTAACTTTACGATCTGGTCATTTTTCATGGAATGGAGAATATACTCACCCCTCGTTTATGCCTTGCAATATATATATGCATTTTATTATCGCACTGGGGATTCAATGACAGTTGACTTGAAACTATGACTCAGCCTGTTGCTCTCATATGCAAACAAATAAATAAGAGAATGTTGGGCCCAAAGGGGGTCGCCTCTACCTCCTGTCCCCGGAAGATCTACCTTGATTTGTCACTCTTATCTAAATAAAATGTAACCAAAGGCAAACTAAACACCGTCTTATTATAATGACATATGCAGGTCATATAATAACGGCACTGGAGGAATTCCAGTCTGACACTGAAGCCAGCAGTCATGAGGACTGTGACTGATTTCATAACTGCAGGTGGCGCGGTGCACGTGAACCTTAAGAAGCGCGCGCATCTCCTTACCACACGCCTGCTACAGCAGCGAGCCCGGGGGCGGGTGAAGAGCCAGCGGTGACTTGATGTATTGTCGCAGGCGGCTGGCCTGCCAGCTGTCGATCACGACGCCGCTGGCGAGCGCGCGCAGCTGCTGCGCGTCGGCTGGCCCCGCCACAGGCCCAATCAATGAGAAAGTGCGGAGACGCGCGAAAGCTGGCCACATTTCTTGATATAAAAAATGGACCGGCGACGAGCATTGTATCGTTTTTGCCGAGTTCTACATGTCAGCCGTGTAACGAATTGTTCGATAGCTGTGCGCCAGCCATGTTGAGATTCGTCGGAGGAAATACAAAAGAAATACCTGGATTTTTTTGTAACCATCCGAAATGTAACTGATTTTGAGATTTGAGTGCGTCAGGCTGGTTGGATTTATTGGTATTTATTTTTCTAGCTCGTTTGACGCTTCCTGTTCGATAATTTCTATTTTAATAATCTGGGACCTCCGTTATCTTGTGTTTCCTTCTCGACACGCTCTTTCAAATTGTTCTTTCAGGTCAAAACCCATTATACAAGTGGAACACTCCCTTGGGGGCTTATAGGTCGGCATTTTGCCGTGAGATGGATGACTGAAATGAAGATTTCGGGCAAAATATCTGCTGGAAAGCTCTCTGAGCTCAAATTTTATCTCGATTCTTTCAATGTTAGATTGCTTGTCTCAGTGCCGAGTTCAGCTCCTGGCTTATTATTTCCAGTTTGTGTGTTTGGAGCCGATTCAGTGATCTCAGTCTGACTCCTCGGCCCTGGTCCGCCATGGCCGCTCCTCTGTGGGCTCCCAGCGACGGCTCCTGCGCCATCTGCCGCGCCGCTGTCGTCTGAGACGATACTGACGCAGCTGACGTCACGCCGGCGCCGAGCTGTAATTGTTTGTGCAAAAATGGCGCTTTCACCGGTCTGCTAATGGCGGCCACCTTGTGTGGTGGGATACCGTTGTCGGGGCCGTCGGTGACTCCGTTATTGAGTGTCGGCCGGCCGGGGCAGCGGCGCTGTCGTTTGGTACTGGTTTAGCCACCGGGAGCGGGACTGGAGTCATCTCGGGTGTCAGAGATGGCTCCGGTGTAAATTAATGACTGCAGTCTAAAGCTAGGACAATGAACTGGTTCTGGTGGATCTCCAATTCATCGGTGCCTCCAACAGTCTGGAAGGAACTCTCTGTCATAAACTTAATGACTTTTACTATACTTCAGGGAGTCTCAAGCAGCAATAGGTATCTATATAACTGACATTCGCAAGTGGTGGTGCCTTTCTTCTTCTCTGTCAGAGGTTATGGCTTATACTTGAAACCCAGCTTCTGAGAAAGAGTTTCTCAAATGCGGAATTTGTTTTTTTCTGACCTAACACCAATGTTCATTCGAATGACTGACAAAATGACACTTCTGAAAATGACGAGTCAGAATTGTTATGTGCTCCGACCTCCGTTGCCCATTCCACGCCGATTTCATCTTTTGCCTGTTTTCAGAATTACGTGGCGGGTAGATGTGTGCAGAAAAGCCTTATAACTTAACAACCGTTATCTTTACAAGAGGAATTACGAAGTGCCCAGAAATTGAAATGTGGCTGAAACCAGTCAAGGTTAATTCAGCCCGGACAATGTCCAACACTAATTTGTAGTTAGAATCCAGCCGGATGTAAAAAGTCTATACGTGCAGTGAAAGAGGTTCATAAAATCCCCTTATCTTTTTTCAGACGTGCCTGGCAAATGTTAACTGCCTATATTTGAGAGAATTGGTGAGTGCGCCGAAAGCTGAAATGATTTTGAAAATGGGTGGGCACCTAATTTTTAACTTATAGACTGTTAAAGTTAAAACCAATGCACACTTATGACAATATTTGGCAATCTTTTCCCGATGGCCTTAATTTAACATTTGACCCGAAAAGGTAAAATCAGGCAATTTTAAATATGGCTATGTTGATTTGCTTGCATGTCCATGTGACACTCATATTGGTGATGCTACTTATGGTTCAAAAGTATACAAATTGACACTTTAGAGGTATGTTCACTTGAATATATAAAAAGGGCCATTAACAGTTATGCCCTCAGATTGATTGGAAGGGGTCGTGTCATATAACCTGCGTTGACACTAGTGGTGATATTTGCCAGCCCAGCTGACCGGCCAACATGCATGGTGCTGGGGTTGACTGGGGGAGAGGGATACAGCACGAATAATCGCTGTTTTCTTTTGGACCAGGCTCCCATCGTTTTAGAACACGAAATCTAGTAATGTCTTAAAATGCGTTTTTTCTGCCAAGCGCGCCAAGCAATATGGCCTCTGGACTTTAAAGGCAACACTGAATTTTGTGTTCTAAAAAAAAGGGAAGTTGAACCCTCCTCCCCTCCAAAAGAAAAACACCAGCTATTTGTACTGAAAAACAATGTTCCAGTTCGCCCCTCCCCAAAAAAAAAAGATTCAGCCCTGGTTGCGTGCATGTTGGTCGACTTCTGTTGAGCGTGGGAATCGGCCAATGCTATTGTGTATTATTGTATATCCTCTTCCGTTACCCGCATTAAGTTGAAAATCGAGTCCTCAGCATACGCGTCGGAACAGGGGCCTGGGGGCCTGGCCCCCACTTTTGGCCAAAAATTCCTGATCTCAGTCAAAATGAGAGACAACCGGACATTCTTATATCCAGCCGCTGCGGAATGCAGCGAGGAGCCCAAATTGAACAGTTTTTGGTCCTGATGTTGAAAGTTTTTGTCAGCATCAGGTTGAAGTTTGGCTGGCCCCCCACTTTTGCCGGTGGCGACACTTATGGTCCTCAGAACTATGTAAGGTCATCTGAGGTTATTCAATCGAGCTATAATGTTTTGGTCCATAACTTCATACTACATTGAGATAGGGTTATCATTTTGAATGAATATGCATTTTTCCTGGTCATGTTTAGAGTTGGACCTCTTCGGGTCGTTTCATGGATCATTCCATATGTCATGACCGAAGGACTTCAATGATGCCTGAATGTCTAATATAACCGTGCTCAGTCATATTCTCGGAGAGAAAGTCTGCGACGCCTTTTTTAGTCCCATGCCTTTAGCCTCTGCTGACCTAAGCGTTGACCCAACCCAAACTTTACCCATATCATTCATATTTTTGTCAAGAGCTTTTGAGTGGCGCCAAAACAGATTTCTTTGTGCAACGAGCAGAGATATGAGAGGAAAATCCACCTCCTCCATTAGCGGGGCGCGTGATGGCAGGGCTCTAGCCGGGTGCTAGTTATGTAAAACATTTTGTGATGGTGGAGAAATTGAAAGAGATTCCCTATCAAGAGGCACGAAATTTCCTCTTAACGCTCATACTAATTAGAGTGATTATATATCCGGGCATAGCATTTGCTTAAGATCTCAATGAAACAGATCCCTGAAAAAAATTTGGCCATTTTATGAGCAACTACCGCGAAATCAATCCCAGATTTGGGAGATATACGAATTCAAGCCTTTTGAAATTGATCACTGAAAACCAGTGGAGAACCCGTAGATTTCTTGCACTTGACTTGCACCATATCAATAATCGGACAGCAAATTTTAAGACCTGTCAGGGTTCTCAACGAGACTGATAGGGTTTCTCATATCGAGACGTGATGCGCTTCTTTACGTTCTTCGGTGAAACGTATTTCATTTCTTTCAGGAGAATTCAAACAGTTCTCAGCTGTCTTAAGAATATTCTGTGAGTACCCTTTCCGGTTTTTAGAGTTTTCTAGAAGAAGCCGTATCCATCTTTCAAGAAGTAATAGATTCTCGAAATTTTCACGCTGCGTCTACTCTGAGAACGACTACCTTTCTTCTTGAAGACGTGCTAATATTCTTTCATATGGTGCTTAAAGGAGGAATACCGCTAGCTTCACGTAAATTATCCGCTTATTCGTAGCACTTACCAATAAGGTCTAGGGCCGGATGTCAAGTCACATTTTTGATAAGCTCCACTGTTGTGGTGGAGCATAATCAGAAACATGACCTCGTGTTTTAGTCTCGGCCAAATTGTTAAGCACTTAGAAAAAAACGGATAATTCACACAGAACTGAAGCTGAAAATGGGCATACGTAACCGTGACTTCTCCAAAAGAATGGGATGCCAAAGAAGTGAAACTGGTGTGGTGAGGCATGGAAAATCACGCCAAGGTTAATACAATGTACTGATGTTCAATCAAATATTTATAGACTCATAAAGATTCACTTGGCGACAAAACAACACAATGCGTTTTCTTTATATTGTAACACAAACGGATCAAAATTGTTATGATGTGGCCTGCAAACAGTGAAGGCACATGACGTCAGTAGGGAGGTCGAACGCCCCTATAAAGGGAGCATAACTAATGATCAGCCCCTTATGTCTGCAGATAAAAGAAGATATCTGTTCACAAACGCACAGGGCTTTGCGTGAAGCCCACTCACGTCCAGAATCTCCTCTAAAAGCTGCTGATCTCCGAGGACTAGGCTGACCACCTCGATTTTCAGCTTTGACGAACCACCAACCCAGCAGTCCCGAGCAGGCTTTTGATGGCCGCCACTTGTTCTGCCTCTGAAAAAGGTAATGAGTCGGCTCAAAACACGCGAAAAATGGACCAAAAACACCCAAACGTTTGAGTTAATGTAGCAGATCCAAGACTTCATTTGAGAGGGGGGTGTGGGGGCTTGGAGCCTGCCCCACCAGCACCTCGGACAGCGTCCAGCTATGCATTTACTATTGCGGCTCGGACATTTCTAAAGAGCAGGCCTCTTGGATCCGCCACTGGTCTGTTCTATTTGAGCATTAAAATGCCGGTTCATAAGCTATATTCTACCAGCTTTATTTTTAAGATATATCAGAGAAATATGAGGGATGCATAGACCGATCTATGGGACAAAGAGACTTTTTAAAGACTTTTGCCACCACTTCGCCCAACCGACTATCGATGCCCCCTGAGAGACACTTTCTGAAAGGTCAAGGGGGCCCCCATAAATGTTGCTTCCTTCCCGGGAAGCAAGAATAAGCGTTATCGCGGTCGGATTTGGCGCCCAACGGATATATTTTTTCCGCCCCTGGCATTGGCGTCCCCCAGGTCTGGATGACGCCCTGAACATGTGTCTCTCCCTTGATCGGAAATTCAAGATCTGCCTATGGACGGATGGACAAAACAACCCTCCCCCTTCCCAAACCCCGCCCTTCACAGGAAGACGGAAAAGTCAACCTAACTGCACATCGCCAGTGGATTCCGTGACCCTTCTTCAAAACGCAAAGCGTTTTGTTTTTTGTTCTTCAGAAACACTACGTTTTTTTAATTTTTTCCAGGGCTGACCCCATCCAAACGTTTTGCCAGGTCTGCCACAAAGGGTCGGTGGTACCACAGTTTTGTACAAAGATGCAAATTTTCCATAGGCCAGTAGCCACATTTAGTTACCATACACGACAGTTGTTACCAATTAACAAAGTGCCGTCACACTTACCTTAACAAAACAGGCGCCAGATGCTCCACTTCTCAACTCCCGAAGCTTCCCACTGCAAATGAACCATCCGCTGTCGCGTCGTTGTGTTGCCATGGCGACGCAGCCCAGCAGCGTCACGCACGCGCACAATCAGCTGAAACCATTCCCGAGAAGTAGTTCGAGAACGCTATCCCTTCTTTGCGTTCTTTACGAAGAAACGAAAATCGATTTATTTGAGTGCCGGCGCTCGCGTGTTCTCTTGCATGAGAACGGTCCCAATGGGTTCTCATCCGAAAGAAACGTGGGACTTCTTACACTTTCCCGCCAAAATTCAAAGAACTCAATGAGGTATTGGGATAGAACAGGGAGACACCACTGGCTTCTAATGGGAGAAGTTTGTGGCAAAGTTCTCCTGAGCGGTTTTGAGTGATGCATTCGATGATTTGTCTGCCGATTGTGTATCAACTCGACCGGTCCTATGCACAATTGCAATGATCTGCCATGCTCCATATACATCGTGGACTGTGGTTCTATTAGTGCCCGACATTGGCAGCTTGGTCAGCTCCTGTCTGTTGCAGTCAATCCAGAACACCTCTAGCCGTGTCTGAATACACCCCGTCCGGGTGACGTGTGGTGTGCCGTTGATGCTCATTGAGTCTGATACCTATCCATTATTCATCGAAATCGTTGACGCTTCCACCGCTGGTTAATCGACCTTCACTATGTTCCACTGAAGTCGCTCCTCAAACTCTTGCCTGCTTTTATCAGCGGTGGGGTGCAATTTATTATCTGAAGCTGTCCGAGACGGTGTTGGAATGTCTCCCACGTCCAACACCGTTACCTGTCTGCTCCTCTTCAGAGAGCCTCGTCCTGCGACAGGTTTGTCGCGGCTTCCCATGGTTGATGGTCCAGCACCTGCGCGGCACTTTCCAATGGCCAGCAAGTGACGGCGACGTTCTGACGGTGTCCATTGCCCTTGTCGCTGTAGAGATCGGCGGTGATTCTGTAGTGTCATAGTTAGCCTTCACGGAGAAACATCTGCCACTGATTTTGAGCGCATGCCGATGTGCGCTGATGCTGCTAGCGGTTTTAGAGGTCAGAAGAAGCCCAATCTTGTCAACATAGTTGACAAGATCGGTTGAGAATATCGGGAAAGCAGAGGATCCTTCAGGACAGAACAGCAGAATAAAAACGCTAGAAAACCAGACTTTGTCTTTCAAAACAGAAGACCAAAATGAATCCCTTCATCACTTCCTAAAAAACAGATGACACCCATTCAGCTCCGAATGAACCCTCCAATGCGGTATGACTTTATCGTCTGCCGTCTAACTGGTGTTTTTCCTCTCTTCTAAGACTCTGCAAGCTCTCTCCTTCTGGGCAAACTTCCTCTATCGAGTAATAATATTGATAATATCGAGAAACAGTGCTGAGTAACGAGTAATAAATTGACAACCTTGAAGGAAACAAATACCGATCCCTGGCCATTCAGGTGAACTGTCCTCAGAGCATACGTTCCCTGAAACCTTTATTGGTCCATTTTCTAACACTTCAGCTCTGGCTTCCTTCAAATCACTGGTGGTTGCAGTGCTTCGTAGCTAGCTTTGGAGTCTACATGTGTAATTCATTATCTCTCGAGCACAGCCCCTCAGCTCTGGTGTGAGCGTGTGCTTCCCAAGGCTACTTTACATAATTTAGGCCCATTAAAGGAATCTCGTTGCCTAGTGGACGTCACACTGGTATGGCAGCAAGATGACTGCAATAACTAACGCATAACATTTATGGTGTTTGCAGAATAAGCTTTGAACGCAAACATATTTAATTAGTAGGAATTTTATTGTCTTGAAAGGATCGATTCTGGGAACAAATTGAATTTAAGATTATGAAGAAACAAGTTAAATCCCTGTAAGGCATACTGTACGCGTTAAAGACGTTTGAATGTTATCAATTTTAAGATGGCACCCCATGGGTAAAGGAAAATTTCGTCGCCAGCGTGACGTCACAGTTAAGGTGGCCCCGAATTGGTGGTGGGACTTGTGTCCTTCGTGCCTTTAGGTAATCTGTTCTGAAGAGATAACTGTGCTCCTATCATGTTGTTATTTTGTTCATGAAACCGTATAGGGTTTGGCCAAACGGCAGCAGGCAATTTTGCAATAGGAATTATTTGGATTTCCCAATAGGGTAAGATAAGGAAGCATCTATCCCTCTTTGTGGTGGTACGCAGGCATCAATGTATGTACGTACCTACCTACCTATACCTATGGTTGCGTAGTGCTATAGAAAATCAACCAAAACCAGAATCAAATGGCAGTCTATAAGCATGGGTGCTTAAATAAAAGTAATCAAAACTATTCCAAACAATTCTAAACTATTCTAAAACTAACTAACTAAAACTATTCCATCAGTCGCTTTACGGTTGGGTTCTTCCGGTTGCGTTTCTCACTGTAAGCAGGCCGCAGCCGGGCGTGGCACGCCGGCGCGGTGGAGCGTCGGTAGCTATTTCACGTGCCGCCTCACGTGTAACGACTGTGATGGCGCACCCGACGCCAGCCTTCCCACAGCCTATTTCTGGCCGGCGCTCGCCCGTCCAGTGAGCAACTGGACACGCCACTGTCTATTCTGAGATTATGGGAAGTGGAATTGTGGTTTTTAGGATCGTGGTCAAGTTATAGCTATGGGCTATATTTGCCTTTAAGTTATGTTTTTTACTTGTACTTGTCATATCAAGTGCTACGTTTACGATGTGTCGAGAATACTATTTGGATCCATGATAGCCATGGCTTCAAGTAAAAAGACATAATCCGGGAAGATGTGTACGGTCTTAAAAAAATTGAGTTTCTGCTGAGCCGACAACGTAAAATATGTTAATTCGCAGTTAAACGTGGCGCTTGTGTTTTTTCGATCTGCCAAAATGAGTTCCATCCCTAATAATAGTGGATTGAACAATTTCTTACTTGCATACAATTCTTACACTGATTTTATCTTTGGCGCTTCAAATGATCCATGGGGCTGAAAAATAAGGCTGTTGTGATGAATAAGCTGCCCTCGCTTCCATTAAATATCCAATACAAATCTATCAAAGTAGCGACTGAAAACAGAGCCACTGCAGTCTGTCTCCGTTCCGCTCGTATCATCAACAGTGCTTTCTTGGCTCAGTTCGTGCGTCGATTCAGAGCAATTTATTCACAGCTGGGGTGATTAGGGTTGAGTTATGGGAGCAGTTTGGCTAATGGGACGGCGTAGAACGGCAGATGGCTCGGTTGTGGCGCCCCTGAGCTATACACTGAGCAGGAAGCTACATTGACGGCAGCGCTGTAACTAGCTGCGAGATGGCCACTTCGCACACGGTCTTAACCTGTCTGGCATGGGATTAAAATCTCCTGGGAAACTAACACATTCGAACCAGCTCTGATGGCTGCCCTATATCTGCGTAGTGGCACCTTCACAGTAATCAGTTTCAATGCCGGATCTAAGTCGGTGCCTTGGGGAGTGTAGCAACAGGGCCCTAAAATCGTGAAAAATATAACGTTCTTTTGAGAAAATGGGCAAACATCGTTTTCTCGGGGTTCGCTGGAATGCCCTTCTTGCTCCCTCCAGACCCGACCCTTATCAGTTGTGCACATTGGTGATGGACGTGCAGTTCAATCTAGGCGCACCTACTTCAGGTACAACCTCTCTGGTAGCTTACCAGCTATCACGGTGCTGCCCCACTGTCTAGAGCCAGCTGACAGAAGCTATCAGCTGGGCTGTCAGCTGACAAGCGCTGTCACCTGCCTCCCTCGCTGTCATTGTACCTCGAGACATGTTGGATACTTTTCTCAAAGTCTGAAATCCTGGGTACATTTTCTGTGCGCTTTGGTGAAAATCTTCATATTTAAATTCATTTTAGTGTTTATGCTCTCTTTTTCGTTTCCTTTTCCCCTTTTATCTCTGATGGTCTTAGAAGCCCTGTATCACATTCCAGTACTACTCTGATCATAGGCGTCGGAAAAGGGGGGCCAGGGGGTCCTGGCTCCCCATTTTTTGGCCAACAATTTCCTGATCTCAGTCAAAATGGGAGAAAACCGGACATTCTTATAACTAGTCACTGCGGAAGGCAACGAGTAATCCGAATTCGAACAATTTTTGGTCCCGACGTGGAAAGTTTTTTGTCAGCATCCGTTTGAAGTTTGGTTGCCCTTCCCCCACTTTTTGCCGGTGGCGACGCTTATGACTCTGATGAGGCGTTATTCAGCTCAAGGCAAAGAGCCGTTACTGACGGATACAATGCATCCGCCTTTGTATGTGCATAGATAAAAAGGTTATTGAAGGAGCGGTGTACCGCCATCACCATACGGTCGTGGATAGCCCGTGCCATTGGCCTGATTGCAATCACCTGGTGTTGATGGCTCCGTGAGAAGAAACCCGCTCGTTTTCGTGATAATGCATTTACGATTATTCCTAAAGAGGAAGCTCGTCCTGACCCTCGTCCGGACTTGTGTATGTGTGTGTCTAATCTGTCGCAGCAATATCAGCTCCCGCGCTCACAATGGTGACTGTAAGGGAAATGCAGACACACTGAAAGTTGGCCACAGGAAACATGATAAGTGGTATGAATTCCCAAGGCTGTTTACCTGAAAGCGTTGAAAACATTTTATATTATCTACCATATATGATGGATATAAAAGGTAAAGCGCAAGTAGACAGCTGCGATTTCCAGGGAAAACGCCTCCGTTGCACTATTTTCTGGCCTTTTTGACCGGCCAGACCACAAATGTATGCGCATTTTCAAATCCTGAAGCAAAAAGACCCGTCACATTGCAAACCGTGTTCTGATTGACCTGGTGGGGTCCTTGGAAAAAACCATTAAACCCAATTCCGTTCTGAGTAATTAGGCACATGGCCTGGGGGGTGGGAGGGGGGGTGAAATAAATAAACGGAAGGAAATAAAGCCGAAGCCGATGTAGATTCTGTGCACAGAAACTGAGAAGTGTGATACAAAATGATGCATTCTTGAAATGTTTTTTTTCTGGAGGAAGCACAGTAAGTGACATCTAAAAACCAAAGGCGCTATGTTTCATTACAGTTGGCATTAGGTCTAGTTCGCTCTGTTGAATCGTATCGCTTGGTTTTGTGCGACCATACAGTAATTTGAAACGGAGGTAGTTTTGACCCTTTTGCTTTTGGTTGGCGATAAGCTTCAATTTCCGTAATCAAGGAGTAGGTAGACTTCAGAAATTAACCGTTTCAAAACGAACAACCATGTATAGAGAAAGAAAAGGGAATTCTTAATATCGACATCAAAGTTTGTCTTACAAAACATGTATGTTGTTACTGAAAAAAATCAGAGACCACTCCACCTCTGGGGACGAGCAGAATTTCAAAATTTTTTTTTTTTTTATTTTTTTTTTTTTTTTATTTTGTGGGGGGTGGGGGTTTTGAGTTTTTTTTTTTTTAAAAAGGGGGGGGGGGGGGGTTGTTGTTGGTGGTGGTGGAAAGGGGTGGTAAAAAAGGTTTTTTTTTAAAACTTTTTTTTTTGTTGTGTTGTTTTATGTGATATTACCTGTCAACCACTGTTATAAAGGGAGAAGTATGTTGGCACCTAGCCCAGGCCGTTTAAGGGCCTGCTGGATCCAGCGGTGGCTCAGCCTACATCTAGGCTTACAGAAAACACGCTTTTCATGACACGCGTGTTAAAGGAACGGATGGCTCAGTGGGACGTAATGACTGCCCGTCTGCTCAGATACGTGCCCTGGCTTTAAGCCCGGCAGAGCCCCTTAATAAAGCATGATCTGCTCCCCGAAACTCCTAATAATTGGGCGCGAGTTTGTGACGCCATTATCATGCTCAGTGCAGGAGGTCCTTTAACGCGCAGTACAATGGGCTCTTAACACGCACGGTGCGAGGATTCCTTATAAATGCCCCCCACCTATCTTTCCCAGATGGCCGGAGAACCGTTTAATACTACTGACTACCCAGATGGCTCAAAATGAATACTTGGCCTCGTTTGAAACAATTGATGAGTGCGTCGACTGGTGGAAAAATGGGAAATTCGGTCAGAAGCTTTTTTATTTATAGGCTTTCATAGTCAGACCCTTGGTCAGATCTATATTTTGAGATCACTACAATGCGCGGTCGCAATAGTTCATCTGCACTGCGGGCCGAGTGGTGACGTTATAACGTCATATATTCGAGATTATATGTTAAGGTCACCTCACATTAAGGCTAAGGTCAAAAGTCACAGATCATGGTCATGCTACTTTTTTAACACCCGCACTAGGGGGTCTGGCACTAACGCGCACTGGAGGGGGCCTGGTAGGCCCCAAGATCTCGGAAACTAAGAGGGTTAGAAAAACGCCACTTGGTAGGTGGGTGGGGGCTGTGGTGATCTACATGATGACCAATTTTCATTGACCCAGGTCAATATCTTCAAGGTCAAACAAGGTCGTAAAGGTCAAATATTGGCCATGCTGGGATCGATTGGTAAATGCGGATTATGCAGGAAAATGGCGTGAATAAGCTAAAGGCGGTCAAGATTCATAGAAAGAGGTCTCAAAGAGGCTTCCCCACAACTTTGGGTCAAGGTCATTCAAGGTCATTGACCTTCAAGGTCACCACATGGTATACTACTTATTATTTACACTTTGAGTAACACTGTAGCCACTGTTTGGCAGGAAATGAGGATTGACCTTCCCAATGACCTTGACCTTGACCTTACCTGACCTTTGTATTGGGGTACCCTACCGATGACGTCATAGCATAGTATATGTCAGACGGGGTAATGTCATTTGGCCGGACGCACAGTGGTCAGTGACCTTGAAAGTGCAGATAGACATTGACCTGAGACCTTTGACCTTGACCTGACTTTCATGTGAAATGACCTGACGTATCGTCCCGCTTATATGACGTTATGACGTCACCACTCGGTCTTCAATGCAAGCTAACGGGTCCGACCGCGCGTTTACGGCGATCTCAAAATGTAGGTCTGACTTGAAAGCCTATAAGTCAAAAATTTTCGGCCGATTTTCAAAAATCTTCACCAATCGACGCGCTATTGAATTCTGTTAAATGTGACCACGTTTCGTTTTCGGCTACAAGCGGTTCTCCGGCCACCTCGGAAAAACAGGTGGGGGGGCCTCCGAGGCCCCCCTCCAGTGCGCGTGTTAAGATCAGTGCTTCCGGTCAGATGACCCCACCTAGTAGCAGCCCCCTCCAACAGCAAGCGCAGACCACCGGATGTGACGTCACACCTCGTAGCTTATAACATGGGAAAATTAAATTATGAAGCATCCAAATTTTTGCAAAAAGGCCCAGAATCCAAAATAAAATGATTACCTATTGCATTTGGGATAAACTGATTACCGTGTATTCTCACAAATTCGTTAGCGGAAGTACCATTAGCAGCAGGTTAACACACGGCTCAATGGTAAAAGAATCCTTCACGCCCGTATGACGTCACTCGGGCGTGGAGGAATCCCTCTGAACGTACCTTAAGTAAAGGTATCTTGACCTAGTACTACGTGTATTATATTGTAACAGCATAATTACGCTCAAAAATTGTCTTCAAGGGAAAAGGTCATGGACCAAGGTCAAGCCCCTACTTCCCGCCCACTGGTGGCTATGGTGATAGCTAAAGTGAACATTACGTGGAACATCAGATTGTGCCGTCATAGACCAATTGCTTTGAATGGCCTTGACTCCAAAGTGTCCGGGGGCATTGCATGGGACCTTCCCTCCATGACCTTAATTCTGTTTCAGTGATTTGTGACTTTTCTGCTTAATCACAGTCTTTCCATGTAGATCTCCAGATCAGCCCAGATTATACATGTATGACCTTGTTTGACCTTGAAGATATTAACCTAGTTCAATGATATTCGAATATAATGTAGATCACCATGGCCGTTTCTTAACTCTCTTATTTTATAGATAGGACTTATTTCATATATAGACTTACCTAAGGACCCCCTCCACTGCGCGTTGACGCCCAGCCCCTCTCCACTGCGCATGTTAACGGGAGGTATGTCGTTAGAACCCAACATTTCCATTAACACATGCACCGATCACTTCCATTCTGTCCTCAATGACAGTCTTTTCAGCCGTTGTAGAGGCTGAAACCTCTCAGAATAAGAGATGCAGCTAGCACCTGTGATTGGTGGGTTCATTGTCTAATGGCCAGTGAGACCCGGGCTGCACCATGTTCCAGTCTTACATTTTTAGACTGTTAGGCGCTCGTAACGGTTTCTAGGATCTCCAGGGAATTACCTAGCGCAGCACTGACGCTCCAATTTTCAGCGGCTCCTCAGCCCGGACGTCGGACTTCTACCCATACATTCGTCATGTGCGCGCTGTGCATGAAATCTCAGGCGGACGCGTGCCGTGCAAGTCGTAAGGCACGGCACGTCCCGCGTATAGCGGCAGCCCCAACCGACCCACATACGCTGCGCTGGACGCCGTACAAAAACACATCCGGCGACTTCGTCTACGCACAAAAACGTAGCCATGGCGACGACGGTGGCCGGCGGCGCTTCCGCGCGGCCGCCTGCCCGGCGGATCTGATAACACGATAGCGGCAGCGTCACGAACCCGTCTGGTCATTTCACACTAATGGCTCCATCATGAAAACCATGTAGAACTCAAGTGACTTATCTGGTGCTCGCAGCCGAACAAATGAGCTTTTTATTGGTTCTGTGTTTGAAAGGAGGGAGGGCATAAGAGACGAGGTGAGACGAGGTTTGTAGGATTGGCTGTTATTCAAATTAAAATTTGCTATGTGTAAATTTCGGAAACATACCACTGACAGCTCATTTTACAGCACCTGTGTGTGGGCTGAGTTAGGTCATGAGAGTCACATGAATGTGGCACGCTTCGATGGATCGAGATAGAATTTCCAGGTCGTCGCCCACACGCAGACGACTCGAATCCTTGCAGCAGTTGTTTGCAGTAAGATGCACAAGTGACTCTGCGATACACGCGAGCGTCATCTGTAAACACATCCTGGTGTAGTGATTTTGCGTCTGTAAGGTGGCCGTCCCTCTCGCTGGGGCACTGGGTCAGCGGACAGTGGTTGAACCTGCCGCCGAGGCACGACCAGACCCGCTGGCCCGGCCGGCGTCGCCGGCGGCGGGCGTACGGGGTCGGGTCAGACGCATCCACCATCTGGTGCGCTGCCGAGGCCGCCGTACACCAACAACGGGACAGGCCGGCCGGCGCCGCTCCACAGACGGAACCGCACCGTCACCCTCTATCAACGCCCGATCGGCTCTGAGTGCCAATAGAAATGGTGTAAAGGATAAGAACGGTATCGAGTGCTCAAAGGAATAGCTCGCTGAAGCTGCATGTTTTGCTAGCGCCTCAGCAGAGTTTTTGAGCTGGTTTTTGTTGAATGGTGATTAGCAGGTGCTTTGGGAGCGTTTCACCTGCGGACTGTTAAACATGGGTGTTCTCTGCGGCGTGACTAGTGTAAAAAAGCCCGCAAGCACCCAACATTCAACATATGACGAGAACATTCAGGATTGATCGGAAAATTGTGATCAAGTTGGTTCGGTTCACACATTTCTTTTCTACACAATATAGTTTTCAAGATGGATGACATTTATTACTCATCACACCTATCAGTTTTCACAAATCGTGAGAATGTGCGTGTCGAAACCCGCTTAAGATAGTTCGAATCATCTAACGATTAAAATGCTCATTCCATAGCTGTTCGTTTTGTCTCTTCCCAAAATCTTAGAATTTCAAATTTTCTGTGTAAAACATTTCATCACTCGGACATGTGCACGTAAGCTGGAGGCCATCTGTTAGGATTATGTCTCGAGGAACAAGCTTGTCTCTTTCGGTTTTTATTCGTCGTTCTCCTAGAAATAGGTTCAAAACGACCGTCCCCTTAAATTTTTTATTTTGTTTGATGTTGCCCCTACGTTTTTGAATGTCAAACAATAGGACATGAACATTGCACAAGCCGTAGCAGGGCGCACCTTTTTTAATACCAGTTTTGGAGCAATTCTTTGAAAGATTACGATAATCCTAAATCCAACTATCATAAACTCAGCCCCCATTTTTCTCACAAAATTCAGGTCAGGAATAGCTTCTGATACCTCTGTTGTGTCCCTCCTTTACTTCGCTGTCCGTACTTTGACTGAAACCAAGACTGGTTGCGCGAGTTCTATTCACTGGCGAAAAGGAAACACAACAACACCGTGCCGTCACATGGCATCGAGAGTTGCCCACCGGAAACACGCTGTCCCCCAACGGTCAAGAGGTGGGCCAGAAACCACTGGCGAGACAGAGACGGCGAGTTATCGTAAGAAGCAAAATAACTCGCCTTTACTTGGCCTGATAAATCACGTTAAACCGAGCGAATATTATAGTGGCAACACTCTGGGGATAACATTCCTAACTCCGCAAAGGTACGCTCCTGAAACTAAGGACTCATTCTCACAAGTACACCTAAAGTAGCGTACCAACACTATCTCGGTTGTTTACCACGCGGAATAATATTGTGTGGCACTTACGGCGCAGCGGGGACAAAACACCATCCGCTGTCGGCCACAACCTGCTCCAACATAGCCGCGGGCTATAAATAATAAACCACGATCGCTGCGCCGCTAGCGTCTCTAACGCCGCAGGTTGCTGCGAGCCACGCAAAACTCGCCGGAGGCTAAGCTCCGTTTAGCCCGACCCAACACCACCCCTCTCTTGAAATAAGCCCCCCAACCCTCAACAACAGCTCAAAACGAAACAATTGAACACAACAACACCCCCCGACGCTACCTAGGGCGAGTACCTGTTCGGAGCCCTGCGTTCACGCCTGCTCCGGCGACGCGGGGTCTCAGGACTAGGCTGAGGGGTCTCTGACTGAGGTGGAGAGACCGACGACTGAGGCGGAGTGGTCGGTGGAACGGAGTCAGAGGCTGGATGTGGCGGCCAGTCATCTATACTTACCTCCGGCGCCTTGACGTTCCCGGGTGCGAGGCGGCGCGCATGCGCTCGTTCGCCGGTGCTGAGCTTAAAGCTCACAGGACCGGTCTTCCTACTCACCTGCACGGAGGTCTGGCCCTCCAAACGCCCACTGGCGGGCTTCCTAACGCGGACCCAGTCCCCCACCTTCCACCCTGGCAGAGGTGTCGCCGACCGGTCATGGCGTTCCCGGTACTTCTCCTGGTACCGATGGTGGCGCTGCTGGACCTGTCGCTGTAGCTGCTGCCAGCTCTCACCGTTATGCTCTCTGGGCACAGGGAGCACGTCAACGACGGTACGAGCCTCCCGCCCCCGCATCAAAAGAAACGGCGTCACCCCAGTCGCGGGGTGGGGTGTGGCCCGGTATTCCTGCAGGAACTGGCGCAGGAACACCGGCCTTGGCTGACCCGCCAGTCGGGCCGACTGACAGGCGCCCTTAACGGTGCGGTTCATCCGCTCGACGAGCCCGCACGTCTGCGGCGAGTACGGGCTGCTGAAGACCTGTCGGACCCCCAGCCTTGACAGGTACTGACGGAGTTCCGCGGACCTGAACGCTGGTCCGTTGTCCGAAATCAACTCCTCGGGGGTACCTTCCCGCGAGAAGACCGAATCCAGGAACTTGACGATCGTTCCCGCCGTTGCGTCACTGGCCAGAGCGACTTCAGGCCATCGGCTGTGCAGGTCACACAGCACGATGCCGTACTGCTCGGCTTGCGGCCCCTTCATGGGCCCAATGACGTCGATCATGAGGCGCTGCCAAACCTGCTCCGGCAGCGGAATCGGCTGAAGCGGTGGCTTCGCCTTCACCGCGTGCTCGTCGTGCTGAGCACAGACTGGACAGTCTCGCACCAGACTTTCCACTTCGGCGTCGCAGCGCGGCCACCAGAACCGGGCACGAAGACGCTGTTTTGTGCGGACTACGCCCTGGTGACCGGCGTGCGCGTTTTGGAGCACGCGCGCGCGCAGCGCTGATGGCGGCACCAACCGGTCGCCGCGGAACAGCAGAGGGCCACGACTCGACAGCTCGTGGCGGACGGAGTAGAAATCTGCTGCCAGCGCGTCAGCATCGCCACGCCGGCGCGGCCACTGGCCACCCACGTACCTGTGCACGGCTTCTAAAGACTTATCAGCCGCAGAAGCTTCCTTGAACTCGGCTTCCGGCACTGCAGCAGCCTCCGTGAGCGCCGCTATTTGGACGTCATCGTCGTCCAGCCACTGTGGCTCGGCTACCGGCAGACGTGACAGGCCGTCGGCTACCGGGTTTTGGCTGGACTTAATGTACAGCACGTCGAACGTATACTCCAACAGTCTGGCCTCCCAGCGGGCCACACGGCGGCCCACCCTGTTGGAGCCCTTAGGCCCGAATATGGTGCAGAGCGCCTGGTGGTCAGTGCGGAGCGTGAAACGCCGACCCCACAGGTAGTTCCGCCACTTCTCACATGCCCAAACACAGGCTAGGGCCTCTTTCTCCACGACGGAGTAGTTCCGCTCCGCGGAACTGAACGCCTTAGATGCGTAGGCGATGACGCGGCTGTGGCCGGAGGCGTCCGTCTGGCTGAGGCACGCCCCACAGCCCACATCGCTGGCATCCGTGGTCAGGACCGTTTGACACGACGGGTCAAACGTCGCCAGAGCCGGCGCCTGCCGGATCGCAGACTTTACGCGGCGGACCGTGTCAGAAAGGTCTGACGACCACACGAACTTGTCCGCACGTAGGGCCGCCCGGAGCGGCTCTACTAGATCCGCGAACCGCGGTAGGAACCGAGCGTGGTAGCTCACGGAGCCCAGGAAGGCGCGGAGGCCCTTCTCGTCCTGAGGCTCTGGTGCGCCCAGAAGCGGTTGGATCCGCTCTGGGTCGATCTGGACGCCACCTGCCGAGATACGATACCCAAGGAACGAGATCTCTGTCAGACCCCGGACCGACTTCTCCCAGTTGACACGAACTCTGTGGGAGCGGAACCTTCTAAGAACTTCCTTCAGCTGGCGATCGTGCTGCTCTCTCGTGGGTGCGTGACAGACCACGTCATCGAGGTAGATTTCCACTCCCCCGATCCCCTCGAGCATTGAGGTCATCACCTGCTGAAAACAGGGGCCGGCGCTGGCCAACCCGAAGTTGACTCTGCGGAACCTGTAGAGGCCCTGGTGGCTCACAAAACAGGTCAGGTCCCGGCTGGCCGGATGCAGCTCCAACTGATGATATGCATCCTTCAGATCCAGCCTACTAAACACTGACGAGTTGTTCAGGCGGTCCAGAACATCCTCAATCCGAGGGAGGGGTAACCATCAGTAATGACACACTTGTTCACCTGGCGCATGTCAACACACAACCGCACACTGCCATCCCTCTTCCTGCCCACTACCAGAGGGGACACCCACTTGGACGCACTCACCTTTTCAATGATGCCCTCCTCCTCGAGCTGGTTGAGCCTGTCACTCACCTCGTCCACAACTGCAAGAGGCAGCCTGCGAAGAGGTTGTCTCACCGGAGGGATGGAAGTGTCCACCTTCACACGATGCTGGTAGCCCAGGATGGCAGGCGATGGGTCGGGTGACAGTGCGGAGGACGACTCGGGGGTAGGTTCAGGTTGTAGGACTGGTGCAGGCTCAGGGTCTGAGGACACATGGCACACTCTGTTATCCACTATGTTAACCCCAAACACTTCCATCAGGTCTAAACCCATCAACGGCCTCCCCTGTGGAACCACATACACACACGCATCAGTTGACACACCCCTGTAGGTCACACGCACTTCACACATCCCTAGCACATTCAGCACACTTCCATCATATGAGCACAACTGTTTATCAGGACACTGGAGCTGCCCTGGAACAACACTGCGTGGCAGGATAGACACAGGTGAGCCTGTGTCAACCACGAAGTTGACCTCCTGCCCGTCCACAGCTCCTGGAACAGTCAGCTGGGCCGCCCCTACCGATAGCACAGACACCGATGAAACCACCTTACGCCCTGTGCCCCCTTTGGCCTCCTTGCAATGACGTGCAAAGTGGTTAGGGCGCCCACACTGCCTACACTGCAGCCCTCTTGCTGGGCACTCAGAGTCACCAACACAATGGCCCTGCCTTCCACATCCCCAACACTGGCGGGATGGAGGCGGCCTAGAAACAGCTTGTGGCTTCTTCGACTTCGGTTGTCTTGACTTCAGCGCCTGCACTGGAGTGGGGCCCAAAGCACCCGCTACAGAACCCTCCATAACCTTGGCCTCCCGCTCAGCACCTTCTAAAGTCTCTGCAATGGTCAGAGTCGACACAAGGGTTAAACCGGAACCCTCCATCAGTAGTCGCTGCCTCAGCTTGTGGGATGTTGTCCTCTCTACCACCTGGTCCCGGATGAATTCTTCCGTTCGGTCACTGTAATCACAGGTGGACGCTAGGTGGCGCAGGGTTGACACCCATGCTGCAACAGTCTCACCAGGCTGCTGGGAGCGGCTTCGGAAACGATACCTCTCAGCACACACATTGGTCTTCGGGCAGAAGAAATCGCTGAGGCAACGCTTGGCAAACTGCAGGTCATCCTCCCCTTCCAACTTGACAGTTGGAGGCAGGGTATCAAATACCCGCTGCCCCTCCGCCCCCAAACAAGTGAGGAGGATGGCACGCTGGCGTGCCACAGGGAAAGAACCTCCACCGATCGCCAAGAGGTAGTTGTCAAACATGGACACCCATCTGGACCACGGAACAGCCGGGTCCGACCCCGACGGCAGAAACGGCGCGGGAGCGCACGAGAGCACATCCATGCTCGATATAAACGGGAAAATCGCGTTAATCACCTGGGTCGCCAATTGTTGTGTCCCTCCTTTGCTTCGCTGTCTTTACTTTGACTGAAACCAAGACTGGTTGCGCGAGTTCTATTCACTGGCGAAAGGAAACACAACAACACCGTGCCGTCACATGGCATCGAGAGTTGCCCACCGGAAACACGCTGTCCCCCAACGGTCAAGAGGTGGGCCAGAAACCACTGGCGAGACAGAGACGGCGAGTTATCGTAAGAAGCAAAATAACTCGCCTTTACTTGGCCTGATAAATCACGTTAAACCGAGCGAATATTATAGTGGCAACACTCTGGGGATAACATTCCTAACTCCGCAAAGGTACGCTCCTGAAACTAATGACTTATTCTCACAAGTACATCTAAACTAGCGTACCAACACTATCTCGGTTGTTTACCACGCGGAATAATATTGTGTGGCACTTACGGCGCAGCGGGGACAAAACACCATCCGCTGTCGGCCACAACCTGCTCCAACATAGCCGCGGGCTATAAATAATAAACCACGATCGCTGCGCCGCTAGCGTCTCTAACGCCGCAGGTTGCTGCGAGCCACGCAAAACTCGCCGGAGGCTAAGCTCCGTTTAGCCCGACCCAACAACCTCGTCTCCGGTACCTTCTATGTATCATCATTTACATCGCACGCTTAAGCTGGACAGCTAGAAATAAGTCTACCAATTGTTATATGATAGGTGACAGGAAACCATGTTTAAAAAATTAATTTAACATCTTTGTTAGTCATATCGCATTCAAATTTCGTCCTTATGACTATGCTCCAATTTACATGGTAGTTAAAATTATTTCCCCGGAGTATGTGGTTTCTCAAGTGTTGCCATCTTCAACCACAAAACTAAAACTAGATAGCTAGGGCTAGACAGATGCGAAATGGGAGGCAGCGGTGCGACGGAGGGCAGAAAAGACAATAGACAGGGTGAGACATGGAGGTATGAGCAGAACAGGGGATGTGTGTGGTATAGGAGACAAGTGTGGGACAGGACAGAGGGGTGGAATCAGAGACAGAGTCGGGAGAGGAGACAGCTATGGGACAGGAGACAGGTATGGAACAGGACACAGTAACGGGGCAGGAGAAATTAGTGAGGCAGGGGCGGGGATTTTCATTGTAATACTTTGATTATTAGGACCACTCCCAACAGGCACACTTGCCCAGTTACAGGGATTATTGGTGCGGGTGTTTGAAAGTCCTTTCCACCGGATTAGATCGGACATGGAAGGCGGTTTCCTGTCGTGAGGATTGAACCCACGTTAATCTATGTTGTCCGATCTGAAGACGGGCATTGAAGCCACTGGGCCATCCGGCCCCCAGTAGCGGGGCGGGAAACAGGACACAGAAGTTGGGCAAGAGACAGGGTACGGTAGCGGAACAGGAGACAGGACACTAGCGAGACAGGAGACAGAACACTAGCGGGACAGGAGACAGAACACTAGCGGGACAGGAGACAGAACACTAGCGGGACAGGAGACGGAACAGCAGAGGGACAGGAGACAGAACAGCAGAGGGACAGGAGACAGGACACTAGCGGGACAGGAGACAGAACACTAGCGGGACAGGAGACAGAAAAGCAGCGGGACAGGAGACGGAAAAACAGCGGGACAGGAGACAGGACACTAGCGGGACAAGAGACAGAACAGCAGCGGTACATGGGACAGAACAGTAGCGGAACATGAGACAGGACACTAGCGAGACAGGAGACAGAACGGCAGCGGGACAGGAGACGGAACAGCAGAGGGACAGGAGACAGAACGGCAGCGGGACAGGAGACAAAACAGCAGCGGGAAAGGCGACAGAACCCTAGCAGGACAGGAGATAGGACAGCAGCGGGACAGGAGACAGGACACTAGCGGGACAGGAGACGGAACAGCAGAGGGACAGGAGACAGAACAGCAGAGGGACAGGAGACAGGACACTAGCGGGACAGGAGACAGGACACTAGCGGGACAGGAGACGGAACAGCAGAGGGACAGGAGACAGAACGGCAGCGGGACAGGAGACAAAACAGCAGCGGGAAAGGCGACAGAACCCTAGCAGGACAGGAGATAGGACAGCAGCGGGACAGGAGACAGGACACTAGCGGGACAGGATGCATGATAGCAGCGGGACAGGAAACGTCACAGTAGCGGAACAGTAGACAGGTGCCGGGTGGGGGTCGGGCTGCTCCTGCTCTGCGGTGGTGGGCTGCGGCGTGCCCTGTGATCTGGTGCCGGGCGGGAGGTCGAGCTGCTCCAGCTCTGCGGCTGTGGGCTGCGGCGTCCCCTGTGATTGGGCGCTCGCTGGTCATCGCGAACGGCCATCGCTCTGGAGTGCCACCGCCACTGCACCTCAACGTCGCCGTGAGGCTCGTCGCAGATGTTTGACGGCACGTTTAATCCGTGCTTAAATCAATCACTTCATCCTGGGCTGGCGCAAACTAGTGACCTGCACTATTTGCTCATAAATGTGTATGTTATTCACGCTGATTCACGCACACTCCTAATGTTATGCAACTGGGATTATATGGCAAGGACACCTCACGTAGAGCAAGGGATTAAGTTTAGGGGTCATGGATCAAAGCCATACAGAAATTTTCGAGACCATTTTCACTGATGACATCACACTGCACGACATCACGCTACGACATGTGGCTTAACATATCTTCCTGAACGCCTGGCTACTAAATTTACTCATTGATGCTGAATATATTTAAATTATCAGGTGAAGGTCACAAGCCATTGGCTTAACTCTCATTGGCTTAAACTCTTTATTTCCTGCTTAATAACTCCTGGAATGTGAAGTCTACCGTATACAATAGGAACCTATGCTGGTGTTCAGCTATGCACTTCTCCAACTGCAGGAGATAAATGGGCCAAAGCACGGCAAGGGTGCACATCTTTCAATCTCATGTCTGTCAAACGTTTGGAGACTATTCAACTATTGGATAAGGTCTATATTCGATGGCACTCCTGAGTAGGGTACATACCTTGACTTCATGTCTCAGAAGTGAACCTGGTAATCGTACATGGCCTTCTTTATTGCTGGTGACTGACAATTTTCGCTGCGTGTCAGGTCCCAGCGCTGAAAACAATTACTCGAATAATTTATGTTGGAAATTCTTAGCAGTTACACTCACGCAAGGCGAGATGCAGAACGATTGTCCCACCTAGGACATTAGCGAAGTACTCACGACAATTTTCCATTTCGTGGGAGAATTGCTGACTCTGTTTGCGCCGCTTATGTAGGTAAGCGTCCTCATGGAGAGTCCGATAGTGTGATAGGTTCTAGAAAATGTGGTGGCTGCAATCTACCTTAGTCGAGTTTATGAGGATTAAAAGTATCTGTGCCTCATCACTCAAATGGTTCAATATTATTATATTTCATCTTTTCAGATGCCAATCTCGCTTGTGATTGTACAGTTTGAGATGTGGTGTGCATATGACACACCCAGGGGGCCACTCTTGCCTGCCCTAAATGTTCCGTGCTCAGTTGTTTTAGTCGTGAACCTTCGTTAGCTTGCATGTGCCTTGCTTCTTCATGTTCATGTTTTTCTCGCTGTGCAATAAGAGGGCAGTGCTCATTTGGATAGACTTGTCAATAATTTTGTGATGACGCAAACGTATCAGTAGGCACGCCCAATTATGCTAGTAAATAATCGCGGGTGCAAGATTAAAAGTATCCTGTGCCTCTTCTATCCATGAATATTTTAAACGGGTACGAATAAAACCTGGTGAAAACAGATAAGATACTATCGTTGCTGATGTTTTTTCTGGCTAACCTGCTAGAAAATAGTGAGTGATCATAAGGAAATCGTGATAATGATTCATTCGACTAGTAGTTTTATTAGCACGAGCGCTGGCAGAGGCTTTGGGGGTGTGCCCCTCCACTCTGCCTACCTTTTCCCTTGAGAACCGCAGTACAGACAGTAAATTTACAACCACATATTCTTCCACTCACTTTAGGAGAGCAGGCTTCACTATAGCTGAGTCCAAGCTTTGACGCCAATGCATCTCATCAGTGGCGGATCCAGGACTTTATTCAGGGGGACTAGGGCTGAAGCCTCCCCTGCCACTGCCTCGGAACAGCCTCTCGCTATGCATTTACTATAGGCCCTCTGACATGGGGGGGGAAGTTGAGCCTCCCCCTCCCCCCTGTGTCCGCCTGTGCGTGTCATCATAAATCAGCGGCGGCCATTTCACGGTCCAGCTGGCTCCCGTTGCGGATGTGGCGCTGTTTCGATGACCCATTTCACTGCCGTCCTTTCCATGTTGTGCCGGCATGAGGTGATCTGGACCGCTGGGAGGTAGACATTTCGACAGTGGGCGGTCGTCTCTGGACCGCTGGGAGATAGAGACTTGGACAGGGGGTGGTAGCTTACCGGACAGGGGGCGGTAGCTACTGGACAGGGGGCGGTAGCTACTGGAAAGAGGGCGGTGGCTCTGGACATGGGCGGACAGGCTTCCATCCTCGAGCTGCGCCAATCAGATGAAGAGATCAGGAGTACGATTATGAAGATATGACAGGGCTTAAAGGGATTGTGGCGCCTTATAACTGAGATAGCCAAGTTGTAAAGCATGGCGGAAACCCAATACTCAATATATCATTTGTATTGAAACTCCGAACTTCCGTAGAGAAAAGCTGAAAACATAACTGAAATTTACCCTTCATGTACCCTTAGCAACAGGCCACGGTTGACACCTGTTGGTGTGACGACATATGCTGATTTCACGGTGAGTATCAGCCAATCGAAGCCCTTGAAGCCTGTTGAATGTGGTCCTGGTTGCCCGATCATGACACCATCTACCGGCAGATATTTATTTCTCTCCCCAGAGAAGTATGTTAAAAATTGGACTAAAAGTACCCCTAATTACAATAAATTCCTGGATTCGAGCAATGTGCCACATTCCCTTTAAAGCTCGAGCGATACGGAGGCAGACGCTATCGAATTTCCCCGAGACTGCACCACAGGGCTCGTGTAGTCGGAAATTTTTTTCCGCTGGGAATCGTTTGCCCTTAAAATTCCGGCCTGCTTACAGTTCTAGCAAGCTCAGGTCATGTCATCTCAAACTAAATGTATGCTAACTTTATCCATCAAACCGGTACACTTGGCGGTCTAATGTCAGTAGCATCTTATGGCCTTCAAGCTCATCTGGGGTGATATGAATTCCAATTATTTGAGGATCGAGTGACTGGACTCTTAGTGCCGCAGTTGGTAGGGCTCAGTTATAAATCCCAAACATCTATGCAACCAATACATACAAGGACTGTTGATAGCTAGTTTTTAGTCGACTACATTTAAGCCGCCATTAGAAGAACAGAGGTGTCTATAGTGCTCCTATGGTGAAGCCTTACCGAAATGCATTGCTTGCAGTTTTTTATCTCCCTGGCCCAGTAGCTGTCCCTCTCAGTTGTTCTACATGGTCACTGTCGTCGCCAGGGCAATGTTTCCGCTTTGACGGAAATTCCCTATTTCGACAAGAATCTTCCGAGACATTCTTTGGTTGCTATGTTGTGACCTCCCCATGGCGAAGATCTGGTAGACCCGTAATTGAATCCGGATCGTATGCTGAACATATTTTATCAGATTCGTGCCCAAGTAACGCTACCTCGATTATAAATATGTCAAAGATATCGAACCTGATTGGCTGCAACCCCTAAACATCAACAACACGACCATTAGCGTGATTTGTTGGTGCCATGAATCATGTATTTAACGTCGCCCGCCTGGACTCTCATCGGAAGGTAGTGATTAAAGCTTGTCTTTGGCGTGCTAATGGCTCTGTTTATCTTGTCGGAACAGGCGGACACTGAAATGAGGCTACAGTACAGGAAAACACGTGTTGATGGTCATTCCGGTGTCAGTTCAGAAAACAATGTAAACCAACTTTTGTAATGTGTATACAAATATCGAGCAGAGGCGCAGGTCGGCGGCGGTGTTCGGCGGCACAAAGATCGAACACGGGTATCTGGTGGCCCGGAGATTTCAGTCCCCGACGTTAGGACCGAAGTGAAAAGATTGATGTAGGTTCAATGCGAATGAAATACAACAGTCCTGTATTTAATGTCTGACTTGATTAAGCTAAGATTGTTCTGGGCTGTGCTACCAATAGGACAGCATTGCAACCCATTGGGTAGACTGCAGTAGCGGATCCAAGGGGGCTAGGGGGCTCAAGCCCCCGAAATGTCCGAGCCCCTATATTTAATACATAGGCGAGGGGCTGCCCGATGTACTGACAGGTGACCCTCGAGCACCCTAGACCTCCCGCCAAAATTAACTCCTGAATCTGCCACTGGTAAACCGCATAGGTCGGCTATAGGTAAGGGCTGGGCATCAGCGGATAGAAAATCAAAGGGTTGTGGGTGGCCAAATCCTTGTTGGGGAACATTTTAATTTTCTGTTAAGAAAAGATGCGTCATTTAAGCTTGTATCCAAATATGAAATATACAACTGAATCATGCAATGCATTTCACCGTCTATTTACTAATAACGCTTGCGCTTATGCTGTTTTTAGCCTTCTTCGCCCTTACAGGGGAGGGGTTAGGAGATTTGGTGTGACTCCCCTTGTGATTTTTCTCCTATCTAACGTCCAGCTTCACTGCAAGAACCAGCGTGCTGCTCTTCCCAGGGGCCCGCGATTAATACTAACTCTTATAATCTCGGGTTATGAAACTGTTGTATCCACCTCTGATGCAGACTATGGAACGGAATGAAACATCACCTGACATCTCATTCAATATATTGAAACGTTTGTCTGACTACTCTCAATATTGCTAAAGACGGTTTTATTCTAATGAACTGTTATATATATATATATATATATATATATATATACGATAAAGAGTGGCTTGCGAATATATTCTTCCTAAAAACCGAGCCCTATATCCACTTCTGTTCAAGATGTTATCTCAAAGCTTTTAGAGTATGCCTAATTTGGTTTTACGAACAGTCAGAAACTTTCAGAAGGCTATCGCGAAACGCTTAGAAGATGTCCTAGGGAAAACATGAGGGGTGGGTGTAAGCCACTCCCAGACAAAAATGGGGTCCGAATTCGGTTTTTCAAGGAGACCCAGTCAGGCATGTCTTTCACGCAGTGCTCTCCATTCCTAACCCACTTGACCGGCTGCTGCAGATCCCTTGTTTTCTTTCTTCCCCTTTTAAGCAGAGGCACCCGTTATGGAAAATTAGGTCAGTTACTTGCTGATAAGGCTTTTATAACACACTCTCCCGCCCACAATTCAATCTTAGTGTCGTGGAGACACCTCTAGCAATAACGTGAAAGTGCTTTTAGATGGTTCATTGGTACTTAACCCTCGCCCCACCGGGGCCATCGATGGCCCCCCTAAGGTTTTTCCGGGATAGCAGAAAAACAACGAGGCGCAGCACCACGGTTGAGAGCTCTACCTCTCACTGCATCATTTTCCCATCATCCCTGAAATTTTTTACCCCGGGTCACCCAAGGTCAGGTCACCAGACGAGGTCAACCAAGGTCACCTCACTTCACTTTAGAGCTCTGTAAGAGCTACATTTCAAAGTCGATCGATTTGAAACTTCCTACACTTCATGACCCCTCCAGGGTCTACAAGGTGTATATCCGGGATTTTTTGATTTCGTGCCTTGAGGTCAGGTCACGAGGCGACCTCTCCCATTGGAAAAGCATGGGGAAAAGCTATTTCATGATATAAAAGCCACAAAAAATGATTGCAAATACTCAGACTGCTCAGAACAACGTTTTTGGACACCCTTCAACGGATCCCAGGGGTCATATTTGCCCTTTGACTTTTCCAAGGTCATCCAAGGTCACCAGAGGTCAAAAACAGTATTTTGACAATAACTTTTGATCTAATTGAGCTAGAGCGGTGAAACAAACACCATCGTGTTTGTCTTGTCACTGGCTTTCATTTGGTATACGGCAAGGTCACTTTTTGACCTTTCGTGACCTCAGGTCATATTAGGTCACGACGTGACCTCTGGCGGTCAAACCACTGGCGGGAGGTCTTTACGTTCCACATAGCGGAAAAAGTACTGGCAATTTGCTATCAAATGTACTTTACCAGGTCTCAATAGCTCTAATGGCATAAGAGTTATGCCCAGTTTGCTTAATCATTGCATATTTGAGTGAAAATAGCCGATCTTGACCTAATTTGACCTCTGGAGGTCAAACCATTGACCTGAGCACTAAAACATGCGAAGTAATTTCTTACTGAATTCACGCGAGCTTTCTATTGCACTTTGCAGATTTGCGCTAACGCCCATATTTTCGGAGTTAGAGGGGGGCCATCGATGGCCCCCCGGTGGGGCGAAGGTGGCGCCGGACCCCCGGTGGGGCGCGGGTTAAGTGTTAACCTTCCGCTCCCGTCCTACTGGGAAATATCCTGGATCCTTCGCTAAAAGAAAGAAATTGAATGAGTAGGACCAGGCCGTATGCATGAGTAGACCTACTGTCATGTATGGTCATATCAATGAGTAAATGAACAGACATTGATGGCGAGGTAGCCAAAGCCAATCTTCGAGTCTATGTCATTAGTGTCTCCCTGTCAGGAAAAGTCCGACAAAGTACTCTACCCTTGTCACCGGGCCAAGAGTACCGTTCTAACCACCTGCGAAAGAACAATATGTTATTGTCTTTGTCACGGTCACAATGTTGGATCACATAGCCACAGATGTAGCTGGGCCAGGGCGCAAGATGACATGTCTTCCCATCAGCGGGCTACCAACAGCAGGTATTTTGTTTCCGAATATCCCGCTTATCTCCAGCTGGGTCCGTTACCGCGGGCACCATAATGCCCAGAGCGCGCCTGGAGTGGACGGCACCTGGCGCGGCAGCGTCTGTGGCCGCGCAGCCATGTTCGGAGCGGGGTAAAAACAGCACAGTGGACACCTGGCAGCCGGACCGTAGGCTGCCGCTCTTCCGCCGGCGCCAGAGACCCACTGTACTGTCGGCAATTCGCCCGGGAGGGTAGCTTACCTCCAGAAATCAGTACAACTTATAGTCGATTGATGCTGAACGGGAGTGCCTTGGTACTTAGTGATGGTTAGTCGGAAACAGCAGCTCTTCAAATTCCACGACCTCCGTGGACGCAATTATGAGAAGCTAGTACCCGATCTGTCTTAAACCTGCATCAAATTTATTTCAAGCGTATGTTATTACACACCCGCCAAAAGGGTGACCTAACAAGGGCACGACGGGTTGCTGAGATATCAGAGTTTGGTTCTTCCTTTCCATGCTCTAGATTATCCAGGCCCTTCCATTACCTGTCGTGAGCAGCTCTAAAAAAACTCCGCTTTTGCCAGCATACGAGTAAGTACGAGTCAGCGATGAGCGTACGAGACACTACTGGCCCATGTGGGCACACAACAAGTTAGTGTTTCAATAGAGGTAACACTTCTTGTTAAGACAGCTTGTAGCAAACTGTAGACAGATGCTTACTCTCTTGTCCCGTAAAATTCAGTTGCATTCCATTCCCAGCCTGAAATAGGGGATTGCTAGAACAAGTGGTATATGAGTTGATGTTCTCTTCGAGGTTTGGCAGGTTATTGTGCCTGGTTTGTATGTGGTTCTTGCGACTGTTGACGGGTAAAATTCGTAATTTCCCGTACTCTCATTTACAAAAAAACGTTCCTGTTACTTATGGGTGTGTGTGGTGCAAGCTAAACGTCTCCGTTTTGTCTGATGATAATAAGAGAAACATTTTTGGACAGGCAAGTATCCGAAGATTTTAGCTCTAGTTATATCAAACTTTCTGAAATTGTTAAAACATCCGGATCTCTGCATATACACAAATTGGTGGAATTCTATTGATGATTATTTTTGTGTGATACCTTTATGTTTGGAATTTTATCGGGCCAGCCCCTCTTTATAATAATGCTCTTCCTGCAGGAGAACACCGTTCATATCAACATATGTTGTGGTGTATCTTATCGTGAGTTTGACTTGTGGGAGCGGCATTTCCGTATAGCTCCCATAAAATGCGGTAACGCAGCGGAAGCGCGTTGGGCTTCCACTCCGCTGGCCCGGTTCAAATCCCAGGCGGGAGTACTGAATAATTCCGGATCCCCACTATACCTTCCCAACAATGTGAGGGCTGGCGACGTCATATGACCTCAGCACTTCCGGCGTCGTAAGAGTCCCAAGGTGTCTTCTTCCTGACAGCTCTCACTAAGAAATTCACCCCCTTGTATGTAGGGTAACAGTTTCTCTCACCAATTTAATGTGAATATTGCATTCCTGTACTACACATATTCGCAGACGTATAAAATTTTCTGAAGTGAAACGGTCAGCTTAGATCTGGTCGGGCCGGGTCGCTCATCTGCAGTGAATCAAAATGTGAGGAAATATCTCGCACGCGCTGTGCCTTTTTCTCGGTAATGAATTTGGAACTCAGCCGATCTAACCGATTATGATTTGGGCTCAATGGTGCACTAACCTTCGTCTTCATGTATCGCCCATTGATTCTTTGAGAACAGTATAAAATAGATGAATTAAATACATACAAAACGTAGGTAAAGAGGGGATTTCTGCGCGGGGGCGCGGTAGTGGAGTCAGCGTACCTGGCTGTGCCACGCAGCCGACCCAGGTTCAAGGTCCGGGGGCTTCCCTGAACAAGGAGCAAGCTGGCTCCCGAGAAACCCTTCCAACAGGGAAAGAGTTGGCGACGCCATATGACCCTAGCAGCAGACCCTAGCAGAGTGTCGATAAGCCCCAAAAGCTATTATTATTAGGGATTTCTGCGCATACATCTTGGCAAGCTCTTCATCCCAATTCATTTCAAATGTATTATGTATTTGCTACAGCCCTGGTTTGAAATGCAGTTAAAACTCAAATTAAATCATTACAAACTTTTGACTGGGAGTGGTTTTATTGACATATGTAGGAATGATCTTCTTGACTTTTGTTTGGGAGTGTCTTTGCATCCTGTTCTGTCATCTATTTAATCTGCTACCAAGGAGTGTGGTAGTTGTATGCTCCCCTTTCGTATGACTTGGGCATTTTTCTGCCAGAATATGATCATTTAAAGTTACTTTGAAACTAGATATGAGAATATGCTCTTTTGGTCATTTCTGTAGGCAAATTGATTTTGTATGACAACTGTCACTGTGTTTTTTCACGGCTGCCCATGGAGTCTATACCCTAGATCGGCAGCCTTGGGGGCTGGGGTCCGCTGCCTCCACTAGATTGGCTAGAATCCACGAGAAGTCACTGTGAGCAGTGTTTATAGTGCTCATAGCACGGTTGCCTTAATAACAGTGCTCATAGCACGGTTAGATTTGATGGCAGCAGAGAGGGCGCTGTATATAGAAGTTGGCTGGCAGGAATGGCGCTGCGAGCGCTACTCGAGCGACGCTAGCGCCGCCTAGCCTTCACCGGAGAGGGCGCTGCGAGCCAGTTGTACTGCGCTAGATGGCAGCTCAGGCATGTTCAGCGTGGTCTTCGTGCTTGTTCTCGGTGCAGGTGCAGAGGTAGGGGTCGGCACACAAGTTTTGAGCAATGATGAGGGACCAACAATATTTCCAATCCTAAATAGATATATTTCAGAGTAGGAATAGGTTATCATTTGGGAAAGCAGCGACTTCTATTGGCTATGGATCCATACATATATATTATCATCAAACACGATGAGCAAACAAAAGTACAGGGATTAAAAGACCACAAAACGTCATAAAGGGGCCAAAAAAGCACGACGACAAAAAGTAGTCACAAAGATGACGCTGCACGAAACAGCAAGGTCAGGTGAAACGGGCCTGAGAAACGTGCCCCGAGCACAGATAGGCCGAAGCGCGCGAGTTGCCGTTATTTTCGGGTTCGACCCAGCAGCGGCAACATAGCTTAAGTGGCGGGACAATACATGGTGCAATGGACATGATAGAAAAAATGAAAAGAAAAGAGGATAATGGGGGAAATAAAAAAATTAATAACGTAAAATAAACACGGGGATTGGATGGTATACAAGAGATTGACACCAGTCATCTTAGGGACACACATCAAGTAACTCAGGGATTGGACGCCCACCATCGCACGCCCACAAGCCGCTGCAGGCCGACGATGCCCGCTGCCACCCAAGCGCCATCGCACAGACGGCGCACGAGGGGCGCCACGAGCTGAGTGTGGCCAGCTCCCGATAGAGGGCCACATTTGACGGGGATTGACGGGAATTCGTTATTGTCCACTCTACTTGGACATTTATTATTGAACGTCTTCAGGACTATAGCTAATAAACGCAGAAAATATGTTAAAAAATAATTATCCACGAACCAATGGACCTAAGCCCGGCACTCCCAGCCCGCAACGCATGAGACGTGGGTGTCTCCATTCTCATTTTTGCCGCCGATGGACTTGAAACGCTGTCCATCACACTTGTGCTTTGTCTCGTCATTGTTTGGCATCTATTATCTATCTATTATCTATTGTTCCTATTCTGGCATCTATTTAAACTGCTCCCAAAGAATGTGATAGTTTTATGCTGACTTTCGTATGACTTGGGCATTTTTCTGCCAGAATGCAATCATAACTGCTTTGAAGCTGCATATGAAAATCTGCTCTTTTGGTCCCTTCTGTAGGCAAACTCATTTTGTGTGCTAACTGTCCCTGTGTTTGCCTAGACTGACCAGGGAGTCTTTACCCTATGTCGGCACCATTGGTGGCTGGGGTCCGCTTCCCCCACTAGAGCGGCTAGAATCCGCGAGAACTAATTTGAGAACGGTTAGATTTGATGGCCGCAGAGAGGGCGCTGTATATGATCAGAAGTCGGCAGGCAGGAATGGCGCTGCGAGCGCTACCTGAGCGACGCTAGCGCCACCTAGCCTTCACCGGAGGGGGCGCTGGGGGCCAGTTGTACTGCGCTAGATGGCAGCTCAGGCATGTTCAGCGTGGTCGTCTTGCTTTTTCTCGGCGCAGGCGCAGAGGTAGGGTCGGCTCACATGTTTTTGAGCAAGGATGAGGGACCAACAATATTTCCAATTCTAAATAAATATATTTCAGAGTAGGAATAGGTTATCATTTTGGAAATCAGCGACTTCTATTGGTTATTGACGGGGATTCGTTATTGTCCACTCTACTTGGATATTTATAATTGAATGTCTTCAGGACTACAGCTTATAAACGCAGAAAATATGTTTAAAAATAATTATCCACGAACCAATGGGCCTAAGCCCGGCACTCCCAGCCCGCAACGCAGGAGACGCGGAGGTCTCCATTCTCATTTTTGCCGCCGATGGACTTGAAACGCTGTCCATCACACTTTTGCTTTGTCTCGTCATTGTTGCATGCGAGTTCTTGCAGCTCATTTCGCTGCCGGCATTGGGTTTATCAGGCAAACCGGCCAGTGGAATGGGCACGGCTATGCGTTCGGCATATCTGCGTACATCGCGTTCAGGAACTCTACCCGAGAGAGCTGCAGGTGACGCAACGCCTGTCATGCTCTGTGCACTCAGTTGTGCTGCAGTGGCTAGCGATTCTCAGCTCGATACTGATCGTGTGCCAGAGCGTGGAGGTGCAGCAAACAGCTGAACGGACTTGGTTCCGGTGCTGGAACGTCGTGGACACTGTGGTGCCGTACAGTCATGCTTACAGTCATGACTTCACTCATTCCACTTAGCAGCGCCTGGCGCGTCCAAAGCAACATTAACTGCAAACACTCTTAGTCAGCAATAACGGAGCAGAGCAAAGGTGTACTGTGCAATGCTTCCAGTGCATCCGCAGTGAAAATGAGAGTGGAGATATCGTCGTCCATCTCAGATGAACTGCAAGGCCAAGCAGGTGGCAGAATGGTCAATGAACTGATGTCGTCGGCTGACGCCTCGCAATCAGTCCCCACCTGAAAATAGTTACACCCAAGCGTGGTGGCTTAGAACTTAGACCGATGTATGCTTCATATATCCTCGAGCACAGTCACTTAATTGGGATTTGCGTAAAGCTGTTTCAAACTGACTATGATATATGTGAGAAAGAGGGACATACACGAGACACTGGCTGGCTGAAATATTGGGTGAAATAAAACGAATGGGCATCAAAGTGAGCTTGATGCGTCTTACTCGTTACGCTATCACAGTATTTTTGCCTGCTTGTACCGATACTATAAAGAAAATTAGTTTTAAGCTCTTGCCTGTATCAACTAGCAGAAGCGTTTCCTATGTTTTCCTAGCACTTGAACCTTCAAACAAGCATCTTTCTCTGATAAAATGATTATCCCACCAAATAAATTCATTTCATATTTACTTAGGCATGGCTCAATTTTTCTGCTGAAATAGGTACGCTTTAAAACGAATTCCAGGAATTAAAATTTTTCCAATCAGGCCATGCCAGTGAACGGATAGAAAGCAGAGCATGTAAGGGTGCATGCTAAAGAAATATGCGTGCCTCTTTGAAAAGGCGGTGTACTGTAGCGAACCAAAATTTCCTCTAGATCAGTGGACTTGAGTCAGCCATCATGTAATCCAAAGTGGTGGACTCCATCCAGCCATCATTTAATCCAGGGTCCATCATTTACACCAGAGCGGTAGAATGTAGATAACCATCATAAAAAGAAACTCCAGGGCGGAGACTGCAGCTAACCGTCATATACTCCAGAGCGGTAGACTGTAGATAACCATCATACACTCAAGAGCGGTAGACTGCATCTAATCATCGCACACTCCAGAGCGGTAGACTGCAGCTAATCATTATACACTCCAAAGCGGTAGACTGCAGCTAATCATCGCACACTCCAGAGCGGTAGACTGCGGTTAACCACATATACTATATACACTACACATACTGCTGAAGCTAACCACCATGTACTGCATAGCTTTGAAATGCAGATTACCATCATATAGGTACTACAGAGCAGTAGATTGCAGATAACCATCATATACTCCAGAGCGGTAGGCTGCAGATTACCACCATATACTCCAGAGCGGTGGTTGTTATCCAAGATTTGCACTGGGGCGTAGACCAATCACAGAGGGGCGAAGAGAGGGTGGTCATCGCTCCCGAGGCCCGAGCGAAAGCCCCTGTTTGTTTCAGGTGCCGAATATGCTTGGTTGGGCTGGATAGCGCATATATACAGTCAAAACAGTGTGATAGATACGCCTGAAAGCTTATTTTGTTCGTAGCACTAAAATTTGTATCTCCTTATAAGATTTAAGTGTTATTTTTTTGCGCTGTGAAGAACCTCTCTATTATAAGAACCTCCTCATTAAAAATAGAAAGAATCCCGGTTAAATAAACAACAATAAGAACAGCTTCGTCTACAAAATTTCATGTCAAAACTGTACCAGATCCTACGGAGGAGAAGTGTATCACGGCCTGCAAACCCGAATTCCCGAACACAGATTAGACCTGAGAAACCATAAAACAACGAGCTCTTTTGTCATACACTCTGAGCAATATGAGCACTTACCGAACTGGAGAAATGCAGAAATTTTTCACAGAGGCCTATCAAAAAGGAGAAGAAAATTATTGGTGTCGGCCCTAAGTGAAAAAATAGAATTCAAATTCCAAGGAGGTGACTTCACAATTTCAAAAACATTGGTAAAGGTTCTTCACGTTTAACCTCACGTGTGTGCCAAGAAACCTGCATTTTTCGACTGACAAGTAGAGTGTCTACGCTTTCAACCATACGCTGAGAAAGAATCGAAACGCGTCCGTATGTTTAATTTGTTTTAATACATTGAATATTCAATTTGTCATTGTGTACATTTTATCATTAACCTCCCCATTGTTGGCCGCCCCAACGCTACCATTTGCAAACTTCCGCTCGACTATGGGTTGGCCCCGCCACATAGGTGTACAACCTGATGAAATTCTGGATCATCAACTTCCGTGGAATTTTTAGATATCCACCCTATAAAAGAACCAGAAATTAGCGTCGGCTGGGCACCCATCGTAGCTTGAGATCAGTCTCTCCACCGAAACACCACGAGTGGTAAATTTTGCATAATCTCAGAATGAAATTTGTTGACCGACGGACGGAGAGAGCTGATAGTTTACAATTTACGTCAAATGCCATTGGTAAGGACAATCTCTGTAAGGCCTATAACTCTTCATTCTATGTAGACTCAAAATCTTAAGGCTAACAAAAAGTGCATGGGTTTTTTCGATCTTCTCCATTCCTCACTTTAATATTTTGACACCCAAGAAAAGCTGGGCAAGTTTCATCTATTCTCATCTCAAGCTGATTGGTGAGTGCTTTGAGACCCTAAAATGTCATGATTTGACATAGTGGATGAAATGTGATATTATATTGGCCCTGTCCGAACACTGTGCTGGGGTCTTCACTGGGTGGTCCTTTTCTAATTGACTGAAGCCACGTGCAAAAACCAGAATGCACGCCCAAATCCAAACTAGAAACTAATCTCCTGCTGTTAACTTTTCTCATTTACTTCGGTGTGTTTATCTGAAACTTGTGGCATGAAAATAACAGCAAATATACGAAATTGTCTTGTCTTTAGCAGCTTGCTGAGGTGTTTTGTTTGATAAGTCAACATGTGAAGTCAGCTAACTTTAAATCAGCTCCACTTTTTAGCGCAAAACAGCATGTGTGTCAGATGGGGGGTTCATACCTATGACCTTCTAGAAGGACTACAAAAGCTTCCAAATAAAGGCACGCCTGAAAGTACTTCCATATGTGGAGGTACTAGGTGGTATGAAGCTGTTTAGTCCGTGTGAATCAGTTCCTCTGGATGTATGCATTGTTATGAGAAGTTAGATTATGTCCTGAGAAGGACAATATAAATTTACCATATTTTTGGCTATGGAAAAAACCTCGAAATATTGAAATAGTTTTTAGCTTTACACTTAGTTCCGTGACGAAGCTTTGTAAGCCCGTTGCAGAGATTGCGTTTGAAAATAAGCATAAGGATATCCTTAGGCTGAGGCAGTGCAGGTTGTGCCAGGCTGAATCACGCGTATCCATCCCCTGGCAGACGACCCCTGGCGGGAATCTGAATTGGCTGAATTTATCTGACCCCGACGCGCTGGTGCTGTTGATTTGAATGTCATCACTGGAGCAGAAAAGCGGTTTTGGACGGATTTTAACCACTTCTTCCCTTTTCAGGAGACAAGGAGCCGAGTCCGCCTGGAATAAGCAGACATGGCGGATGCGGATCAAGGTGAGTCATATGTATTCTCAGTATAGTATAGATAGTATAGGACTCTCAGTCGATGCGTCCAGGCGAAAGCCAGCAGCGCTGGTGTTTCCCTCTCAAGTAGGCAGAGGTGAGCACCGCTACCAAACTTTTAAACCTCTACCGTTGCTACCGCTACCTTGGTTAGCTGAAACCGCCACCTTATCGGCGCTACTTTTTGCTTCAAAATCGTGAAACCACTACCTGCTACAATGCTCTATTTGTATTATAAAGCGATTCTAAAGCGGTACCCAAGATTTATTGTTTATTGCCTCTTTAAATATATTTCATGGACAACTGCTGCTTATTTTTCTTTCACATTCAAGTAAGCCATTTCCTTCTAAGATATGTAAATTACATCGCATAAAAATGTATTTATTCAATCCAATTTTGTTTTTCTGGTGAAGAATAACATTTCCCCTGTCCCAATCTAACATCGTCATTGGACTTTGCAACGATTCAACTAAGCATGAATCTGCCATAGCGGGGATGCAGTGGCGTTGCGGTAGCACGCCAGGTTTCCAGGCCACTGGCCTGGGTTCAAATCCCCAGCGGGAACACTGCATGAGGACTTCCTGATCCCTAATATCATTTCCAACAGGATGAGCGTTGGCGACGGCTTATGACCTCAGCAGTTGGTGCGTGGTAAGGTCTCAAGACCCAGGACTTCCTGAATGTGTCAAAGCTGTATCCCCAGGAATATGCCTAGCCTAGCATATGCGGCTGCTGAGATTGGTGGGGATACATTGTCGACTCTCCTGGGTCAATCAAGTCACTGAATTTAAAACGTTTTTAGATCACTTCAACCTTCCATTGACACGATGACGGTTTGTCTAATGCGTTTGCTTTACCTGCCGAGAATTTGCGGTAGACGAAACTGACAACTGACGGCATGTTTCGGTCTGCAAGTACAGTAGGGCGTGTTTCTCGAGTTCAGAGGTAAAGAGACAGTGCGAATGTCAAGGTCGGCCTTCCCCGGTGGGGAAGGTTCTCTGAAACCCACTCTCAGGTTTTTTTGACGGTGAGAGAAAACGCAACCTTCTCTCACCATCTCAACCTTCATTAAATCTGCATACCCTCTCTGAGATCAATTTCGCAACTTTTCTCAAAATCTTAAGTTGGGTCACTTCAGGGCCATGTGTGCTCCACCTTTCCAGGCCATGTGTGCTCACCTCCAAAACTGTTTGAAGTGATGCTAGTGAAAACAAGTTTAATCTATTGGTGTAACATTCCTCTCGCCTAATAGGCCCATTGAGTGGGTACTACAAGCTCTGGTAATGGGATTTTTTTTTATATCGATGACCGAGGATCAGTCACGCGTCATGACTTTTTCATTCGAGTTCTGTAGAAAAGAACGTGAGTTTGACGAAAAATAGTCCTATTTCTGTAAAAACGGCTTAAAACAACTTCCCATCGTCAAAAAAATCCTAGCATCGTAGGGGGTCATTTAAGTTTAGACCTGTGAACTCTGGGAAACATCTGGGACTACCTAAACAGGTTTTCAGACTTGGGTCAATAACTTTGCAGGAAATGACAATAGAGCTCTCATTTTGATACCACTACGTTTTGAATTTCTGGTCTTTGAAAATCGATTGATATCATCAGCATAAACCTTGACCTGACCTTAGTTAAAACAAATTTTAAATTTGACCTAGTATAGTTATGTCATACATCATTTGATCCGCTGTAGCAAGAGCAATTAAATGATGCCTTAATATTGACTCTAACCTAACTCATTCAGACACTAAGGCTAAGAAAGATCTTCTAAATGCTCACCTTTTTTACCTGTCATGCCCAAAATAATGACATGAGCCAGAAGGGACCAGAATAATTCCGCTCTCATTACTCATGGGAAATCCACCACCTTTCGCATTTATTCACTATCCTGCATAGGAGCTGAGATCGAAGGGTTTTCGAAACCCCCATCCCCCACAGGGGTTAAGATGAATCGAAGATGTCCTAGGACGGTGCTAACACTGCAAACGAGGTATGTTTTTACTGCAAAATTCCTCACGTACCAATGGCTTCTTAAATCAAACAAAAAAGTGCGCTTTCGATGCCTCTTATTTTAAGTTCAATGCGTCAACAAAACATATTTTTTCCGTTGGTTTTGCTGAGAGTGCAAGAATGTTATACAAATTCATGGCACGAAGGCTTTACACCTATACATTTAGAGAGACACTGAGATATACGCAAACCAGATCTAGAGGTAAATAGGAAAACTAACGAACATTTTAAAACTATGGATCCTCTTTGGAGTGATTTTAGATATTACGCAGTTTCCAATTATGTATATTTCAATAGCCCTCGGGCTGAATTAGACTGCAAAATCAGGACAGGTCGATGATCTTGTAACATAAGACAAGATAATCATTCAGTACATACAGCGTAGGTGCAATTGAATATTAAGGTACTTGTGTTTCTCCTAAATAAATAATATACTTGGTAGTTATAAAGATGAGTAAACTAGGACAAGTCATGTTTGCTGTGTCTGCCCATCTGAGTTTGATAATAAATCAAGTACCTACTTAGTTCCGCACTTTAAATATAGCCGGAAGAAAGCAGACACGCAGACACCCCAAAAAAATATCTGGAATGACCCAGTCCCGACAAACTTACTGACATGACGTTTTTGCGTTACAAACCATACCTTGGGCAAAACCCGCCCCAAGTAGCCCAGTTGTTACAGCGTTGGGCTCCGTTCCACTGCTCAGGAACATGTAGTTGCAGTGTGTGTGAGGGCTTGGGATCAGTGCTCCAGGGATATTCCGGCGCTCATTATTTAGCCACCGTAGGTCGGCTGGCAACTGACTGGCGAAAGGATGTCCTGAGTGGGCCGCCATCTTTGTGCTTTTTGGACGTTAAACTTCGACTTTTAAATTAAACCTTTATTGCGGGAGCTGCTTTTCAGCTGTTGAGCTGGGGTCTCCATGACAAGTCCATTGATGGCATTAGTAGGCCTGACTCCAAAACCGAACTTGCAAAGACTTGGAAAAATTTACAACAAAAAACAAAGTACCAGGGCCGGAACCATTAGAATTATAAAAAGTGAAGGGACCAAATATATTTTCTGCGATCAGATGGTCTCTAAATAGTTACGGACGAGGGATAATCATTTGGGACATAAATTATATCATCTGGGTCACAAAACGGTACCTCCTAACACATTTATTAATTAGCTAGTAACATTTGGATTGCTCGTAGTAATGTCAGTGAAAATCATATAGTACAAATAGGCAAATTTCAAGCTAAATTTAAAATCCACCATCCCATGCATTTTATATTTTAAATCGAAACTACAGCTCGGAAAAAATGCAACAATATTTTGGCGTGCAGTGCCATTATAGAGTTGAGGTATTATGCGATTATAGCGGCTACGCTAACAGGGTGTTTTATATTTGGACTGAGTATACCAATTAAGGTAGATAATTGGCATGCAAGATCAATCTGTATTATCTTATTCTAGCTACACCTGATCAGTTTGAATAGTCACATTGACGTTAGTTTTCTCTCTAATCACCAGTTCAGATACATTGCTATACTAAGATTGCAAGATACATGACGTCACTGCGTTTTCCTAGTACTAGATTTTGTGACGTAAGTATGTGAACACGTGCGTTTGTGCCGTGCATGGGTGCCTTAGATGGTTTTCAAGAATTCGGGAATCTTAAAAGAGGACGATTAACTATTCTGGGAATCTTTACCAGTGATCATGAATGAATTATCACGTTTCCATCAAGAAAGCACATGCCCTCACGATAGGTTGTTTTAAATCACATCCGCAGTTACTAAAGGCTTAGAGTCAGCCATAATTTTCTGTGCTTGCGGTGTATGAGTGTGCATTCTAAAAAAAATACTTTTGACAGGACTCAGTTTCAAACGATTTTTGCCATCATTGTCAGTATCGCTCTATCATCAGTCTTTGAATCGGTCGACGATATCATCAGTCCCTGAATCGGTCCCTTCAAGCACATTTGACAATATAATTATTAGGTAGGGAGAGGTGTAAGACGGCATAGCTGTTTTGAGACTGTGTGTCTCACTCACTTTTCATATAACGGTGATGAGATTTCGCTTGTAGCTTCAGCAAACATTTATTTGTCCCTGCGCTTAAACATACTAGGATCCGTGCTTATTCCTTTGAGCAGTAACGTTTACCGTAGAATGCGCAAAAGTCCGTCTTACCCCAACAGGTGGAGTAAGACGGGCTTTTGAAAATAGTTCATCATATGCTAGAAATTGTTGACAAAAACCATACCACATGGAGCGAAAATGAGCTCGAAACATTTTGCAAATCATTGTTTCGATAACACACCCGACAGACAATTATTTTGCGGAAATTCCATGAAATGATAATTTTCAGTGGATTCAAACAATCAAAAATTTACAGCTCCTAATCTGGTTTGCAGGACCTTCTGGGACTGATTTCTTTTAATCGTGTAAAAACAGCAGCGATAAATACTATATACTTAATGGTAATATAATATTTCCTTTCGTGCCCGTCTTTCCCATATCAATATTCTAGAAAATGTCATTGTTGGCGATCATCATGCAAGGGTAATATAAACTTCAATCACCTAATGCATGTTAACGCTCTCCCCTGACAGATTTTGCATATTTGACTTTCAAAATATGACCAGACACTGACAGAAGCTACAAACAAAACTACTAACAATGTTAGATTGAGCCATCAATATTGTTTTTCCAAAATTTTGGAAAACAATAAAGGTTAGGAATTAGTTTTTGGCTCATGATCAGGCACCTAAACACACACTTATGCAAGTAATGGGATATCTATACCATTGCTGGTTTGTTCCACAGAGCCTATGCCCGTCTTACCTACCATGCCCGTCTTACCACCCTCTCCCCTAACGTAAAAATGTATGGTCCTTCACGTTCCTGCTGTCACTGAATTTGAAACTAACCGGTGAAATCAAAAGGATCCGCTTCGAGGCATTTTTCACCCGCGGAACTGAAACCCATTACTCCTTGTCATGAAAAATATCGCCGAACATTCGCGATGTAAGACAATGGAAGATTCTAAAAATATACATGCACCCCAAGGTATATATCCGTTGAAACGCCGGCATTGGAAAAATACATGCAAGAGTTTTTATTTCATACTTTTCTTGTTGCCAAATGTCTGTGCAACTCCATCAAACTCACGCCAAATCCTATTGTATTCTTTTGTTTAAAACGTAAAAGAGGCAGCCGGAAAGCATGCCAGGCCATAGTCACCGAAGAACCGCTATCCTTCAGCCAGTGGCGTAGTCAGGAGGAGCTCGCGCGGTGCGCGGGTGGAAAATGTCTACCAGACTCTGGGTGGCCCGATCCCAACAAGTCCGTTTATGACGCGCCCGTACAATCCATTCTCCGGCCATTTATACTGTCCACGGCAAGGTACTTTAAACGCTCCACGGCTCAGTCTCGGCTATGTGTGATGTCTTTTGCGAGTGTAAATACATTGAACTATTTTAAACGCTCGCGCAGTGAAGCCATCAGGGCCTGTTGATATGAGTAATACACTCACCGTTTCACAGCAAAGGTACCGCGGCTTCACGTCATTTCTAAACGATTTGGGTACTTTGAGCCAGGGTTGAAATCAGAGTAAGCAGAAGACACCGGAAAGCTTTTTGCCAAATGGTTACGATTCCCTATGCATGCAGTCAGCCTGTATAATACGGCAGTCGACCCGCATAACCGGCTGCTGTAATGGGCCAGCTGACGATGGTCGGTGTCTTCGCTGACCCGGAACGGAGGACGTCGGGTCAGGCCCCAGTTTGGTCAGCCACACTAGCACTCAGAGATGGCCTAGTGTCACTTACCTATGCTACGCCAATGGAGGTATGTAGGTGTCACTGGACTATTCGGCGTCAGTGCGCCTGACCAATTTAGGTTCAGATCTCCTTCCCGCCTTCTGAATCTGACCCACAGCAGTCCACCCACCTCTGCACTCGAGCCACACTATGAAATAGCTTCCAAACTCAAGGGATTTACTTGGAGCTCGTTTAAAAGGGTTTAGGAGCACCAAGGGACTCATGGGATGTACAGCCGGTTCCGTGCTGATTGGTAGGTGTTAGGTCGCGGTCGTCTTTGCAAAATATCTCTCAAGTGATGGTCCTTTTCGACACCATTATTACCTCACCTGCTGCGTTTAACTGGATGCATGAACTGACGTGCATAAATACTTCATCAGGTCCAAGATGCGGAAGTAATTGAGAAAAGTCATAGAAAATCATCGGGATCGGCGAAAACAGTTTTTCGTCCATAATTTTCTAAATTGACGTCTCATCCACTGGGTAGGCTCCCAAATTTAAAGAGCTCGTCAAAATACCTACATTGCTAGAGACGAAACATTTCTGAGAAGAGTAATCGTTTTCAAGAAATTCCTTAAAAGAACTGACACTCATACCTACCAATCACTGTGGAACCGGCTGCACATTTCAAATGATGAGATACTACAAGTCATTGGGTGAACGTTTGGATGTTTAAAGGCTTCTGATGTGGGAATGGCCCCGGCTCACTTTCAGTGATATTCTCGGCGTTTTGTAATGTCCAGACCTGCGAAAAGATGTTGAAACGGTTCTGCTTTTCACAGCTAATCATTTCGCATCTTCAGACTGTGTTCAGCGTGCCGTGAGTTTTGCAACACTTTCCCACTCTTATCGCCTTAAAATTATGACTGATCTGGACCATTGTTCCCGTGGATGCCGCAGTTTCACTTGAAATCTAGAATGGTGAACTTTGGTTGGATAAATTTCTTGTAGCATTTTTCTGAATAATGAGTCAGGCATATTGTACTAGATTTGAGTTTCTCGTAACTGTGTCATTAACACGCGTATTGACGGGGTCTGAGCCACCTTCGCTTTGACAGGGGGACAGATACCCGCCCTCCCCCCTAAGATCTCGAGAACCACGCTAGGTAGCGAAAAACGGTAAAATGTGTTGAGTAGCCCATCCACTTCTCCATCGAAAATATTTAAACAGTTTTTTCAGGTCACATTTAAGGTCACTAGAGGTCAAAATATGCCTTCGTAGGGATAACATGTAAATGAAGGTGTTTGGTCATTGCATCTGAAGAAGGCGAGATAGAGCAAAAAATTTAGTCCATTAGAATTCTCCTAGCAAGCCGAATCGAATGATGTATGATATAGCTCTGCTAGGTAAAATCAGGTCAAAATTGTCACTTGACCTGGCATGAGGTCAGTTCAAGCTCAAATTAGAGAAAAATGCATATCATTAGAACTGCAAAGACCTGGTCGATCTAATGAATTTAAAATAAACACTTTATCACCATCAATTACCAAGTTATTTAGTTAAAACCACTTTTCCCATGTATTTCCAATGGAGAGGTCATGACTCGTACCTGACCTTGGTCATCGGTATAAAAAATACCAGAACATATTTTAGAGAACTCGCTAGACCCATTGTGTAGTATGAGTTTCAATCAGATAAGTTCACCCTGTTCCGACTTATGCTATCTTAAACTTTTTTAGGTCGGGCCACTTGACCTGTACTAGTGACCTGACCTGACATGACCTAACCATAAAATTTTGACAAAAGTTGTTAACATGATCAGAGAAAAGGTATGTGAAGTACGGTGGTGCCACGCTCGGCCGTTTATATGTTATCTCCAAAAAACCCGAGGGGGGCTGGTACCCACCCCCGTCAATGCGCGTGTTAATATGCTATAACTAGTAATTTTTTCCTAAAAATTTGAACTGCTGGGCATCACCTGAATCGGTGCGGGGCAACGTGAGAGAAGCTCCTCCCTGTCGAGAGCATTTCGAATACAATACTCTGTAATTTTTTCCGTCGAATATAATGCTGCTGGACTAGACCCCCACGCAATCCCAGTGCTTGCACTTCATTTGCACCGACGAAGACAGAGTCATCACTCATTCAAAAAGAGCGCCGGAGAAAGTCTCCTCGGCAGCAGCGGCGGCGATGCTCGCCGACCGTGCTTCCAAATGTGTCACGCCGCCGCGGCTGGGCCGGCGGCGGCCGAGCGGCCCGCCGCGCCAGTCTGGTCTCGGCTCGGCTCAGAGGCTGGCAGCGCGCCGTGCCGGCGGCTCATCGGTCCGCTCTCACCGCCGGCGCCAGTGTCGCCGCCGACGTCGTATCGGTCTCGGCGGCGCCCGGACTGCTCGCCGCGCGTGCTGTGGTGTTAGTGACGTGTGGTGATCGGCAGTCTCCCGGTCGGGTGGTACCGCGCACCGACGAGTTGCAGTCTTCGATGCGTCTCCCGGTGCTAGTGCTATTGCAGTGGGGCTGGCGATGCAGTCTCCAGGTGGGATTTGATACCAGTTGGTGGCGGCAGTGGGTATCCCGACACCCGAGTGTGCACTGGAGGGGCTCGAGATAGACGCAATGTCATCTGGCGACGCCAAAACGAGAACTCGCGAGGAGCTGAACCGCAGTGGCGCTGCCAGTCGAGCCATCGAACACTTCAATCGAATGGCAGGCGTCTCGGGCGCGGAGGGTGGTGTGCGAAGGAGCTCCTCCAAGCCGCACCACCATCATCGGCACACTTGCCGAAAGCACAAGGACCGTGCGCAGGAGCGGGCGGTGTCGGAGAAACGCTCCAGAGAGTCTGCCATACCCGAGGTTGACATGAACCGGCCACCCTCAGCCTACGAGCCGATCGAAGTGTCGCCAGAGATGAGGGAGGTGCTGAGAGAGCCAGCGCCGGGACACGTGCCAAACCGTCTCCTTCCCGGACCTCTACCTCCCAAAGCCGGCAACAGTGATGTTCGCCTGGGCGATAGGCCGAGTCGGGCAGAGTCACGGGCGGCGGGGGATACCAGCGCCGCCGGGGGTGGTGGAGAGGAGGAGCGACGACCGCCGCGCGACAGGGGATCCAGACGCTCGGTGGACCGACCGGCCGGACCGCCGGTGGAGCAGCTCTGGCCAAAACACTGGGGAGGTAGGCGTCACGACTGGTTCACACGCACGCTATCTGCTTGCCGAATTATACCGCTCTCTTCTCTCACGCTTGTGTGTTGTTATTCCAAAGCTGTTGATGGTTCCCGTGGAAAATGTGTCAGCGGGCTGATACCGCCGTAAATAGCCGCGACCTGTTTAAACATGCACCATTTTCCGCTCCATCAAACGCGCGCCGTGTGCCGGTGATTTCAATTGAGGTGCCGGCGGCCGGCGGACTGCTGCGGCTGCGGATGGCTGCCGCCGCCGCCGCGGCCCCGCCGCCGCCGGTACCGTTGTTACAGCGCGAGAGCTGGCGCCGTGCACACGTCTTCACGCCTCTGAGTCGCGCCAAACTCACCGCTGAGCTGAGCTACGGCACCGCGGCCAGGGCTGTGCCGCCCCGCTGCTTCGCTCGGAGATTCGGTCGGGGCGGAGCAGCGTGCAGCGCCCCAGCGGAGGCTGGTGCTCCGCTTACCGGAGGCCCGGTCTTCAGTCTTGACAGAGACTTTTCGAAACGGATTTCTAGGCATGACAAGATAGCCTTCTTTGGGCACTTTCTTTTCCGATTGCAAACCATTTTTTAGAGAATTTATTGGACAATTTTTTAGACAATTTTAATTTTTAAGCTTTATATAAGGGTGTTAAATTCCCTTTAATTGATGAAATGTATATTTACGTACTTAATTATTCGTAGCCTTTAGATTTTGGGCGAGAAATTATATCAGGGATGTGAGCAGCCCGGCCTGTTCTCGGCGCGGATCGTGCGCTCCGTTCGGGTGGAGCGGACGAGAGTGCAGAGGCCTCTCGGAGCGGGTGTGATGACCAACAGAGGCCGTAACGGCGGCGGCAGATGGGCTGCAGTCGGCGCGCCGTCTCACTGTCGATTCAAAGACACGTCCGGCGCCGCCGCTTTCGGGGAGGCTGCGGCCGATCTTTATCTGGTAACGGTGGGACGCCGTTCCGAGCGAATCAGCCGCGCTGCGATATGTGACTAACAGGCGCCGGTTCGACAGCTGCTCCTTTCTGGTATATTCCGTCCGGGAGGCGGATGAGATGTGCTTCCAGCGGAATGAAAGGCTGAACTCCTGCTGGCGGCCGTTTCTGAACCATACCTGGAATAATCACTGCGCTACACGTGTGATATTTCTCAGTCTTTAAACATTTTGTTTTAGTTTCGGTATATTAACGTTTTGTTGTATCAGATAATTCTGAAATATTAACATCCAGAAAGTGTGGCACGGTGACTGAGCAGGTGATCCCAAAAGTGATGGCTTGCTCCCACCATCACCCGGTCAGTGGGTAGAAAATGGAGACGACGTGGTCCGGTCACCTCTGACAGAGCGTGGCGCTCGTGCGGCGGAACCGTCCCCTGCGGCCGATTGTCTGGAATATGCCGGCAAATGGAGCACTCAAACGGGGAACTTATCAACAACTGGGTCATCACCTGCCAGAATTTTTTGGAGAACTTTTGTATTCTGGGTTTTTTCACCTGACTTAAGTATGATCGCTGTGCTCTGGTATTTTGCGGTCCTGGCAGTGCCGGTTAACTCTGAATTGTGTGTCCAAATCAGATAAAGAACCCATCTTCTCGCTCAGCCGGCAGATTTCCTTCTGATTTTTTTCAAATCTCTTGACGCTACTAGTACTGGTGTGGTCTATCTCAGTTGCATTTCTGGGCAGCAGACATACTTTGTGGCTAGAATCCATCTGAAGGTTTCTTCGGTGGCCAGGCGAAGACTGGTTATGGTTAAGAGATAAGCAAGTCGTTTAAGAGCGGGTCAGAAATATTCCGGTCCGTGCGAGTGGTGAGATACTGCAAAATCATCAATGCGAGGTGAATATATTTCCATTGCGCTATTTTTTAGTATCTTAGCAAGGAAAATAATTTAAGAAACAATGCTATAGAGAAGATTCAACCAACTTCTCTGGATAGTTCCTGTTCGATTTTACTCCTGAGTAATCTGTTCGATTTTACTCATGAGTAATCTTTGAATAACAGGCTCCATGGGAGGACACAATTCAGTGCATTTTCTCGAGTGTTCAATGGTTATAAGAAAAGAAAAGGACCTACCCACTCTCCGTGACCGCCGGCTGGATATATCGAAGGTCCTCGTCACGGAAATGCAGATATAGACAGAAGGCAGAGCCAGACTGCTGGGGTCGCAGTGGTAGTATCCGAAGCTGCGATCTCTACGAATCCGTTTATTTTAGAGGACCCTTTCATAATTAGATTTGTCCCTGATGAATATAGCTACAAAATGTGTATGCGTGGTTCGCGAAGTAGATCTAAGGTATTATGGCTTACATGGTCATATTTCGAAAGTCGAAACGATATTCTTCATTTTCTTAATCAGCCACTTTTATTTTGTGCTTTGCCCAATAGACCCAGTTACATAGCGGTCTTCAGGAAATGGAGCAATATGCCCTGTGGAACTACGAATGGTTCTCAAGTTGCTTAGGTTTAATTAGTTGTTAATTTCATCCACTGCAGACTAGTGGAAAGGGCTTAGAGTGAAAATAGTCTCTAGTTTTTACAAACAAAAAATGGTATATCACAACTGGCTTTAATGCTACATAATACCTTACATTTAATTCGCGAACCACGCATAGCCATTTTGTAGCCATATTTATCAGGAAAAAATCGAATTATGAAAGGGTCTTCTGAAATAAGCGGATTCGTATAGAGATCGCAGCTTCGGGTAATACCACTGCGACCCCAGCAGTCTGGCTCTGAATTCTGCCTGTATCTGCATTTCCGTGACGAGGACCTGCGAGGTATCCAGCCGGCGGTCACGGGGAGTGGGTAGGTCCTGGAAACTCGATTTCCCCTCTAACTAGCCGAACTGTCCGCCAGAATTTCCCCTGTCTCGCAGGCTAGGCTGACTCCTCGAGCGTTTTATCTAGCTGTACCGCCACGCAGACGATGTATAGTCTGTGGTCAGACTGGACGACAGTGGAGAAAGTGACGTATTCAGTGCAAGGCTTATGTCATTTTATAGTTTCGAGATGAAAGTTACGAATGCCCATTCATTTCTTACAGAAACGTTATCAATTATCTAGACACGGTTATCTTGGGTGGTCATCAAGGTGCACTTGTGCAATTAACTAACGTCGAAAGAACAACTATTATTAAATATGAACGCCTAAATAGTTATTATGCGACTATCCCGACTCAGCATCAATGAATCATTCACTCATGCTATGAGTGAGTGATCAGCAAGAAAGTCTTAGTCGACAATAAATGTTTTATGTTTGAACGGAAAGGGAACGCAGAATGTTCTTAAAAGAAAACCGTTTGAAAACAATATATTGAACAAATTCGAGGAACTGTCGCATTGTCTAGGGCGTGCTATATTGGAACAGGTCTGGCGTATTCAAGAGCTGTAAAAGTAGCCAGAACGTGATCTTATGTGGGACAAAGTGTCAGCGCACGCTGTAAAAAATTTTCACAGCATTACTGAGGAACGGTAACGCTCCAGCTTATCAGGAAATAAGTGATCTCACGGTCTGAAAACAGCGGCCATATAGCGTAATTGCCCAGATTTAATAGCTCTCTTCATCTTGAAAGGTAGATTCACGGATCAAAACTGGTCCCACTTAAGTGTTTACTACACAAGTATCTCAAAAGCAACCGGTCTCTCTCTTCTCTCTCTCCTCTTTCTCTCTCTCTCTCTCTCTTTCTCTCTCTCTCTCTCCTCTCTCCTTCTCTTTCTCTTCTAGAGAAACATTTATTCCACACCGCGTCGCGTTAATAACATCACGATTATCAATGTATTCAGTCAATGAAATTAGGTTTGCCTGCAAGAAGCGCCGCAGAAGGTTATGTCTTGAACAACTCATTTCATGGGAAATTGCATTAAAGGCACATTTATGTATATCAATGCGAGACGCCAGGCATTTGCTCTTTCCTGCTGCGATGGATTCAACCCCTCTGCGGTATTGTCATCCAGTGAATAACACAAAAGGGACTGGTGCTTGAACTACACAAATTTGATAGGAGAACCCGCACATCTGCTTGTCAGCTTATTGACTAGGCCAGGTGCGTTTCTATATTATGGTCGTGCTCGCAGAGCTCTATATAGCTAAGATTAAGATATATTTTTTTAAAAGGTTCTACCCATCCTAGAAAACAGTCAAACTACCGAAATTTTATGGAGCTGTGTTTGTGCTTCTAACTGTGTGTACTGGTACAAAGTTGTTGCCTTGGCTAATCTATTTCTGGTGCTAACGTGATGCTCTTTGCCTAATGGCTGCCCTGGAATGGAAAGGAAACCTGGTAGCACGTCTATAATATTTACCTAGTTCCTCGTGTCTCAGCACTGTATATTTAGCGGTGAGAAGTTTGCCCCATCTAAAAAAGAGTTGGTGGACATATGTATTGGCATTTGGTTCGGTAATGTATTCCCATGTCATCTTTTGTATTCGAGCACTTACGAGGGAGTTGATAAGCGCCCACCCACGTGCGTGCGGCAGTGGTAGCCGTGGAAGCTCGGTGCCGGCCGTGCCGTCGTGGGCTCGGGGGCGGACGGCTGCCCGCCGAGCCGCCGTTCCGCCTCACTGGCCCTGCTGTAGGTCACTGGCTGGCGGTGGCGGCGTCGGCCGCGGAATGGCCCGCGCCGGAGAGGACGCCAGAGCCGTCGGCGCACATCGCCGCAGACAGGCGCGCCGCCTGGAGGTGGCCAAAGAAGAAAAGGCACTTATTTCGCTTAGATTTTTACCTTAACTGGTCCTACCTAACCGCTTCCGTCATTTGAGGAACCTCATTCTCAACTAAAGAATTTTTCATGAGATCACTTGACTAACTTATTCATTTATCCACTGCATTGATGGTGGATGGGATCAATATGAGTAGAAGATCTTTGTTTTTATTTGCGGAAAGAGGAACGTGTCTTTTATTACGTGAAATGCCGTACCGTTAAGTTTGGAATCGAGGTAAGTGGGTAATTATTTTGAAGGTCGGAAGCAAACGTGGTAAGGTTAGGCCTTGTTTTGTCCGGTTTTCGTATATTTTCCTGGTCCAGTTGTATGAACTGAGTAGGTAGGCAGCTGAACACCACTGCGTCTAACCCTACTATTTTTACACCATTTTTTATGAGCTGTTTTGGTATCATACAATATAAATTTGCTAAAGATTCAGATCCATTCAGATTTCTTCGAACAGGGGCCACGTCAGGTAGGGTTTTTCACCTGTTCATGTCGGATATTAAAAGATAATCAAGTGTACTAAAATTGGAAGTCTCTTAAAGTAGAAAACCTTTACTTGGGGCAACATCAGCGTCCAATTTTGCTCCCTAGGGTATCTGACAAAGCCTTTAAAAGTTTCAATCACGGAAGTGGAGATGAAAATAATCTAAGACGTCAGCTGGCAAGAACCTGGACTACAATCACTGTTCTTGAGTAGCCAACCCACAATCAGGCACCTCGTCGGCTCTTTGTAAAATTTATGAACACCTGCCGATTCTTGTAATCCCTATTAGATTTCATCATCACTTCTCAAATATGTCGCCACTTCCCTCCACTACTTTCCGCTCTGTTTTCCCCTTCTTTATAGGCTTCCGGTCCACAGCACACACCGTCTTTTCTGTGAACAGTGCGGTGGAGCTGTTGCTTCACTTCCATCCTTTCACTGCATGACCAAAGTGCCGGCAGTGATGTCCATCCCGTTGCCACCCGAGCGCATTCACCAAACATGCCTGAAAGAAACAGGTTTCTCCGATTGAGAGAATGACTATTTAGTGGCCTCTTTCACTTGCTCGGATACCGTGACAGAAGTTATGTGGACCTCGGAGCCCCTTCATTATCAGGTACTTTTTATGAGTGGAATACAACTGGGGAAAGCTGGAGAACTGTGCTCAGTAAAGCGGATCACCGTTCTCGATCTGTTCGAGGGATTATTCAGGAGAAAGCTGACGGAATCACTACATCAGATTGAAAAATCCTTGTCATGACGAGGAATTATGTGCCTGTTGTCACATCCCAGGAACTTGAAAAGTTCGTGTTTTTTAGACTGTGACCCAAGTTTGGGATAGGGCTAGGCAGTAACCTGTTCACTGCTATAGTTCAATGAAACCCACTGGAATTCCGCGTCCTGCTGGGGAACGTTCGAAAGCCCCTGTGGTCCCGAAACTGTTTATGTTATTTCAATATCAGGGTCACTCGGAGGTAAAGACACCTCGAGTTGTCTTGGCAATTGACTTTCTTGAGCCAAATCTTGAGACTGAGAAAAACTTGAGGAAATGTTGGAGCATTCATGCAGTCCACTTGTTAAAGGCAATTGAATAGCATATGATAGGACCAGGCTAAATAAGAATATAGACAATAACTGATCCTGGGCTAGAGCAATCAGCCGATGACGTAGAGTGACTATGAAGCAAACCAATCGAGTTCACATGATATAAAAACATAACTATAAAAACGCCCTGTCTCTGTTCACTGCACAGCTATTGACCAAATTATCTCAATCAGTATTTGGTTGATGAAATGTTGTTACTCGACTTAATACGAGATCACACGGACCGTTACTTTAGAAAGAGTTAAAAAATGATCACGCATATGCGATACCAATATCATTCCACCGCCTAAAAAGGCACGATTTTGAACACACCTCCAGCAAGCTGTGTACAAAGATTTGTTCTCCTGAAGGTGTCAGAGAGCTCTGATATGTGCCAGGATATCAAGATAAACCTTTCAGTCATTTCTACTGGCTCTTTCTCCTGCTGCCCGGTCTATTTGTTACGCTTACCAGTCGAAGCAGGGGTTTCCGTGCGCCCGGCCGCAGGCGATGGCTCAGGCCTGGCCAGGTTCGGTCGGAAATCATCCATTCTCGTCAGGTGGAGCCGACCAGAGCCTGTCTGTGAAATGAGAGCACGGCTGGAGACCAAACCCATCGAGGTTGACGCCAGATGCGATCCATCGTCGCTTCAGAGTTGGTGGGTGTGGCAGCAAGGCGTAGATAAAGAAATACATGCTCTGGGATAATCGGTTAAAACTCAACAGGCGCCAGAAGATATCAGGATATATTTTTCGGTCGATACCAGAATCGAGATTTTTCAGTTATAAATGATCCATCTTTGTCTTGTCGGTACGCTTCGCTCAGACTATAGGATGGTGTATATGTCTCCGTTGATGGCCGAAGATGCATGAACAGTTATTCAGGCCGATTAACCTTGAATTCAGACTGATAAGTGATGAATCAGATGAGTCTTTTAATAGAATCCACTCATTATTTCATTAAGAGTGGAAGTCTTTAGACTATGTTGAGTGCTATTGCTATTCGATCTTCATAAGCAAGTGGACGGCATTTATGTTTCAATATTTGCTCAAATTTTGCTCAGTGTTACGATTTGGCCTAATAAGTCAGTTTCCATGGTAACTCAAGGTGGCGTTTTATCTCGGGGTGACCTTGGTGATTAACATGGGATCATAGGGGCGTTAGTTCATAGGGAAGATATAAATCAAAAGGGCGTTCGATCCATTGCTGGTGTCTCATAGCTGTAATTTAAGTGAACAATAATCATCTTAGACAAAATTCAGTTTCTTTGCTTATGCTGGAGTCAAAATCTTTTCTTTTATACAGTGACTTTGCTAATATATAATATCATGTATTTATACGATATTTTTGCCTCTCTCGAAGAGTAACTGAAATACTATAGTTTATTGTTATGATGTTTGGATTGATTGCATGCGATACATAGCATTTACGAAAATTTTGTAAGTAACGATATGACGAAATATTCTCAACGCCTATTTCTTGGCGTGTTCATCCACACATTGTTCTATGATTTATGCACATTAGATCCATTAAATGGGTTTAGCCCCAAAGCAAACGCCTTATTACGCCTTTTTAGATCCATTAACTTTATGAGACATGAAAACAAATAAACGAACGCCAGTAAAGATACTCCCCATTCTACCAGCAGCCTTGTACCAACAGCATGTATATACTCTCGCTATCAGCCAATACAAACAGTGTCTGGGGTGAGGTGAGAGGGCGGCTGGGACGGTGGCCGGGCACGGGCTGCATCTCGCGCCTGCCCCGCTGCCGCGCGACCCATTGACCGGGATGACACGGACGGGCGCTGCTGGACGACACGAGGCCCGTCACTGCCGGCACCCGTGGGAAGTGAGAGCCGCCGCGGTCACGGTCGCCGCCGCTGCAACTGCGCGGCCCGCCTCCTCGGCTGCACACTCCGCTGTCTGGCTGGAGATGACCGAGGGATGTCGTCTCTCTGCTGCAAGAGAGTGATGTGCTATTTGTTGAGTTCATGGGGAGCTACTGTAGGCGCTGGAAACATAGTCATAGTCATAGTACTTTATTGAAGTGTCTATTACATGACTTTTAAGTCCTCGCATCAATTCCAAGGTATAAAAGCGCGCAACACAGTTTAAAAGAAACAGTCCAAAGAATTAAGCGTCTAAAAACGCAAGAACTATAAAATAGCTTAAAATTACACATTGCCATTATTGCCCCCGAGTGCGAGTCAGTCTGCACCTATTCTCCTCTTCCACGAGCTGACTGCCCGGAAGCGAATACTACGCTTTTCCGCCTCTGTTTTCACTCTGGGCATATCGGACATGCCCGCTTCCCCCACGCATGGTCCTTCTTAAAACTTTGGAGCGATTCATGCAGTCGACCCGGATTAAAAAATTGCCTAGAGGGAGCTTTGTGCATTCACTGAAATCTCAGTCGGCTGATGCCTGAACACTAGGATAGGTATTACTTCAATATTCTGGCAAAACTATATATTTTAGACGTTCGACCCATGAACGTCAATGAACAAAGGAAGCAAACTTCAAGAATGCATTCTGATATAATAAATATTTTAAGGCTTTTTAAGGGTGCACGAGCAAGTATATCTAGACTTGACAGCTGGTGTGCTCAAATTGTGGGCAGAAAACCAAATACACTAATTGAAAACAAAATTTAAATTAATTTGTGACAATCCCCACAACAGGCCAATCCAGAAAGTTCAGCGTGAACAGCACGTTCTTATTTTTAGTTTTTGAATAGGGATTTTCTTCCTGAGGCGTGAGAAGTAGCACTGTCTGAAGCGTGACCTCAGGCCGTGCCAATCCTCTTCAGTCCAGCAAGTCTGTTAGACCGCTATCGTCTTCGTGAAGAGTCCGCTCTGCGGCTGTGGAGAGCTTTTTGTGGCTTTATAGAACTGTTATCGCATCAGCTCGGCCTGAATCTGTCAAAGCTCCGGCCCACTCGGGTATGATCGAAGACTTCATTCGAAAAGCCGACCAGTTTATGGGAGCGCTATCGTGTGTGGCTGCCAGAAAGATCGGTTTCTCGTCCCCTGGCGCAGTTTCTCTGTTCGGAATGGCTGTCACGCGGTGAAGCTGGAGCGATGGAGTGGAGGGAAACGCCAGGACCCGCCAGTACTTCATGGTGCAAAATGGTAGAATAATATTTTCTTGGCATCTTATCTTTGCTACTGCTTTAACACCATGATCCCAATACCTGATTGGAGCCGTATTGAGAGGAATAATAAAACTTGACAAAAGAGTCGGGGCATATAATGAATAAGGAAAGAAAGAAACGTACAAAAGAGTCCGTTTTATTCATGCCATTTTTTCGTCCTTAGAGTTTAGATTCACGGACGCTCTGTGGTACAAATGATTGCAGCGTTTCCAGTGGAGCTTATCATAGGTCCTATGTCAAAATGGACAAATTTCTAAGTGAATCCCCAAACTGTTGGTGGATTCTAACATATAACAGGGGATTGGAGCGGGCTGGTCACAAAATATGGGAAAATTCTGACCATGATATGACTGGGAGCTTCTATTTCATAAACGTTTTCTTGGACTTCACTGAAACATTTATTGAAATCATACCATGATTTTGATGGTAATTTCAAAATATTTGACACCTTATCACCAAAAAATGAATTTTCAGGTTTTTAAACAAACTCACAAAACTTGACTTACAAAGAACCTGCTCATGCTGATTGGATTGATAATCCTGGTCTGCAAATGAATTGAGCAAGATTGCTTAGATTGTGTATAAAGTATCTCGTCCATTTAGAATTCTGCTAGGCACCAGACGTTTTTCCTCAACACATACCTATATTTGTGTTCTAATTTTTTGTATTATTTTACAGGAAACTCCGTCCCTAACTGTGCGCTATATCCTAATGTGCTGGGAAGCTACATTTTAAAGTCTGATTCGTGCATGGGTTTCGCCTTATTTCCTGATATAGCTTAACAATTTTAATTATATTGAATTTGATTGAACATCCCTTCAGATATCAAACCCGTGACGTAATTGACCTGGCGGATCGTCATCTAGTGTCTAGTCGTCTGGTCATCTGACGACGGCTGCAGTGGCTACCTTGGCTCCTCTGACTGTCGCAACATCTACCCAAACTCCGTTACAGTGGCTACCTCTGGATCGTCTGACTACCGCCACATCTACCCAAACTCCGTTACAGTGGCTACCCCTGGCTCCTCCGACTCCCGAGACATCTACCCAAACTCCGTTACAGTGGCTACCCCTGGCTCCTCTAACTGTCGCGACATCTACCCAAACTCCGTTACAGTGGCTACCCCTGTCTCCTCCGACTCCCGAGACATCTACCCAAACTCCGTTACAGTGGCTACCCCTGGCTCCTCTGACTGTCGCGACATCTACCCAAACTCCGTTACAGTGACTACCCCTGGCTCCTCCGACTCCAGAGACATCTATCTACACTCCGTTGCAGTGGCTACCACTGGCTCCTCTGACTCCCGAGACATCTACCCAAACTCCGTTACAGCGGCTACACCTGGCTCCTCTGACTGTCGCGACATCTACCCAAATTTCGTTACAGTGGCTACCCCTGGCTCCTCCGACTCCCGAAACATTTACCCAAACTCCGTTACAGTGGCTACCCCTGGCTCCTCCGACTGTCGCGACATCTACCCAAATTCCGTTACAGTGGCTACCTCTGGATCGTCTGAACTACCGCCACATCTACCCAAACTCCGTTACAGTGGCTACCCCTGGCTCCTCCGACTGTCGAGACATCTACCCAAACTCCGTTACAGTGGCTACCCTGGCTCCTCCGACCGCCGCGACATCTACCCGGCTCCGGCGGTTGCAGAGCCCACAGTCTGGCAGGGGTGGGTGCCGGGGGTGGCTGTGCACGGCCATTCGTGCAGTGTTTCAATTGCGCCGAAGAACAGGTGTTGATGGAAGCGGGCCACCCACTCAGAGGTATGGAGAAATCCTGCCTTTCCTCTTGTGATGACTTTTGCAATGAACAATTATTGTTGTTCATTTGGTTGGCATTAACGTTGGCGTTTCAGTACAGTTTTTTCTAAAACTAGTCTCAGAGACTCTTACCCCACCATCCAAAGAAGCAATTTGCCATAAATTTAAGTGCTAAACAAGTAAATTTTAATGCTGACAGGTAACGTTCCGCAAAGCACAAGGACAGCCGCCCGACCATGCCACCCTCTCACCAGTTCGTTACCTCGAGTAAGTATTGAGCGCCGGAGCGTCTCAGGGCATTGATACCAGGCACCTTCCCTGCACTGCCTCAGCAGAGGTTCTGGAGCCAAACGCTGTACCGAGCTACCAAGTTGACCTTTATTATGAGATGAAACGCTTATTTGTGGCATTCACATAGGTCAGAAATGTGCCACGGGTTATCACATGGTCTCCTGTATGCTGACTTGGTCAAATACAATTTAACCCAACTCACTTTTAGGAAAAAGCAAAAATTTCCCAACCCTCAAAGACCGCGGAAAATACTTCGCGCCGCCTCGGCCTGAAAGCCTTCATCGGAAGATGAATGGGATAAAGTTTGCCATCGTTTAGCTACATTTTACGTTAAGCTCCGTTAAAAACATAAGCTGGCGCCTGGTACAGAAGCTGTCAGTTGGCAAACAAGAACCTAAACAACTTGTAGGAGGCTTTGGGAGTGTTCTCTGTCTACTTTTGACCGGTTCTCAGCTATTTCATTAAATAAACTTCGTCCAAAATACTTTTTAGCTGTCCTAACCTTGTTTCGAAAAAAACAATGTTTCCAAACAATTTAGCAAAACAGAAAATAAAATCGGTTTTCAAGCTTACATACAGCAGCCATATGTATGTATGTCTCCGACGTGTTGATATACATGAGCTGTATGTGTGTCCGCTACAGGCTGATATATGGGAGACTGTGTATCTATGTGATGGTAGGAGGTGAGGGAGACGTATCTATGCATGTCATAGGCTGGTATATGGGAACCACATGTATGTATGTCTACGGCAGTATTATGTATGTATGTCTACGGTGGGATATAGGACAGCCTTATGTATGCCTGCAACGGGCGAGGGCACGGGACCCCAAATTACGGTGTTTATCCAGCCCCGAAACAGGCCCGTTCACGGCGTACGGTCACGTGGGAGCGGCAAACTGTCGGTACTCATAAGGCAGTCGTCCATCACCAGTCAACCAGAATAGCGACGGTGCGAACGGACCAATCAGCGGCAGTATCGGGGTCAGTCGGATAGCGAATCTGCCGCTGTCGATCAAACTGTCAGAAAACAAAGCAACCAAATAGAAAACAGGACAAGATTCAGGGCAGCTCGCGTCTTACATTTCCCATAGACTCGTGGACCAAGCAACAAAGGAAACGCAAAAAGGAAATGAAAAACATTTATCAAGCAAGGCGTGTCAAATGCGCATTTGTGAATACCGGGTCACGGAGGGATAGTGTATCATCACCGTCCATGTACCTTCGCCAGACCGTTTCTAGGCTGGTCTTTCTTGTTCCAGCCCGGGTAGTTCTTGGGGTGGAGCCTGGAATCGCACTAGCGGGGCATGGAGCTCCGAGCTCCCGTCGTCTCTGCGGACATTAACCCTCACTCTGCCGGCCCCCGGGGAATTACACGGCCTACTGGCATGGCCCGAAATCCTTCTCCTCTTTTATGACAGAGAACTTTTACTTTGGGTGGTATAACATACATTAAATGATCTATAAAGATACATAAATCGTTTTTATCTTTGTTCGTATATATTTTATCTATGGTAACCTATTAAGAGCACTTATGCCGGCCATTTTAAATCAGCCGTGCAGTTCCAGTGCTGGGAGCTTAAAATCGCGAACATTGTCACTCTTAAATTCAAGGACGCAGAAGTTTGGAAATATATCTGCTCCCTGTCTTTCGAGAATATTACAAAACATACATACGAATAGCTACCCGGAGTATTATGTTCAGGATGGTCGATTAGCGGTAGGCATTCGCGAGTGAGTAGTAGGAAAAACAACACTGTCGTTAGGGCATAGGCTAACAGTCACACCTCGGCGAGTCTCTGAAGCTTATGTATAAAAAATTGTGGTTACTTGTTGTTTCCGACAGTACACGATCAGAATTTGCAACTCCACATGCCAATATGACTAACTATACCTCCGCTCGGAGATTGTCCAGTCCAAGAACCTATGGGACAATATCTGAGTGTTCGTTACTGCGATAGCAAAGATAAGTGATCTAACTGCGGGGAAAAATGCCAGTTTGGTCCTAGAGCGGTTAGCTTTCTTTTTCCCCAGGTGATCAGCATCACGGTGTTTGTGGACAATATTAGAATTCCATAGCATGAAATGATTATGCTTTAGCCGTGGGTAAGTATCGTTGTGGCAGAAAAGTACATAGAAATAAAAACGCCTTCTTCCACTGCATAGTCTCTGCGTAAGTTTCAACATGGCGTGAGCCTACGGGTTTTTGTAAGTGATTGTGATTGTGAGTGATTGTGGTAGATAAAATCATGTGAATTATTGTAGATAAAATCATGTCAATTATGGTGGATAAAGTCATGTCAATTATGGTGGATAAAGTCATATTCCCGACCACTCAACACATTGTAAATAGAAAATTATGGGCTTGTAAAAACCGTTCCCGGTCAGCATTTGTTTTCCCATTCCATGGCAAATCACTACCATGGAACATTACGACGTGGAAGAATGTTGTGTTTTTTTTACCCGCGGATAACCAGCTGACTCCCTGTCATCTGTGTATTCCAGCGTACAGCGACAACCCGGACCGGGACAGTCTGGACGGAAACCTGCCATCCAGCAGTCATGGAACCAACCCGCCGCCTGCGCCTCCCATGGGCGCGCTCACAACTACCAACGTCGGCTTCACCAAGGGACCCAACGCCAAGAAGAAGCACAAAAAGCTGAAGGCTGACGACGATAAGGAGAAGGACAAGGACAAGAAGACGAAGAGGAAAGACACGGAGGGTGGTGGCGATTCCGGTTGGGACGAAACAGAACCATGGTAAGTGAAAATAACCTGAGAACAGCCTTTTATGTTGTTTTGTGTCAACAAATGCGTTCAGGCTCAGCTCTCGGCAAATAATCCGCCTACTCTGTCTAATTTCCAACATTCAATCTTAATTATGTTTTAAACACCATGTAAAATTTGCTGGAAAGGAGCACTGCATCAAAAGATAATGATAATTGTGCATGAAATGTTTCGCAGTCAGGCATACGCCTTCTATAATGGGTCAACACTCCTGCATGTCGCGTAAACGTCAGCGTGTGCACTGCTGATGAGTGCGTGGTCACGTCATAATCGACCGCGTTGTTGGCTGCCTTCGTGCAATCAGAGGTGCCGGCTCATTCTATGGAACGGCACGCTATCCTGCATCCGCCTCCACTCACGGAGGGTTCACTCACCTTGCTAATCACAGCTGAAGGTGGCTGTGCATTGGAAATTGCTTCTCTCTTTATCAGTTGTCGGACCAAAACCGTCACCTGGCTACAGAGTAGCCCAGGATCCTGTCCCCGTTCTCCTTTCTTTTCCTTATTGTTTGTTGGCTACAGAGGCATATGCTTTTTTAATTAAAACCGATTACAGCTCATATGTGCGTTACCTGTATGTATGTACGGAAGCATACACGAGCGCAGCAGACCGTGCCGTTGGCCACCTCTTTCTCTAGAATAGTGGTGCTTTATTGTTTTTTCCGCTGCACAATTTGATGAAGTTCATAATGTCAGTGCATTCGGACTGATGTCCTCGTCCTGGGTGTTAGTTTCAGCAGAATAGTTCGCTCAGTTATTTCTCCGACCTTCGTCGGGTGTTGTTGTTTTTTATCCTTAAAAGTTGTAGCTACAAGCTATTGTTGTAGACGTTGTCTGTATTTGGTTAGACCAAGACCTGCTATGAGATGCTGTTGAATCTCCTTTCTCCTTTGCTGGCAGTATTTACTTGGGCTTATGATATTTTGAGCTCCGGTCTCCTGTTCAAAATTCGAACACTACACTTTCCCGAAGTACAACGTATTCAGCATTATTAGTGCCTTTATTGGTCGCGATTTTCCAGGATTTCTTTAGTAGTGAGAGCCATATTGGACTTATGTCTTTATGGGGCCTGCTGATGGTGTCTCCATTCTGTGCTATCTGTGCAGCTTCCTTGATTTTTGGAATTTCTGGTGTGTCACGGTGTCAATGATCCGCGCTTCCTTCCATGCTGGTCTGTGATCTCTGTGGATTCAGGCATGCTACGTCACGCCAGACATGTGTACTTCTCCCTCCACTGTGGCCTTCCTGCGCTCCTGAAGTTGGACTGAAGATCTGTGCACCTTGTCCCTCCCGGAAGTTTGACTTCATCGAGTGTCACCTGCTTCTCTGGCAGCAGCTTTGGTCGAACCATGGACGCCGAAAGCGGGGGCGGGGGACGCGTCCCCCTTTTGGCCAACCAGGGGGACGTCCCCCAAAAATTGTTGGGTCAATGGTCATTAATGCTGTCAGTTACCGAATATGCTCAAAATTGGCCTCCCGGTCAGCACCAGCCCGGGTCTGTCCCCCCTGCGAAAATTCTGTGGCGGCGTCCCTGGGTCGAACCTTAAATGTTCTCTGAATTTGAGTACGAAGAAAGGCAGGTAAGAATTTTTGCTTTTTTCTGAATGCCTCGGGTGCAGACAGCTAATATATCTCTAACACAACCGCAGTATCTGAGTGGTGTAGTAGTTGCATAACTGACCGAAAACCAGGAGACCCTGGTTCGATTCCAGGCCTAGGAAAATTTTTTCCAATGCTGCAAAAATACAATCAGGTCAATGCCGGCTGCCTATTTCTGGAGGTACCAAGACACCTGGTGGTATATCTAGATTTTAGGTATATCTATATAGATTTTCAAGCTCTCTTTTTGCTGTTGGCGACCTCCATTTGGCTCGCCATCTGGGATTCGAGGCTTGGAATTTTCCTAGTTTGGTGAAATTTTTCCTCGCCTGGCCCTCCTACTTGTGGTTGGACGGCAAGCAAGGAGTGCATTTCAGTGTACAATTACACAGAGAGCCATCTGAGAATGAAGTGCTCTGCCTGATATTTACTGCCTGATGATGGTGGTTTGGAACCGGAAGTAAACTGTGGGATTTGAACCTTTACCATCGCCTGCATTGGCTCAAGCGATGAGAGTAACGGTGGATTCCGAGGAACTTTGTAAAGTGCATGCTTCAGAAGCACATGCGTATATTTTGAGGCTGATGAAAGGGACAAGTGTTTGCCTCCCTGATAGAGCATCGGTTCCCTTCCCTTGTGGTAGCAGCGGCCCCCAGAATACGATATCGGCGTCATTCGCCTCACCACTGGGCACTTGCTCCTTTCCGTGGACTCGCTCCTTTTTAAGGACGTTTTAGTGCCCTCCTTGTACTCCTGGATTTTTTTGGTTTAAAGGTGGGTACGAGGTGAGTTACCCGTTTATCCAATAAATAGCGCACATACGAGGGCTAACGCCTATGTAGAAGATAATTATATGCAAAGGAGCATGCCTGACATGCTCTATTTAAGCACTCGCACGCACTATGCATTAGTGACATCGTGCAGACATGCGTTGTGGCGGTGCCTTAAAGCTCACAGGAAAGGCGAGAGGGCTGACATCCGCTCTTCCTCAAAGGTTCTCCACCAATAGCAAACAAATACAGTTGATACGTGCAAGTAAAGGTGCTTAGTGCCCTTTCAATGTAGCAAGCCAGCTCTAGTTCTCCAACATTTCCACAAAGCTCACATCAGGGGTGCAGAGCTCACAACCGCTCTGGTTCCAACACGACACGCCTCTTCATCTAGCCTCGTAGTGCTACGGAGGGTGCAAACATGCGTCGCAGGTCGTTAGCCTTGTGTGCATAAACACGGACTGGGTGACTGGTGCATTCACGAATGACACGGCGTAACCACAGTGTCAGCAGGCCTCGCTTCTTGCAGCACAGTGAGGCGGTAAGTGCTTCTCGACGAAAGTGGGGAGTCCTGGCTGCGAAACGGCTTAACGCACGGACTTTAACAGGCAGCGATGACGCCAAATGAAGGTTTGATTGTTGCCGCATGTTCACGCCTTCATTTTACTCATGTTTATTTCTTCATGTTTTTCTATTAAAAACAGATTAGTGACATGAAAACAAATATTTTATGAACCCTGTCCATTTTCACCAGCTGAATGGTTGAGCCCCTGCCTTACATTTCTAATACTTTTGGGGCCTGAGGTGAAGGGCAGAACCAGGCCAGAAGTTGCGGGGTGTGGGGGGAAGCAGCACAGGCAAAATAGTGGAAAATATAATTTTGTATTCGAAAATTTTCCAAACTTTTCTAAAAGTGGGTACAATTTGGCTGCTTTCGGGGTAGGGGCATGGCCAGATCAGCCACCTGAATCTGCCCCTGTCTGAGATCGCCTTTTGTTTGAGTTTTGGTCATGGCACCCTTCCTCGAACTTGCCTTCTTTGAACTTAAGATCATTATTTATTGGTACATTGAAACAAGTTTTAGGAGTATATGCTACCACCCTGGCCGTTACGCCCATTTCACTCAGTGAGCCGCGCCGTGCACTGTAAATCGCACAGTTCACCAATCACGGAGATAACGTTATTCTGATGTTTCTTCCGACGAAAAGAGCGATCAACTTTTATGGTAGCTAATTACACGCACATCTTAAAGCGAGCAATATTCCCAAAATCTTCTATGATGACCTGTGTCTATTTGCAGTCATACTTGAAATATCAGAGCAATGAGGACAGCAGGCTGGCAGTGTAAGCCGCTGTATCCACCGGGAAAATTACTTGGAATGAGCACGCTCGACTCCGCCCTGTTGAACTTGGGTGTGCTTTTGCAGTGAGCAGTATAACTGAAGCGTTGCGGGAGCGGGTCGACATGATCCAGTGACGTCAGCGTCCGTTTGCGTGCCATATTACTCTACCATTCCCAGGATAGCATCTGCCGGCCGGCGCGTGGCGCTACCGTTACCCTTATCACCGCTGTCGGAAGCGCAGCCGCCGCACATGTGCACTCGCTCAGAAACAAAACGCTCTCGCTGTAAAACACGAGAGATTGTGTCGGTAGCTACTTCCCGTGCCAATTCCACGTGTGAGATGGTTCGTAATTAACGTTTAACCACGGCTCGCCAAAATAGCAGTGGAACTCCCGCAAAAGAGGTGTTGGAACGCTGAAAGACAGGGATGGGCGCCGCTACCAGTTTTTGAAACCGCCACTTTTGCTACCTTGGCTCGCCGAAATCACTACCACTACCAGTGGTACTTCTTTCAGAATTGCGTAACCGCTAACTTCTACTCGGCCACTCCGCTATCGCTGCTTATTGTTATAAAGCGATGATAAAGCGGTGCCCAGAATTGTTTTTCATCGTCCATTTTAAATACATTTTAAGGAAAATGTCTGTTTATCTGTACATTAGGTGAGGAGGGGGAGTTTTGTTACAGGGGCAAATTGATACAATGCCGATAGCTCCCGAACCATTATACTAGATGTCTTTGGGCTTTGGTCATTATTAGCTGATACCGGAAGCCAGCGACAGTCTCTTCAGCAGCCTTGTCGGACGGCCGCTTACGGTGCGTCGGGCAAAATGCGTTTTTTTCGGTCAAAAGTAAATTTTCAGCGATGTTATGTTTGCAGAATTTACACCTGTATCAATTGCTGTAGTAGGGTTATTATGCCTTTGTAAGAAAGCCATGGTATTGATGCTTCAGATTATAACTTAAGATTAGCTGAGAAATTGACAGTATCGCCGTCATATTGGTTTTATGAAATGCACTTCTGGCAAAATATGGATGGGGACGTTTTTACTGGCTGTATCAACTTACCCCGCGCTGTATCAACCTGCCCCAACGGTATTTCACGTGAAGATAGCGAATCAATAATGTTTAAAGATATGTATGCAACTGTGTTTAATTTATATTTTACCAATGATGCGACAAATTCGGATTCCATAAAGCTATCGTAACGGGTTACTGTATGCTGACAAATAGGTACATCGTCAGTTTCACCGAAACTTCCACCAGCTTTATGTAAGTAATTTAAGAACACTCAAATCCATCCAAAAGAGATTCAACCACTGAAAAGCTCCAATAATACTTGATAATTCATGGTTATGAATCAATCTTTTGTGCTTTACTTACATCTTACGTCCAATTTCCTAACACCATCCTTTCCTTTTGTTAGATGGTCCGCCCAATGTCCGAAAGACAACCCGACGATCCCCGCGGGTCAGCGTTTTAGACACCGCTACGGAGCAAGTCGGGGTCGGCACATAAATGGGAGTAGCAGACGATTATGGGATTCAATGTATGACACTCTGGCGACACTGTCATGCTGGCGGTCAAGATGGCTACAAGACGTTTGGATATAATTGAAATTCGCAAGTTTTTCCAGATGAGATGGAGGCTCAACTGGCAGAATACCTTCAGCATGCGTGCAAAATAAACCATGGATTGACGACAGTCGCAACCCGAAAGTTAGCGCTTCAATTTGCTGTATAGAACGAACTGAGGATGCCTGACAACAATTGCTTTTTTATTGACCTGATTACAAATTAATTTCATTTCATTCAAAAAATAAATAAAAATCATTTTAACTAGGTACTGATGCCGAAAAATTTGGAAGTTTCGTCTGAGACTTTAGGGCCGCTTAGTCATAATGTAAGGCATAAATATTTTTGACGTTTCACACATGTTTTTGGTTAGCTTATAGGACAATATTCGTGCATAACAACTTGCCCCGTGACCAGTAACAACTAACCCCATGGTGGGGGCATGTTGAAAATTTTGACTTTGGTTCAAGTTTTCAATGAATATAGGTTTTTCTTGAATCCGGAAAGAAAATAACCGGTAACATCAGATAAAAACATGAACAAGCTATCGAACGACACTCGCTTTATACATATCGCAGTGATATTTTGGAAGTTACAGCTCATCCCGAGAACTCTGTATCATATGACCCCACCCTCACCCACATAAGAATTGGTATTTTATTGTAAGATATGCAAACAAGATGACAGGAAGAAAACATTTATTCGAATTGTTTTCGTTTTTCTGATGTAGAAAAGCAGTTTTCTCCGTCTTCTAGTTGTTTGTGGCGGTTCCTCCTTGGCTGGTGATCAAATTCCAAACTCTGCAAAGCCATATCTCACACAACTCTGATTACGAACAGGTAACACTGATGTCTTAAATGCACTCTGTATCATATACCCCAGCTTGTACGGTAGAGATTATGTCAAATACAATGCACAAGTTGCAGAAACAAAGCTTTAAAAATCTAACGGAAATTATTTTAGCATAAAGATAAGGCTTAGAATTCTTAGGGACTACACACTTAACAGACAAAACGTAGAATTGTAGACGTTACAGCATGATGCTTGGGAACCGGGCTGATTACACTTTGATAAACTTTCCCAATGAGGCTGACCGTCAGAATCAGCTTGAGGCAGGTAAAAAATTCACGGACCGGAAGGAAGTGCTTTCGTACCTCAGTTTGACCATGTTATTAGCACATGGAGAAGAAAGTTGATCTTGTGGTTATAAATGTTTGAGTTGAGGCTGTCGCTGGAGCCAGTTTATGTGAGTTTAACTGGCAAGTAAGCAGGGGGCGTTGCCGCTGAATATTTACTGGAGGGACAGACCCCGGACTGACGACCGAAGGCCAAGTCTCAGCATATTCACCGTCTTTGAAAACGCTCTCGATACACTTCACAAACAATAGATTTGGAGAATTTACGTGAATCTACGCAGGCAATAGGGTGAAAATAAAAAACCCTAAGTCGAGTCCCATAATTTGAGGGACCCCTGATTCGCGAGTTAGGGGTCGTGTCCACGCTTTCGACGCCCATGCAAGTAATTCATGGGGAATCCACTAAATCTCTCTTAACAAAAGTTTTGACTGCATGACCTAAGCCTGCTCTGTTTTCAGCACACACATGTGGGTGGTGCTGTCGTCCATGTACGGCAAGCTGGTGGTGCTGCTGACCATTGCCTTCTGTCTCACCGAGGTCATGGACAACTCCATCCTCCCGCTCACATTCCAGGTCAGTACAGGTCACAGTCCAGGTCAGCAGAGGTCACAGTCACAGTCCAGGTCAGTAGGTTAGCTGAGGTCACAGTCCAGGTCAGCAAAGGTCACAGTCCAGGTCAACAGAGGTCACATTCCAGGTTAGAAGACGTCACATTCCAGGTTAGAAGACGTCACATTCCAGGTCAGCAGAGGTCACAGTCCAGGTTAGAAGACGTCACAGTCCAGGTCAGGAAAGGTCACAGTCCAGGTTAGTAGAGGTCACAGTCCAAGTCACCAGAGGTCACAGTCCAGGTCAGCAGAGGTCACATTCCAGGTTAATAGACGTCACAGTCCAGGTCAGCAGAGGTCACAGTCTAGGTCAGCAGAGGTCACAGTTAAGGTCAGTAGAGGTCACATTCCAGGCAAGTAGAGGTCGCCGTCCAGGTCAACAGAGGTGACAGTCCAGGTCGGCAGATACATCGCCACTCTGGCGTTGTATGCAGTTCAGCCCATCTTTGGAGACTGATAACTGTGGTGGCGTCTTTGTAGACTAATCCAATCTAACTGTATATTTAAAGTTAGGAAAGCATGTGCATTTAAAGAACAGACATCATAGAACAAGTTTAGGAAAATAGAATTACTTTAATATATGACTCGGACGTGTTCTATTGACATTTATAATTTCTTACGCCATTTTAAGTATCTCTATCGTCAACAATTCCCCGGTCTGTGAAAACGTTCAATAGTGGCACGGTTAGAGCGACGTAGCAAGCAAGCTACCAGAATCACCAATAAACACGTTTTGATGGAAGCTAGAATCCAACGGCGCTGCTACTGAGGCGGCTCATCTCCTGTCTATATCTCCCTCAGGGCGTCTTCATGATGTATCTGTACGTGGGAAGCATAGTGGCCATCCTCTGCATCTACATTACCGTGGTGGCCGACAACATCCCGTCAGTGACATCGTCCAAACAGAACCTGACCTCCAACGACCCCGACCTGCACAGCCTGGCCAGTTTCGGCACGCTGAGGCGCGCGCACATCTCGCGCTCGAAGACCACCCGCACTAGTTTCTATCTGCGGGTCGGCGCTCTCCGTGAGTGATGCGGTCCAGTCGGAGGGCTTCCCGGGGATGAAGGTACCTACTGTATGGCATGCACTGCTGGAAATTATCACGCCCTGTAAAATAACAACTGAAAAATATTACGTGAGCTCAGCCACGAGATTTAAGCTTTCCGGGGTGTTGGTTGGAAACTGTTTAACCCTGCTTCAGGACACCTTACGTTAGGACCATACCTTGTACGGTGACTGTTCGAGACGAGTTGTCACGCACTGTAATTCCTACGAGGTGGTGGTAAGAGAGCGAAAATTGATGATCGAAGTAGTGGGACGACCCTTGAGCCCAGGTGGAGGCTTTAGATGCCAGCAGCCCTCGTACCGCGCCCATGCGGCTCGGTTGATCGAGCCGGGGTTTTGCTCGGGGCCAGAGTCCTTACTGTCTGCTGCACGTGCTGTCGGTCTTATTAGGATCTGGTGTTCAAAGATAATGAAAATATTTTGGACCTGAAAGAAAGCATATATAATGACATCGAAAGAAAAGTGGTATGTCTAGAATACAAAAGTTGAATACATTTCTAGATTAAAAAATGACAAGATTTCGATGGTAAAATTAAAATAAATAAACAGTAAACGGCATAGCACACGCAGGGTAGTTCGCTAAGCTTGCAGGGAGCAGCCCTGCCACCAGCGTTGGATAAGATCAAGGGTAATTGACTGACCTTGCGGCGACCTATGCTGTCTTCAGTGTTCGGGTTCGGAACACTGGTGTTCAACGGTCTGGAGATCGCGATGCGGTCCACCACCGACACTGTGTGCAGCGGGGAGCTGTCGTTCGCCCACCCCATCCTGCAGGCCATCTTCACCTTCCTGCAGATGCACTTTCTCTTCGTCAACTCAGAGGTCAGTCGGCTTCGACAGGTGACAGACTCTGGAAGTCGCAGTGGCTGAACGGCTAGAAGAGGCGACGCTGCCCTTCGTTTTACGAAACCGGGAGTGGTAGTGTAGTAGTGTTTGGGGCTTATCGAAGCACCAACTGCCAGGGTTATATGGCATCGGTAACTTTTCCATGTTAGAAGGGTTTCTGGGGAGTCAAAATTCTTCTTCGTTCAGGGAATCCACCGAGCTTTGAACCCAGGGCGGTCACGTGGAAAGCAGACTTGCTAATCCCTACATTGCTGTGCCCCCGCTTTCTGGGGTAATTTGCATGTTAGATTGATCCTTAGATTTTACTTACTTCATTTTCTAGCCGATAAATTTATGTTAGGGTTTTATACGTATAAGTTTCTGCAGTCTGGCATAAATTCCGGAATGTTTGTTTACAAGTATCAACACGCGCCGGGGGTCGCAAGTGTTCCCATTCGCGCCAAGTGACGGGAAAACCATGCGCAGCTGAAAAATTTAACCGGCCGAAATATTTTGTTTAGAGCTGCTGAACGGTCGAGAGTAAATGGGTGAGTGATATGTCGCCAGTCTCCGCAGCCGACACTGGTGCGCGCCCGCTGGCAGGTGGTGGTGGAGAAGTTCGGACAGATGGCCCGGTTCGGCTTCATGCATCTGGTGGCCACCAACCTCTCGGTGTGGTTCCGCATGGTGATCTGGGACTCGGCGCACGAGTGGGTCCACTTCGTCCACCTGCACGCGCAGCCGGACAAACCACTGCAGTACGGCGGCACGCCCAGCCCTAACGCGCTACATCTGCAAGGCAAGGAGGGCCGGCACCTCGTCTCCTAACTAGAAACGCAACACCCAGTTTCGCAGAATTTGTTTTCAAGGGTATAGAATTAAAAGGAGAGCAAAATAAAGAACAAAGTTGGTGCCCGAAAATGGCTTTCTTTTTATAGTGTTGGTTAAATAAGAACGACTGCCTTGTTCAGTATGAACCCCCTGTTTGGGTTTCTAACCGAATTATGTAGATAAACGGAGTGAAGAACTTAATTTTCCGTTTTCTATGCATTGGTTCATCCACGACCTGCAATATTGTTATGGTAAGGAAAGCACACCTGTTGAAAAAGCTAGTAAAAAAAAATAAAGGGTAGATCGATTATACGAATATGCAAAAGGCCAAGAAAATATTCTAAGCACACAAAATCATTCAGAGGCGTGAATGACGGGTCAAATTCCAATCAAAAAGACAGTGTAGTGCCTAACGCCGCAGTCAACTCCTTTGTAATCTCGCCACGTACTTAATAACCTTTTCTTGGAAGTTCTTGGAATTTCTGACGTAGAAATCTGCTGTCAGGTTGTCGTTAAAAGAAAACTCATTATAGTGAAACTCATTACTGGGAAAAACGTTTTGTGGCAACACCTTTTTTGTTTTTGTCTGTGCAATTACTGTGCTCGATCGGAAGTATATGGCTAAAGAAAAGAAAATAAGAAAACGCAATGAAATATTACTTTTTATCGTGAAGCGTATTCGAACGGTGCGCTCACTACTTTTCGCGAATAGGAGCCTCTGCGCTTGACGTTTTCCATTTTCCTGGTAATAATTTTTCCTTTTTTTCGCCGTCTTCGGTTGAGGGAAAAACACTAACAAATACCCACCGGCACGCTGGCCAGGTTTCCCGGGCCTGAAGGACCTGGGGTACGAGGGCTACTTGGACGTGACGCCGGAGCCAACCCTGGACCGGTCTCTGGACCTGCGGGACTCGGGCATCCTCTACTACGGCAACCCCTACAGCTCGCTGGGCGGTGAGCGGTCATCAGGGCATCATTACCGGATCACCAGTAGTTGGATGTGCTGTCTGTGATTGTACATACAGAGTAGCGTGCCACGATCAGGGGAGCGTAAATTCGACCCCGTCCATATTTGTGAAAGCTGTCTCGACAAAGTCGGGAACACCGGTTTGTACACCATGATTATGAATCCAACTCTTATCCATGTAACACTAAAGGAAAGAAAAAAACGGAAATTCGGAATCCATACCCGTATCTGAAGCTACTTGAATCCTCTGAACAGTCCAATTCTATCCAACAATGGTTCTGGGATCCATTCGGGTGTCCATTCCATGGTATAAATTAATGTTCACACGTGCATGGTGCTAATGTTTGGCCTCAGAAATCAATATGAAGAGACCTGTCATAGCTGCCTGATTCTGACAGGTCATCAGTGCCTGCTGCTGAGAGTGAAAGTTTGCATTTGCACTGAAATCGCTGGCATCGCTCAAGACCAAGTTTTTTAGAGATGTGGATCGAGCACTGCTCACACTTTGGTTCTAACGCCGTTCCTATCCGCCCGCAGCTGGAGAGGCGGCGAGCTCGCCGTGTGTGAACGGCTCCATCTACTCCTTCACCACTGCGCATGCGCAGCGGGTGATGCGGCTCTACCAATGCTACAACAACAACACGCTGGGCCAGATGTGGACCAAGTCCATGCCGTACCTCTTCCCCTTCATCGTAGAATACAGGTCGGTTGGCAGATAAACGCGGGCTCCCTTCATCGTAGAGCAGAAGTTGGTCGGTAGAAAATGCGTGCTCATCTTTATAATGGAGTAAACCTCACTCCCCTTCCTAAATGGCCCCAAATTTTGCTGAGCATTACCTGGGAGTTTTGTATAAGAGTTTACTGAAGCTTTGGTTGTGAAAAGAGCATTGTGTTTTAACCCTCGCCCCACCGGGGGCCATCGATAGCCCCCCCTAAGGTTTTTCCGGGATAGCAGAAAAACGACGAGGCGCAGCACCGCGGTTGAGGGCTCTACCTCTCGCTGCATCATTTTCCCATCATCCCTGAAATTTTTTACCCCGGGTCACCCAAGGTCAGGTCACCAGACGAGGTCAACCAAGGTCACCTCACTTCAACTTTAGAGCTCTGTAAGAACTACATTTCAAAGTCGATCGATTTGAAGCCTCCTACACTTCATGACCCCTCCAGGGTCTACAAGGTTTATATCTGGGATTTTTCGATTTCGTGCCTTGAGGTCAGGTCACGAGGCGACCTTTCCCATTGGAAAAGCATGGGGAAAACCTGTTTCATAACATAAAAGCCACAAAAATGGTTGCAAATACTCAGACTGCTCAGAACAGCGTTTTTGGACACCCTTTCACGGATCCCAGGGGTCATATTTACCCTTTGACTTTTCCAAGGTCATCCAAGGTCACCAGAGGTCAAAAACAGTATTTTGACAATAACTTTTGACCTAATTAAGCTAGAGCGGTGAAACAAACACCATCGTGTTTGTCTTGTCACTGGCTTTCATTTGCTATACGGCAAGGTCACTTTGTGACCTTTTGTGACCTCAGGTCATATTAGGTCACGAGGTGACCTCTGGAGGTCAAACCACTGGCGGGAGGTCTTTACGTTCCACATAGCGGAAAAAGTACTGGCAATTTCCTATCAAATGAATTTTACCAGGCCTCAATAGCTCTAATGACATAAGAGTTATGACCAGTTTGCTTAATCATTGCATATTTGAGTGAAAATAGCCGATCTTGACCTAATTTGATCTCTGGAGGTCAAACCATTGACCTGAGCACTAAAACATGCGAAGTAATTTCTTACTGAATTCAAGCGAGCTTTCTATTGCACTTTGCAGATTTGTGCTAACGCCCATATTTTCGGAGTTAGAGGGGGCAATCGATGGCCCCCGGTGGGGCGAAGGTGGCGCCGACCCCCGGTGGGGCGCGGGTTAAACGTATCATGATTATGGACTCTTCCTTCTTGATTCTACATTGTAAAACGAGCTGTGCGCCACTCAAGATTGACGCGCTCTAAATGAGAGTAAACACTGGCTCACTGACTCAATTGAACGAGTCAAGAGTAAATGATGTGGTTCCTCCTATTTAGATAAGAGCATGTCTCCGCTTCGTAAAGTTAGATCTAGAACGTTATCTCCTGCGAGTCCAAAATATGCGCGAGTTTCAGTTGAGTTGGGTGTGGATTTATGACTTACCTCCAACTAAAACATACGTTTTGCTCTGTAAGTTAATTTTCTTAATATGACTGAACGAAACTCTAGGATTAGCCTGGCAAATACGCTGACCTTAAAAGAAAGCTAAGTCAATTATTTGTACTCAGTCATTGGACTCAGCCACAGTTTTGCTTCATTTAAAGTGATTCATATATAGCCTCTGCAGCTGAAGTCCCCTAAAACTTCCATTATCATACCTCCATGCATTTGCAAAAAGTGGCCAAAGCGTCCAAGTAAACTGACTGAGGAATGACTCGGATCTCCTCACGGACTGGTTTCTTCAGCACAGTGGTGGTTCTGATCTCCTTAGTAGACTCAATCCTTCAGGCAACACCCAAGAAAGCAGCATTAATGGCTTCTCACGGGGTGTAAAGAGGCACCCATTCTGCTGGCTTACCGAGATTCTCGGGGTCGACTACGCTGGTGCCCGTAACCTCTCCACAAACCCGTCGGTATATACACTTCCTGGGGTGTTCTGAGTAGTCTGGATAACTCTCATTGTCTTTATGCTGGCTCTCTTCGGTTGCATACTTCTCAAGAATTCCGGGTCACTTATGAAGCATGGTGTAGGGGGTTTTGCATATCGCAATCTGTTCATTCAAATTTCCAAAATTTTCGAAAACACGTTTGCCTTGAAGAAATATTTCTCCAAGTTTTTTTACTGGAGCTCCTATTCAGGCGCGGCTTATTCCACAGGCACGTCATTTACCATATCATACATAATAAGGGTGATTGGTGATTAACTTACAGAGATATAACAGAAGAACTGTGTCCAAGCCCGTCTTGTCTGTAGAGGGACACTTTGAATGTTCCGTCGGTAGATACATGCGGGATCTCCGTTGTAAAGCGCAGGATCAAGTGGTCGCCCCTTCATCGCAAAGCACAGGTCGATCGGTAGATAGGCCATGCGTGCATTTAAAAAGTTTGACAGCTAGCCTTTTAAGCAGCACGGGTGGCTGGCTCTGGACACGTCACAGCCACAGGGGAATGCATCAGACAAGCGCCGCTATCTGCATGGCCAGCGGAGCAAGACAGCTCAGCCGGGGTGGAAGCAGAGCCGAAAGACCAACAATTAGCTAATGAACGCTAGTTACAGGTCCACAAACAACCAAAACTGCACAGAAATAGTGGAAAACTAGAATGGCTTCTTGTTCTTCTCTAGGAGTGGGTCATTAAAAGCGTGCGGAAGCTATATGTTGTGTTACAGCATCAACTGTACAGTGTAATTGGTTCGTTTTAAAATGTTCTGTCTCTTTTATAAAAAATTACAAAGCAGCCTTATGGTTGGAGATAGGCTGAAATAGTTTCAAGCATGGATGGAGTTAGAATGGTGGGATATTTTTCGCCAAATTTAATTTAGGAAAAGATGCGTTGAAAGGTATGTATCTGTGTTCCGAGTTTCTGCCACGTTGAACCGTAGCTTTCCGCTGGAATCATGAAAAGTTAGGTAGAGGAACGCTACAACAGAGGTCTGAAGTATTTTTTTGCATCCAAAGTACGTCATTACAACACCGATTCACCGGCAAAATACACAACTATCCCTGAAACAAACATAAATCTTAGAACCCAACAAAACAGGAAATTAGGAACAAACATGACAGTCATCCGAATCCAGCATCAGGACGATGTTTTACGTTTCAACGTAGTTTTCATGAAAACTGTCTAAACAATGCGTAAGCATACAAACAGATTATGGGCTCCTCCAGAAAGGCGAGCTGTTGTGACATGTCGAGACTGTATTGAGCTGTATTGAGCTGTATTGAGCGGCACGTGTGACGTGCCGCTGTCGGTCTGATGACGTGCGACACCTGGTGACGTTGCTGACGTGTGACGTACCGCCGTCAGTCTGATGACGTGTGACACCTGGTGACGTTGCTGACGTGTGACGTGCCGCCGTCAGTCTGATGACGTGCGACACCTGGTGACGTTGCTGACGTGATGTATAACTGCCGTCGGTCTGTTGACGGCGACACTTGGTGACGTTGCTGACGTGTGACGTGCCGCCGTCAGTCTGATGACGTGCGACACCTGGTGACGTTGCTGACGTGTGACGTGCCGCCGTTGATCTGATGACGTGCGACACCTGGTGACGTTGCTGACGTGTGACGTGCCGCCGGCAGTCTGATCGCGGCAGCCGTGACCTACATCATGTGGAAGTCGGTCGGCCGCGAACGCTCCAAGAGCACCGAGGTGAAGAAGGTGGACGACAGCACCACCTTGGACACGCGGAGGAGGAAGCAGTGGCGCACAGACTGCCGCGCCGCCTCCAAGGGCCTCTTCCTGGGCCTGCTCTGTCTCGTCGGCGGCATCGTGGTCCTCATCATCTTCTTTGTGATGAAGGACACGACCGAGTTCCAGGGCCAGATGTTCTGGCTGTCTGCAGGCACTCAGCTAGTGGTGTTGAGTCTCTCCGTCGTCATGACGCTGGTCGGCTTCTACCAGGTGCCGAAGCTGTCGGTGACGCACAAGAAGAAGCCGCTGCACCTGGACTCGATGCTGTGCTCGGTGACGATCGTCGGCGTCTACCTGCTGGGGATCTTCGGCCTGATCGTGGGCGGGATCGAGCTGGGCGAGCCGCGCCACCTGGTGCTGTTCGTCATGAATATCACGCTGATTATCCAGACCACCTGTCAGGGCATGCTGGTCTCTGAGGCCAGCCGCCGCCAATGTGCAACTCGACAACAGCAGCAGGCAAAGCCGGGCCGACAAGTCATCACCTTCCTCCTCTTCTCCAACGTCACGCTCTGGATGATGGACACGTTCATGTCGCACCACTGGCTCTCGCAGGAGATGCAGTTCAACTACTACGGCTTCCTGGCCTGGGGCGTCATCTCGCGCATCAGCCTGCCGCTGATGATCTTCTACCGCTTCCACCAGTCCGTCATCCTCGTCGAGATCTGGAAGAACACGTACAAGACTAGGGCCGATTAGTGGGGAGGACGCAACCGTGACCGATTCGACACACGACGGACAGACTGCCGCTGCAGCCATACCGGCTGCAGCGGCGTTGATTGCACCGGCGGCTCCCTGTGCTCCCAGTGCTCGCTGTGTCGCGCACTGGGAGCTCCCGGCGCCGCCGCCGCCGCGGCAGCTCCCGAGTCCATGTCCACAGACAGTATCGACTCGGGCGCCGCCCGCGAGCAGCGCCACCGGCGAGGTCTGTTCGGGAGGCCGCTGCCGCCGCCGCTGCCGCTGCCGGCACCCGCCGCCCTGTCGCCCAGCGCCGCCGCCAGAGGGCGCGCCCGCCGCTGGCTGCGCGCGCTGGCCGAGGTGCGGCGCGGCGGCGCTGCCGGCTACAGCTACTCGGACCTGACGAACGAGCCAGCCGGGCTGCTGGCGCGCTCTCCCACTGACCGACTGCTGGCTGCCAACGTGCTGCTGGCGCCGCACCCACACTGGGGCGGCCTGGCCGCCGAGCTGCGGCCACTAGACGCTCCCCTGACGACGCCCGGCACCGAGCAGCCGCTGGTGCTGGGCTGGTTGCAAGTCCAGAACCCCCCCTCCGCGACGGCCGCCACCGCCTTCAAACAGATGCCGTTCCACCGCAACCTGCAGCACCTGATGAGGTTGTGACGTCACTAGATGCTGGTGATTTCACATCGGTAGACAGCAATAGCTGAAACGGCTCACACAGGGTTATTCTATCGTGTGGACTGACGGCGTTTATATCATACGGACTGTTTTTGACGGGACGACAAACTGATGGAAATCACCTCATCGGATATTTACGTATTGGCCATCGGCTCTGTTTGGTAATAGATGTAAAAGACTGAGGCGGTCGCACTAGCCGAAACTAGCTTGAAACGCAGACTGACATGCACGCTTGTAGTCAGCACCCACTATCGATAGACGCCGAGCGCACAGCAGCAGGGTCGCGGACTGCGAACCTGACCTCGCCAAAACGACAGCACGCACCAAACGACAGCGCCGCCAGTGGCGCTCACTAGTGACTAACACACCCGTGCAATACTCGCGACACGAGGAACGAGTCGAACTATGATGGAGAAACTAGTGGATAGCGTTTGCACACGGGACGGATGTCAGCGGCGTGGTGTAAGCAGGGTTGCGTTATGTGGTGTTTGGTATCGGGGTCTGAGCGGGTGCAGCTGACGAGCCACTGTGCCAGTACAGAGCAGAGGAGGGCCGTGCAGCAGGGTAATTCTGCCGCTGTGTGGCAGTGTAACTCTGCCACCGTGATAGGATAATTCTGCCGTGCTCGCCACACCAGGTTGGCTGTAGACACAGCTGCTCCCGCCCGGGAGTTCCGACCTCCTCAGCAGTGGTAGAAAAGAGCCGTGGACTCACCAGCAGGCGAGACAGATGCGACCGCTCTGCTCAGACGTCTACAGATCAAACAGTGCTGACGCGTCCGTGTGCAGAGTGTGCCTGTTATGTAATGTTGACTGGACTGCGAGCGATGAAAAGACTGGGTGGGAGGGTTTCGCACAGTTATTATCAAAGTTATTTATCAAGCAGCTTAATCGATGGCATGTTATCCGTTTCCAGCCGAGATGTATCCTCCTCAGTGTGTGTGGGTTAACTGAGGCGTTATCGACAGGAGTGATATCTCCATTTTGGTTTGAGTGCAAAGTGCACAAAATGACTATTTAGAACTGTCGGGCGAATGGAACGTGTGGATATAGCGTGACGCTGAAGGGGCTGATTTATGGTAGGTCCAGCTATGTTGAGATTGTTTTATCTGATTAGAAAGTTAGATTAAGGATGCTGTTGATGAAGTGCGGGTTGCGTGCCCCAACCCACCCGCGCCAGCCCTCAAAGCTCGGCGACGGAGGAAACTCGTGATTCTAACTTCTCACGAGCGATGGCAGTACCATCGCCAGAGGCGAAACGCCTTGGTAGTTTGTAATAAAATAGGCTCGGGGCCGTTGTATACCGCATCAGCCCCAGGGACGATCGAACCGAGACAGCTCTTTAATGGTGGCATTCTGGTTGCGCTGTCGGATAGCCTTTACAGGCTCAGGAGCGCTCTTAGACTTACTGAGAAAAACAGGATGATGACTTTCTCACGTTCTTTTCGAGCCTCCGAACTACGGCGGGCGAAATTTGTGATCAAACTATGTGGGTTGGAGGCATAAGTATGTGAAGAAGGGTATTATTTTGTTCTCGCACTGAACTTTTAATGTAAAATATTGGGAGTATCTCACGAAACAGCATATGCACTACGGTAAATTTGGCGAAAAGGTCACGGGATTCGAACAAAATATCGTTCTGAGAGACAAGTTATTACGATCTGCAATTATAGAAGCAATCTGCACAGGCCTTAGCCATTAAGACTGGGGGCCCGCCAGGAATGGGGAGAGGGGGCGGCATTTGCGCCCCAGCCCTCCAGTTTCTCACAAGCACTGTGTTCTCCGATTCCGGTCGTGTTCCGCACCCCAATCCACATCCGACGCCCTCCTTGACCGGCTTGGCCACTGGCCAACGCTAAGCTCGTTGAATATGATTATTTATTCATTGAACAATCCAAACACATAGAAACTGACAAAGAAAGCTTGCTGGCACGAAACTAAAGGTGCAAACCTCCCGCTACCTCAGCTTACAAAATCACGCAGGAAAAACTGGCTACCCCACATTCGCCTGCTCAACATGCCCGCGTCAGTGACGCAACCTTCTCCGACCGGAAACGGCAACCAAATAAAGAAGCTCGATCAACCCGCACACGCTCGGGGATATGAGACACCCTCAAAAGTTCAAGGGTATCCACCTTGCTAAGAGATTGAAAACGTGACGCTTTTGATCAGGTTACTTTTGATGTCAATCAAGGTCAAAACGATCCTATAGGAACATATAGAAACTCCCAAGTTTTGTGCAGTAACTGACAGAGCAGAAATATACAAATATTTCAGCATCGTTGGACCTTCTCCTAGTGTTGAATCATATGCTGTATTTTGTGAACTGTTCAGGTCAAATCCCAGCATTAACCTGATTTGTTAAGAAAAACATGGGTCAAGATGCATATTCGGATTACGATGGCAAGACTAAGATAATGACGTAAAAATAAAAACCCTGTCGCCATAGTTGCGAAATTATTGAGCATGAGCCATTTTCTTCATGTAATTCTAATACAGTTCATGACCCTTACTTGACTCAAGATTATGACACACATGACCCAAGGGGCGCTAGGCGCCGGTTTTTCTTTGCTTCTTATAAAAACCTTAAAGGGTACCTCCCCGGACGTGCACGGGTTTAAGTATGACACCGAACCTACGATGTTTAAATTGCCGCTTTTCCACACAAATAATGATAGTGTTGAACCGATCAATGCAAATAATCTGGCCAAGTATATCGGCATTGCTGTTCTGAAACAAGCGTTTGGAGCACAGACGCATGCACCGAGGTCGTCAGGTCGGAAGGGCTTCAGAACGCAGCACCAGCTACCTCCAGCGCAGAAGACAGGCCAAATGAGGTGACGGCACCAACGAAAAACCACCAACTCGGGAGCTATACGCTGTGGATGGGCCCGGGACTCCTGTGGTTGACACTACACTGAACTCACGAATACATACATGACAATCTCCCGCGAAATTACATCGACAGCAGTTATTTGTCGGCCGCTTCGGCTGCCAAATGCCCAAACATGAGAAAATGTGAATACTCAATACCCAAACTGACGTCACTAGGGCAGATACAGGCCATCAGCAATGTTTATTCGATTCGTTGTACAATCTCCATTTTTGTCATCACACTGTATGCATTCATATGGCCAGATGAGCGATTGAACGGAACAGTCCGTAGATGGACCCACCACTCCGGCCTTGGTGCCCGTCATAAGTTCCGCCGGGGTCCGAGCCCAGTCCGCGTCAGTTTTGGTTGCCACTCCTCTGTAGCAGCGCCACTACCGCCATGCAGCCGGCCCGGCCTCATCACTTAGTCCACGTCCATGTCGGGAGGCGCTGTCGGAGGAGCTCCGGCTCCGGCCCCGGCTCCCGGAGCGCCTCCTCCCATGCCGCCCGGGAAGCCGCCCATGCCGCCCGGGAAGCCGCCTGGCATGCCTCCCATGCCTCCCGGCATCCGGCCGCCGCCAGCACCTCCGCCCAGCTTCTCCGTCATCTTGGTGATGAGCGTCATCACCTTGGGGTTGTTCTGGTACTTCATGATGTTGGCTGGGTTCTTGGAGAAGTCAGCGAAGGCGGTCATCACCTCGGGGTCCTGCGCAGGTTAGACTGAGTGAGCATCGACTTACCCGCCGAGACTTTCCAGCGCCAGACACGTGACCCGGCCGAGAGAACACATGCACCGGACGTGAACAGGCTGGCGGCAATGTTCTCTCCAAGCACCCGGCTGACAGGACATGGGGCATAGTCCTGGGCTGAGACGTGAGACGCAGTCGGGGTTGAATGGGCGACTGTACACGCTGAAGGTCGTAAGTCAAAGATTGTCAGTACAGCGCCAGGTTCCAGACCCGGGAGCACAACCCACGCTCAGGCCAACACAAAGCCGGCCTGTGCACGGTTCGATGCACGGTAACAACAAAACATCACAGCTACACCGCGCTCAGGCAGAGGAAGCAACTCAACAGAACAGCCGCACCGCACTCAGACAGGACAGCCGCACCGCACTCAGGCAGAGGAAGCAACTCAGCAGAACAGCCGCACCGCACTCAGACAGGACAGTCGCACCGCACTCAGACAGAACAGCCGCACCGCACTCAGACAGGACAGCCGCACCGCACTCAGGCAGAGGAAGCAACTCAGCAGAACAGCCGCACCGCACTCAGGCAGAGGAAGCAACTCAACAGAACAGCCGCACCTCACTCAGACAGGACAGCCGCACCGCACTCAGGCAGAGGAAGCAACTCAGCAGAACAGCCGCACCGCACTCAGGCAGAGGGAACAACTCAGCAGCGTACAGCCACACCGCACTCAGGCTGAGGAAGCAACTCAGCAGAGAACAGCCACACCGCACTCAGACAGGACAGTCGCACCGCACTCAGACAGAACAGCCGCACCGCACTCAGACAGAACAGCCGCACCGCACTCAGGCAGAGGAAGCAACTCAGCAGAACAGCCGCACCGCACTCAGGCAGAGGGAACAACCCAGCAGCGTACAGCCGCACCGCACTCAGGCTGAGGAAGCAACTCAGCAGAGAACAGCCACACCGCACTCAGACAGGACAGTCGCACCGCACTCAGGCAGAGGAGACAACTCAGCAGCACAGCCGCACCACACTCAGGTAGAGGAAGCAACTCAGCAGAACAGCCGCACCGCCCTCAGACAGAACAGCCGCACCGCACTCAGGCAGAGGAAGCAACTCAGCAGAACAGCCGCACCGCACTCAGGCAGAGGAGACAACTCAACAGAACAGCCACACCGCACTCAGGCAGAGGAAGCAACCCAGCAGAACAGCCGCACCGCGCTCAGACAGAACAGCCGCACCGCACTCAGGCAGAGGAAGCAACTCAACAGAACAGCCGCACCGCACTCAGACAGGACAGCCGCACCGCACTCAGGCAGAGGAAGCAACTCAGCAGAACAGCCGCACCGCCAAAAACAGACTCAGGCAGAGGAAGCAACTCAGCAGAACAGCCGCACCGCGCTCAGACAGAACAGCCGCACCGCACTCAGGCAGAGGAAGCAACTCAACAGAACAGCCGCACCGCACTCAGGCAGAGGAAGCAACTCAGCAGAACAGCCGCACCGCGCTCAGGCAGAGGAAGCAACTCAGCAGAACAGCCGCACCGCCCTCAGACAGAACAGCCGCACCGCACTCAGGCAGAGGAAGCAACTCAACAGAACAGCCGCACCGCACTCAGGTAGAGGAAGCAACTCAGCAGAACAGCCGCACCGCACTCAGACAGGACAGCCGCACCGCACTCAGGCAGAGGAAGCAACTCAGCAGAACAGCCGCACCGCACTCAGGCAGAGGAAGCAACTCAGACAGAACAGCCGCACCGCACTCAGGCAGAGGAAGCAACTCAGCAGAACAGCCGCACCGCCCTCAGACAGAACAGCCGCACCGCACTCAGGCAGAGGAAGCAACTCAGCAGAACAGCCGCACCGCACTCAGGCAGAGGAAGCAACTCAACAGAACAGCCGCACCGCACTCAGGCAGAGGAAGCAACTCAGCGAAAGCCGCAGCCTCAGACAGAACAGCCGCACCGCACTCAGGCAGAGGAAGCAACTCAGCAGAACAGCCGCACCGCCCTCAGACAGAACAGCCGCACCGCACTCAGGCAGAGGAAGCAACTCAACAGAACAGCCGCACCGCACTCAGGTAGAGGAAGCAACTCAGCAGAACAGCCGCACCGCACTCAGACAGGACAGCCGCACCGCACTCAGGCAGAGGAAGCAACTCAGCAGAACAGCCGCACCGCACTCAGGCAACAACTCAACAGAACAGCCACACCGCACTCAGGCAGAGGAAGCAACCCAGCAGAACAGCCGCACCGCGCTCAGACAGAACAGCCGCACCGCACTCAGGCAGAGGAAGCAACTCAGCAGAACAGCCGACCGCCTCAGACAGAACAGCCGCACCGCACTCAGGCAGAGGAAGCAACTCAGCAGAACAGCCGCACCGCACTCAGACAGAACAGCCGACCGCACTCAGACAGAACAGCCACACCGCACTCAGGCAGAGGAAGCAACCCAGCAGAACAGCCGCACCGCGCTCAGACAGAGAAAACCAGCACGACACCGCACTCAGGCAGAGGAAACAACTCAACAGTGTACAGCATCATACTCAGACAGAGGGAACAACTCAGCAGAGCGCAGCACCCACTGCCATTCGCCGTCACTCAAACATCTAAACTGACTCACAAATTATTACAGTTTGGGAAGGATAACGATGCTTATCGATGCTTCGCGGTTCGAAAAAGACCCTGTGTTTACAGAAAAAGGTAATCCGGAGTTACCGCCCGTGACTCCTCGCATGCTGAGCGGCAATACCGGAGCGACAGGGGACGGGGCTTCTTATACGCTGGCGGAATCGTTGGCAACCCGTTATCACCCCCATCAGTCTCGGTTTGATGACGCAGGAGCTGCCGGAAACGTGACCCACGGTTTGGACCCCCAACGCAGGTAAGGGGAAGGGACAGCAACAACAAACGGACTGTCCGACCCAGCAAATAGACGGATAAAAAACCTCCGCAAGGTAAACATGCCGTTGTAAATACCGTTTTTGCTCAGGATAAGATTACACTGCCATTTAAGATAATACACATAGTGTAATCCCTGTCTAGTATGATCCGTTATATATACATAGACAGAGGTAGAAAGGACCTAGTACAGACTTGGGAGCAGATAGCACCTGATATCGTCAAGCTACACTTCCAGCAAATAAATTGCTAATGTTGAGTGGGACACGATCACGATTGCAGGTGATGACTATATTGAAGAATATGCGACGGTTACCTGCATCTAAAAGACGGAGCCGACCCTTTTAAAATCGAACCTATCTCTTGAGCGGCAAGGACCAAGGTTAACATGAAAGAAGTGGCGTGACTATGCTATGCCTATGCATAAGCACACCAAACAGGACGCCCCACCTCCGCCTATTTTCCAGTGAGACTGACCTGCATAGCTGCCATTATTTCCGGGTCCTTCAGAATCTCTCCCATGCCACCTGGCATTCCACCTGGCATTCCTCCTGGCATTCCACCGGGCATTCCACCCGGCATGCCGGGCATTCCGCCGGGCATGCCACCTGGCATGCCGGCCCCAGCAGCCGCTTCTTCAGCGGCGGCGCGGGCCCGCGCCTTCTCCTGCTCGGCACGGGCGCGTCGGAGTCGCTCCTGGCGCTGTCGCAGCTCGCGCTCCTCCCGCCGCCGCTGGTACTTCCGGTTATGTTCGGCTATTTTGTTCGCCTGAAAACACAGCGGCACAGAGGACGTCACACGCTGCACAGTGCTGTCAAACAAGGTGGAGAGACGCACTTTCTACACGATGCCGTACCATAAGCCAGATGCGCACTCAAAAGCGATATTCGTTGGAGTGGGTGATGTACATTATAGACAAGTAAGTGATTAGTCTTCTCAGAGGTGATTTTCTGTGACAGAGGAGCGTCGTTAACGTCAGTGCGATATGATTTGCCTTCTGGAGAGCCTACAGAGAAACAGCTGTACGCCTTTTCTCTTCCCCGACAAGCCATCAACATTTGACGACACATTCGTCGTCTGCGCTTTCGAAAATAACGATAAAATCTACGTCAAATGTGGAATAAGGCTCGATGAGAGAAGCACCAGGCGTGCGCAGTTTTTCTCTTCAAATATCCGACAAATAATGAAATCTGTGGTGGAAACCATAATCTTGCAATATAATTTGTATTTGTCTCCTTTAAAAAGAAAAGAAAACATAGAACAGGGGCAGAAGCATCTATATGGAACAACATCTATCAAACAATGGAACTCAATGGTTTTCTGGCTGGTTTTGAAAAAAAAAACTAAGCATTTAAATCCCTCTAAAAGATACGAAAGGTAACCGCTACAAAAATCATGGTAAAAGGCACATGAAAGCGGCCACAAAAGCGCACAATGTCGAGTCAGCAGCCCTCAGGGCCGGCGACCCTACAGAACCATAACTACCACACAGTACCAGATAGCCTATCTCAGTGATTAACACTAAGTCAATCCGCACATAAATACTCTGCGCCATACAGCTATCCTCACTGAGCATACTCGGGTACATATCAACTACGGCGTCAGCGCTCCAGTCAAATACGTGTCGCCAACAAAAACAAACAGAACGCATGCAAAAAGGAGACGATTTCTCCAAATACTTGGATGGGCACCAACGTCATCAATTCTCCCAGAATGTCACTGAAGTATAAAAAGGCTGGGGTCACTGCCACTGAGCCGTCGCTTCATCACCCCTGCCCTGGCGAGTAATCGGAACTTTGCGCGTTACTCTGGCATGGATGATTCCGATCCGGAAAACAAAGTAACAAATGAAGCAAAATTGTTGAACCAGAACGCTTTAAGAAGGTACACAGCGTTGGCTCGTGAAAAATCTGGGCAATCCTGACCTCAGATGTTCTACCGCTGATCACATATCAGCTGGGAAAGACGTCGTGTAACTTTCAACAGTCGGAGGCCCTCTTTGCTCTTCCACTTCAGGGGCATCCATAACTGTACACCTGGTTGGCGAGGAGCACCGACTTGTAGCGTCTCTCAGAACCCCTCAACAGCCCCGTGCATTGGCTTCGGCGTCTACCGCACTATGTCCAGTACCTCCCATACAGTTCAGTTTGGGATTTGGAGGGCATTGTGCGATTCGGGAGGCCGCCATGGCCCGTTCAGTGGCCTCCTGTTCCAACTTGAGCACCCTCCGTTTTGCCTTCATGGTCTCTTACTATTTCAGGGACCTCCATTGCTATTACCTGAGTCTATGGTGACACCGTGGAGCATCTTAAAACAGCCCCCCAGACCCCTGTGGATTGACCTGAGACCTCTTTTCAATATCTCGAGCCTGCTATACTGTTCAAAGGGTTCTGGCGTGACCGTGGGGCATCACAAGACCTGTACTGAACTCAGTACGGTGTGCTACAGCAGGGGCAAACCTTTCCGTCCCGGAGCCTCCATAGATTTTCCAGGCTTACTTGGGAGTTTCAAAGGCAGTGTGGACGGTGTCGCAATGTCTGTGACGTAACAAAATCGTAATTTGATCAAACAATTGCATTGAAACCCGTTCTTTGGCGTTTATTTGAACCATCAGATCAGAAGTCCTTAGTTGAGCCTAAAATAACCACCCATCATTTGTTTCGCCAATAACAGGCTTCATGTCATTTTTCGGGGCTACCTCATCACTGTGCTGTGGAATGACTTGAAGCCCCCTTTTTATCTGAACTGAGCCTCTCTTCATTTAGAACACCTCATGCGCCGGCTTACCGGCCCCCGGACGACATAAAGCGTGTGTGTGTGTGTGTTGAGGTTTATAGGACACTTTCAGCATCTAGGCTATATCGCGCCCGACAAAATAAAAGCGGTCCCGGGCAGATTGAAGGTTTTTGAGCTAGCTTAGAGCCTCGTCGGCGTAGTGACGTGAGGGCCTCCAATTATACTCCTACCGGGGATTCACTAAGGCTGGGACGGTCCCTTGTTCCTTAAAAAAACTGTGCAAACTAGTTCTTTGTTCAGACATATATCCTTTCTGTCTCAGTATGTATACCGATCCAAAAGAGTTGATAAATTTAATGGATAGTTTTTCCAAATGTTTTTCCAAACGTTTTTCCAATTTTGTTTTGTTTTGTAAGACTCGCCGCTGAAATTTTCGGTGGGACTGTCTCAGTTCACTAACACGACACACCGGCACTGCATCCGTGAGAAGAGGGAACACACACCCACACCCACACACATGACGATTCCGATTCACGGCTGTGTGTTATGGCCGAGCCAAATCAAATAGCTCTGATACTTCTCCACAATGAGCCAATGATTCGGAAAGCCAGGGCAGAGGGAGCTGCCCTATAAACTGCCAGCTCCCCCCTGACTAGGAAGTCGGCCGAACAGGGGTCAGTATCGGGAGCCAGCAGCCTTGGGAAGATTCGGCGGAAGCGCGTCAGACGACACGGCGAGTGATGCACGATGACAGCCGGCGACAGGGCTTCATCGCCCTAACTGACCGCCGCCGCCACTTCAAAGCCGCCTGTCCGATACAAGCACGACCCCTGACAGACCGAACCAACGACCACCGCCCGAGAACAGAGCGGCGACATCACCGCACCGCGCTCTGATAATGACCACCACCCGAGAACAGAGCGGCGACATCACCACACCGCGCTCTACTCTGATCTGATTCACTTTTCACCTGGCCACGTTTGCCTCTCCAGAGACAGGAATATACTTCCCAAGGCAGACCAAAGCACAATGGGGAAAATGAATTCATCTAAGGCAATAGGTTGGCAGCCAATGATCTCAGATCACGAGCACACAAGAACACCAACCTTGATTCACTCCCTCATAAATAAAGGTGTCAACTGCAGTGTCTTAAAAAAACAACAACAAAAAAACGGGACATTTGAAACCAGGGCACGAGTAAAAATATGGCTTTAAGGAGTCCTAGCCATGCGTCGAGTTCTACCACAGCCGAACTGGGACGCCGTACACGCGTTCGGCCGGCGGAAGATAAGGCAAAGTCTCTTCCCTGTGCGTTCGGCCGGCGGTAGCTACAACGAAGCCTCCTCCCCGCGCGTTCAGCCGGCAGTAGCTATAGCCTCCTCCCCGTGCGTTCAGCTGGCGGTAGCTACAACGAAGCCTCCTCCCCGTGCGTTCAGCCGGCAGTAGCTATAGCCTCCTCCCCGTGCGTTCAGCTGGCGGTAGCTACAACGAAGCCTCCTCCCCGTGCGTTCAGCCGGCAGTAGCTATAGCCTCCTCCCCGTGCGTTCAGCTGGCGGTAGCTACAACGAAGCCTCCTCCCCACGCGTTCAGCCGGCAGTAGCTATAGCCTCCTCCCCGTGCGTTCAGCTGGTGGTAGCTACAACGAAGCCTCCTTTCGTGCGGTCGGTTGACGGTAGATGCAGCAAACCTGGCCCCAGCTGGCCAGTATTTAAACCAGCTACGGTTGTATGACGTCGTATGACCTCAGTAGTTGGTGCGTCGTTAAGTCCCACAGCGCGCGCGGGCAAAGTTAGTGGACTGGGCTATTCCTTGCCAGATGGGTAGTTATACCGGAAGCGGCAATTTTCAACCTCCTGCAGTTCCACGTGCAATGAAATCTTGAGCTTTCACCACTTCCGATTCAGCAGCCCTAATTTATAAAAAAACATGATGGAAGTACCGCTCTGATCTTAGAAGTCTGACAACATCACCAGGTAGTGATTTCGTACCCGCTGTCTAACACCTCACATGTCTTTTTTCTCGCAAGCTTCCAAGCAGGGGAAATCGACGGGGGATGGTTGAATACACTCCATGTACTCCGAGGGCCATTGGGGCGAGGTTTAAGCTTGACAAAATCATTGGGCCCGAAAACACCAATGCCGTCATCTTACGCTCGTATAATAGTAATTTAAACGTTACAAGGGTATAGCACCCTGGAGTTATTTGCGCCCATGGCAACCAAGATACACTTATTTAAGCGTACGTTCATGGAAGATCCCTTTACACCTGAGTGACATCACGCAGGCGTAAAGAGATTTTTCCACCGCTGGGTCAGCTAACAATTTCCAAATTGTGTGATGTTCACTTACCAATGCGAGAGAACACAAGCAATTCGATTGTGTTCCAAATGTAGAAATAAAACATTCTGCTTTTTGAATACAGTTGTCTTTTCGGAATATTCTGGATAGTATTGATACACCCTTGATGCAGCCTTCGAGGGTGGGCGTGTGACGTAACACCACGGACCGACCTTTGCTCTTGGAGGTGGCTAAATGGCAAAGTCTCTGAATCCTACTGACCTATTTTGCCTTTGAGGCTGCGTTTTAGACAGCGGGGTCGGCGTCAAGTGATGAATGCCCGGTTTCGTCAGGCTCGGGCCGCAGCCCGGCCCTTGGGAACAGCCATGCCTTTTGGCAGATGAGCCAGCCGCTGGCGCGGGCCGCCGGCCGTCGAAGTCTCACCAGAATACTAGAGGTTCCAGTCGCGTGACTAATGCCCTGCAACACTACCTGCACTGGCAGGCAATCACAGCTTCCTGTCCAGCTGATCATACTCCTCAGGTGTTCCGGTTACCCCGCAGTCCCTTGATGTGGGAATACCCGCCTCCGTTCGTCTATATTTGTCTGAAGAGTGAAGATATAGAGCGAGGCACTGCCAAAATGTGTCAGTATCAATCCTCTGGTTTTCCGGATACACCAAGACTGTCCAAGGCATAGGAACCAACACACCGAACGGAAAATGGGATGGGCACGAAGAAAATAAATACCGTCGGATGACCCACCTCATCATCGGCAAGCCATCCGACCGCTTTGAACCGCAGGAAGCAGGCGGCATGGCATCGTCACTCCAGCAGGCCAAGACCCGGCGTCCGGATTCCAGCGGCAGAGTGACACGAAGCTGGCCGACCCCGCCGCTGGATGTCGACGGTCGTCTTCGGCGCCACCGTTGTCATCATGCGCCATAAAGGCCGCCGCGCCGCCGCGCCGTGCCGAAATAGCGGAGGGCGTCGTCGGCCGCGCGGCAGCGACGGCGGTGTCGTTCGTCGCCCAGTCACGTGCCCTGTCTGACGTCACGTTCGGCGGCATCGGCGGCCGTCGGTGGGCAGCGGCGGCTGAGTGGCGATGGCGGCGGCGGCGGCGCGTGGTCAGTGAGCGCGCAGCATGGCGAGCAGGCCAGCCAGGGGGCGCGGCTGGTGGCCACCGCGCTGGTGGTGTCAGCACTGTTCTTCGCCGCCGCGTCAGGTGAGGCCGTGAGTGGGTGGTACCGACTGACGCCTCAGCTGCTGAGCACAGTCTGAGTGCAACACGCCGTGGCAGGGAGATGAACGTGGTAGAAGGAGGCCGTTCGTGGTACGTAAAGTCCGGCTGGGTTGGCGCACGTCGCATAGACAGCGAGTTACCATAAGTTCACCATGTGGGTCAACATGGTGTATCTCCTACAGGAAGAATGACCGGTAGCAATGCCAGTGCATTAAAAGTTTATCCGTGCGAGCAATAAGGGGATGTGATCACAAGGGTAAACCTAACGTAGACCCCGCCTTAATAAGGCAGTCACTTCAAGGTAGATGTAGAGCAAACCAGATTCCGCGCCGGACGTCAGGTTATGCAATGGTTGCAGAAGCAAAACTTGCGCCGTTTGTAGGCGAAACGCACAACTGAAACAGCACACTATCTTTCCACTCTCTGGCGAGAAAAGAATTCTCACACGAGTCTTAAAGTTTTAGCACAGCTCTGATTACAAAACGAATGTATTCAGAGCGAATACACTGAAGACGATGTTACGTCAAATAGAGTTAGTTCTGAGCTTTAAGACTTGTATTTGCATGCTAAAATATTAATGATGCTGCAATGCACGACCAAATACTTTTCCCGGTTCAGCCTCCTCTCTATTATTTGCAAGTTTTCTAACATGGCAAAAAAACTGCCTACCAGCAAATGACAAATTGTTCGTAACCCCACAAGCTAGGTTACGCGCCAGCAACGATGCACCAGCCACTGGATTGAGGACGAATAATACAAGAAATCAATGGTCCAACTTATTAATATCTGATTTAATTTATGATTAATAATAATCTGATTAATTTACCGCTGAGGGTTGAAAGTGCCGAAGAGGGGGCAAAGCGGTGATGGGCGCCACTGTGACATCTGCGGGAGTGCCTCTGTGACCTATGAGGGGTGATCAGTGCCACTGTGACCTCTGCAGGAGTGACGCTCTGTGACCTCTGAGGGGTGATCAGTGGCCCTGTGACCTCTGCGGGGTGATCATTGACTCAGTGACCTCTGAGGGGTGATCAGTAGACCTGTGACCTCTCAGTGGTGATCAGTGCCGCTGTGACCGCCCAGTGGTGATCAGCGCCGCTGTGACCTCTCAGGGGTGATCAGTGCCGCTGTGACCTCTCAGTGGTGATCAGCGCCGCTGTGACCTCTGTAGCACCTAGTGGTGATCAGCGCCGTGACCTCTCAGTGATGATCAGTGCCGCGACCTCTCAGTGGTGATCAGCGCCGCGGACCTGGGGAGCTGTGACCTCTCAGTGGTGATCAGTGCCGGTAAGACCTCTCAATGGTGATCAGCGCCGCTGTGAGGCGGACGGCGGTAGCTGAGCGGCGCTGCAGCAGCGCCGGGGGCGGCGGCGGCCTCGGCCTCTATATTTACTCCGGCTGGCTGGCAGCGGGCGGCAGTCAGCTGAGCGCTGCCGCTCCAACGCCGCTGCCAACGCCGCCCGCCGCCCTGCAGTCCGCTGTTTGCACCTCGCCGATTTCTACACGGTGCCAGCAGCCAAACTTCTCACTACAGCTCCTAAAAACTCACACAACAATAAACGTAGACTGAAATCAAAGGTGGGCCTACGCTGCGTATGCTGCTATGGTGGGATATCCAGTTCCAATATCTGGGAAAATGTTTGTCGTCCGTTTTCGAGTCTGCTAGTGAACACTTAGAAGATTGGCAACGTATGAAAAACACTGCCAGCGAGAGCACGGTGAATGTCACGGAAACCCACCGTTCAGCCTTGGCAAAGCACTGAAACATTGATATTACGGGGAACAGTGCCAAGGTTGTGTTAGAATGGTCACAGGGTGTCCCGTTGTCAGGACGGCGGGGCTTCGCGTTTTTGACATGCGACACGTGCTGACTCAGGGGCTCCATCTGCCACCCACCACCCAGAGGACAGGTTCAACTCAGAACAGAACTCTCACCACATCTTTCAATTCGAATGAGCCGAAATTTCCTATGCTGATTGAGCTCTGTTTAAAACAAGGGTCGAACTCATGGCAAGGCAGATCGCTCAAACGATGGATCAACGGAAAAGAAGCTTGGGAGAAAATCGCGGCATCCAAAATGAAAAAGCACATAAAATAAAGCAGTCCCAGGCGACGGACCCGGCGTCACCTCCTTAGCCGTTACGTTACGTGACGTGAGGGTCCGAACATGCCCCGAGGTCACTACCCGTGGGGCCGGCACTGGCGCGGCGAAGTTTTGTTGCTGCCCAGATTGTTGGCAGGTCTCGATCCCGCAGAGCGATGTCACGCACGGAAAACCACTCAGGTCGATTCGGGGCCGCTCTGCCAACCCTGCAGTTTCCCAAGCCGTATGCGCTAACGTCTATCACTCCTATTCAGATGCTGTCACGATGGTAATGTCTCTCCAGTTGTTGTCTAAGTGACAATATATCTCAATTGGTTGTCACAATAGCAATGTCTCTCCTATGACTGTTACAATAGCAATGTCTCTCCTATGATTGTGACAGGGACAATGTCTCTCCTGCCGTTATCACAGTGACATGACAATGTCTCTCCTGCGGTTGTCACAGTGACGTGACACTGCCTCTCCTGCGGTTGTCACAGTGACACTGTCTCTCCGATGCGTTGCCACAGTAACAATGCCTCTCCTGTGGTAGTCCAAGTGCCAATGCCTCTCTTAAGGTTGCCACAGTGGTGACAATGCCTCTCCTGCGGTTGTCACAGTGGCAATGCATCTCCTAAGGTTGCCACAATGACAATGTCTCCCCTGCGGTATTCAGTGACAATATCCTCTTCTGCGGTTGCCACAGCAGACAATGCCGTCCCGGCGGTTGCAAATGACATAGAGCGGCTTTCGCTGACACTTCTTCCCGATAACTGTTGGTGACACACAGAATGGTGTCACAGTGGCATGGAGTGGGTGACACAGTGACAAGGGGGGAGTGACACACTGGCTCAGTCATCGGCCGTAAACAGCTCGGTCTCTGGTGGGAGGAGCGCCACACCATCCAACACAAACACTTACTACAGCCAACCCATAACAAATGTTTACCGGGCATCCATCATGCAAACAAACTGACTCTGGCATTTCTCATAAATAATGGAAGAGTTTTTACTACGCCAAATATACGACTGTTTCATCTAAGTGGCATCTTTCATCTTCTAGGAAAGAAGTGCAGCAAGGTAATGTCTTGTATCCATGTCATTATGGTTGCTTCGGACGTGGCCAGCCAGGCGATGAAAATGATATTCGGTGGGACATGCTGCCGCACAGTAGCCACGCATCCTTCATGGATGCAATCACTGAAAAACACTCACTCTCTCTCGTCGATCATCAAGCACTCGCCTCTCCGATCGTCGCTAGCTTCACAGTTTGCGATCATCGCTAGCTTCACAGTTTGCGATCGCCACTAGCTCCAGTTTGCGATCGTCGCTAGCTTCACAGTTTGCGATTGTCGCTAGCTTCAGTTTGCGATCGTCGCTAGCTTCATAGTTGACGATCGTCGCTAGCTTCAGTTTGCGATCGTCGCTAGCTTCACAGTTTGCGATCGTCGCTAGCTTCACAGTTTGCGATCGTCGCTAACTTCACAGTTTACGATCGTCCTTAGCTTCACAGTTTGCGATCGTCGCTAGCTTCACTTCCGATCGTCGCTAGCTTCACAGTTTGCGATCGTCGCTAGCTTCACAGTTTCCGACCAGCTTCAGGCAGCACTTGGCAGGAACTCGACACCACGGCTCCAGGCTGCGGGTTGAAATTTTACAATCGTCAAAAGTCAATGGTACATTCTTCCCGCCAGTGCATGATCCGGGTGCATACTTCCGAGCTTTGTCTGCCGGCCGTGAGAAGCCCATCAACTGATGGTCCATTTATTCGTGGGATGGATCATGTATCGACCAATCCTAGTCGCGTATTTAAGAGTGGGCCTCTGTTGCTTTGTTAGGTTGCCAAGCGCGACCGATGTATCACGGTGAGGTTTGACCGTGCGGAGAAAGAAAACGACCGATGACTCCTTCCCTAGAGGCTTATGAGTCATCGGAGCAAAGAAATCGGCAAAAACGGATCTGACAACCTATTGTTGACACATTCTTGGTATCAATATCAAATTCTAGCAAGGTGGATCGTTTCAATCAACGATTTCAGAGCGTGTGAGGACTGAAAGGGACATCTCTTGTGCTTGCTACGGTGAAACCAGACTCCAAAAATGTATCTGATGAACCCGCCAGGGAATCCGTGACCAGCTTCAGGGATCACGTCTCGACTGTATCATCCACCTGTTCCAGACATTCTGTCCCGGCTGTGGGAATAATTCATCAATGCCAAGGACTATGTCCCGACTCGGGGATCTTTCACTAGCCCCAGGGATTATCTCTCGACTGTGAACATCGTTCACCAGTCCCGGACATTCTGCCCCGGCCGTGGGTCTCATTCACGAGTCCCAGAGACGACGTCCCGGCTGCAGCGAGGCAATCACGTCATCACCAAGCGCGTCACGCGACAGGTGGTGTGGAGGGACGGCGCCGATCACGTGACGTCTGGTGTGGAGGGACGGCGCCGATCACGTGACGGCTGGCGTGGAAGGATGCAGCTCGTCAGCAAGGCTGACAAGCCCTGTCACCCGCACACACACGGACCGTTCGGCGTCCAGGTGCGCCGCGTTAGTGTCGCGCGTCGCGCCAGAATAGCCGCTCGCGGCGATCACAAATAGCGCCGCCGGGCCTGACCAGTTGACGGCCACCGCAGGGGTGACAGCTGTAGAAATAGCCGGCGGCGGCGACACGCGGCGGCGCCGGGTATTTCCGCGGCGGGCTCTGCGGCTGCCAGCGGCCAGACACACCTCACCTGCGGGTGCTGAGGCGGCGCAGACGACAGGCTAGCTCCGGTCAACACAGCACCTCTGGACCGGCAGGCCCAACGGCTCCGTGCTAGATCTAGGGTGAGTAGGCTTGCCCCGTCCTTCAGCTATCATCACGTTAGACTTGGCAGATGTGAAGGACGCGAGGCTTCACCTCCCGCGCTTCTTCCATCGGCTTTAGTACGTATATGAACGTTCCTTCAGTAGCCGCGTGATGGAAGCCTTGTCCCGCTGTGTGCAAAGGAGGCGGAGAAATGCTCACTCGGCTGCCGTAGTGAAAAGACCCGGTCTGAGCTACTGCGCTTTTCACTGGCTTGAAACTCCCATCCACAATAAAAATGCACGACCGCACACAACTCCTATAATAATAAGCGAAAATGAGATCAATTCTGGGCGGCTGGGCTAACGACGGACCTGCTCCGGCGTTCACTCCAGTTGCAGAGCTTGGGCAGCCTCATGAATGACCTCACAGCGCCTGGTACAAACTGAGCGCGCCGAATTGATCGTTTTCGATACTGGCGAGCCCAGTGTCGGTTTAGCCCGTGTGAATACTCCAGTGCTGTGCAACGGGTCCCGGGTTCGAATCCCGGAGCCCGCTGGGCGCGGGGCGAGCTCCCGCTTTCTCCGCTGCCTGGCCGCCGCGGTGACGGGAATGACCACCAATGACAGTATGGTGAGGCGATAGCATACAGACATCGCTCCCTAACGCTAAACACCAGTAGCCGGCCAAGCGTTCTTGTGTTGCAAAACCATAACGGGAAATGGCTGTACTTCCCGAGACAAGTAAATAAGCCCATCACTGTTCAGTCGGCCCCATTAAACCTGCCAAAGGTCAACAAACCACTTTCTTGTAGTAGAGGTTACATACTTCAGGATCTTTAACAACCGTTGAAATCGCACGTGAGGAGAGGGTTGGGGGGGTTCCAGCGGCGCGCGGCACCCGCCATAGCCACGGCCTAACGACGTCGGCGCTGCCAAGAGTGGGAGGACCGGAGCACGTACAAACACAACGCGATCGTTCGCCCCAGCTCACTCTCGCCAGACAAACAACGGCGACAGCCGCCGACCGACGGCCACTGGCAGGCCGGGCTCGTTCTGGCCAGGACCTGACGTGCCCTTCAGCCATCGAGTTAGCTATTGGGACTTTCGGCCGCACCGACCTGCCACGTCTGGTGCGCCCTGCAGTACCATCAAACCCCTGGCCGGACGCGACACGGGAACATGGTGCCCGAGCACAACCAATCATCTTGTAAACCAATTGTAAGTTGGTCCCGCAGTATCACACGCATATTTCATTCAAGCCTACACGGGCTATTTGAGGTAACTCAGCAAAATTTTCGTTTTCCAGCGTGGGAACTTCATCTCAGAACGCACGCTTCTCTGACTCCTTCCCGCGTGCAGAGGCTGCAGGAGCCGAAGGCAGGCCGAGCCCAGCCAGTGGGTGTGGGGCCTCGGGGAGGCGGGACGATCCACCTGAATAGTTCGCGCACTGGCGTCACGCATACGCCACGCTTCCCAAGCCGGTGAAGCCGACCGTGGTTCCGATAGTTTCTGCTAGAGGAGAGGGGTGGACCCGGTGCCCATAGGAAATTGGTAGAACAAACTGGCTCCCAATGGAGGTGGGTGGGCCGGGCCCAGAGGAAACTGGTAGAACCGGCCACCAATGGGGAATGGAGACGAATGGGTCCGGTCCCCAGAGGAAACGAGTAGAGTTGGCCCCCACTGGAGACGAGTAGAACTGGCCCCTAATGGGGACGAGTGGACCCGGTACCCACAGGAGACGAGTGAGCCAACCCCCACCTGGAGACGGACGGCAGCTGACAGCCGATAGCCTTGCGAGCAGCCCACTCAATAGTCAGCGCCGAGGCGTTGTCACGGTGTCGACGCTCGGAACAGAGCCTGTCGCCATCGCTCTGCGTGGCGGCGGCGCGCAACGGAGCGCCGTCAGCGAAGCTTAAAACCCCCACAGCTTACATCACATCCACTCAAAATAGACGGCCGCGCCGATTGTTAGGGTCTCCGGCATAGCCGTGCGCTGTTTTCACTCGCGGCCAAATGGACACAGCCCCCGAAGCGTTCACACCGTTTGGCAGCGCCGCCCGGGGTCTGGGCAGGTCGTAAACGGTGATTAGTGCGGCAGATCAAACCGAGCCGGCGGGGCCACTCCGCATCAACCGACGCCGCGGCCATCACACAATGGCAGCGCCCCGGGGAGCCGGTCTGGCAGCCGGCGCTGCCAAATTCCCGCCGCCCGGCCGCTGGCTCGGTGTCGTCGGCGACGGGACAGGAATACAGCGCGATCGGCACGCAGCCGGGTGCGTCGGGTTCGATGATACCGGCCGCAGGAGCCGCCGCTGCCAAACTGCAAGTAGCAGAGAAACGGCGAGGCCGCAGGAGAGCGCTGAAGACAGACACTCGAAGGTGACAAACCTGACTGTGGGGCCTTATTGAGACGAATGCCCGTTGACCAACACAGCGATATGAGAATAATAATTGAGATGTTACACCCGTTGGCGCCGGGCGGTCGGTCCTGGAACTGATAAGAAAGCACCACCACAGGGCACTCGGGAGGAGGGAGGGGGGGGCAGCCGATGCTGGTTGCGGTGTAAATGTAATACACCGACACTTCTATTGAAATGAAGTAATAAACAATACGTACACGTGGGGACGGTAACAGGATCTCCCGATTACACTATACAACAAAACACAACAGCGCGACCATATACAGAAGTAAGTTACGTTGTCATTGTGTCGCAAAATAAAGTATCCTCTGTCACTCTTAGTCCAGTGGGCAGTGTGAGTCGCAAGCAGTAAATTATCCAAAAGGTAACCTATACTCTGGCACTGTATTTCCCAGTTCTGCGTTTGACATTGGTGTCGGGCATCAGGGCAGCGACAGCTTAGATCGGTGACTGCCAAAGTACGATCTCTGACAACGAAAGACAGCTCACGGCGTCAGGGCGGCCCTGATCCGCCCTCATTCAGCCGCCCCCTGTTCAGTGGCATTGACTCCAGGCCGCCGTCTCCTGTGCCCCTTTGAAAGCCGCCTCCTGTTCCCGCAGATAGCCACCCCTTGCCTTCATGCGGCCACCCCCAGTGCGCTAAGGAAAACAGCCTCTGTGCCCTACAGACTACCTCCCTCTGCCATCTCAGGCAGCCCAGCCCCCTCTGCCCTCCGGCAGCCGCCCGTGTGACCTCAGTCAGTCGCCCCCGTGCCCCCAGACAGTCACCCGCTGTGCCCCTCAGGTAGCCGCCCTCTGTACCCTAAGGCATCCGCACCCTGTTCCCTCAGACAGTCTTACCATGTGCCCCCAGACAGCGGAATCCCTGTGACCTCGGACAGCCGTCCCGTGTGACCCCACGCAGCCGTCCCCTGTGACCCTCCGGCAGCCGCCCCGTGTAAACTCAGGCAGTCGCCCAGTGTGACCGAGTAGAGTGCGGCGACGTCTGCATGTCTGCACATCCGGTTACTGATACGAAACCTCTAGTTCGGGTCACCGACGACCGTCTGTCCCCGACTGGCAGTGGCGTGGCCAGATATTGGTCCCAGGGGGCCGCAGCACGGCAACCAAAGTCGCTTGCTGATAAATCATGTACCAATGTCTCGGGAGCTTCCAACAAGGGGGGCGGGGGGAGCGACAGCACGCGCGCCTGGCCGCGCCCGTGCCGACACAGAGCACCGGTCCAATTCGGCTGCCAAGTGACGCAGGTACCGTCTGACGGCCGCGGCTGGAACGGGCCGGAGCTGCTGCTCTGGCCAGCTCCGCCGCCACCAGCCGCTCTGGAACGCCCATCCATTCTCTTTTGGAAATGGACGCCTGGTACCTGTTTCCAGGCACAGTATCCACCAGGTACCACAGAAGCTGCACGGGACAAAGATCGATGCTTAGAGGAGACCGTGACTGGTTGCAGCCAGGGGTGAGTTGAGGCACTCGCGATAACTGTACTAATTATTGAGATCGATCCTGAGAGGAGACCGGGACTGGTTGCAGCCAGGGGTGAGTTGAGACACTCGCGATAACTCCCATGGCCTGGCCCATCCTTTCCCGCCATGGGATGAATGGAGTAATTAGACTTTCGCCTTCCAATCGCTTGATATATGGTATCCAGAAAAGCAGAAAGCAAGTAACACAAACATCAATGGAAGCCAAAAGAATAGATTTTCGAAAAAAGCCAAATGAGGCCATCGCTGAGATATGCGACTTCAACAGAAGGCCTGACCAACATGTCCCGGTCTCCTTTATCTAAAAATAATACTTGTTTCTCCATGTCCGCTACGATAATCTAAAATCCCGCATAGGATCCCGGATCCCTCAGCCAGGAGAGGTTCTGTTTGTCATACAATTCAGGGATTGCAGAGTGCAGCTGGTGCTCTTATCAGCCCGCACCAGCCGTCTGAGCGAGGATCGCACCGGCAGTGCTGCTCTGATCACCCCGCACCAGCCGTCTGGGCCAGAATCGCACCGGCAGCGCTGGTCTGCCACTGGTCATGTTTCTTTGTCTTCCAAATCCCCCTGTCCAGTTGAGAGGGAATGGTGATAGTGACGAACACGCGAAGTATGGGCATAGAGCCCACAAAATCTAGACACGACAGCTGGGGAGACGAACAGAGCAGTGAAAACCATCCCACTTTGAAGGAAAGGCGTCTGCCAATTTACGTTATTGGCGCCCACGCCTATTTTCACAGCACGGATCCACTACTTGCCAAACGACAGCCAAGGTAATAGTTTTCGAGACGTGTCCAACGGCTCCCCAGGGAAAGAGCTCTACCATCAGCGTCGGCTGAAGTCAGGATCAGCGTTCTGAACGCAGCATCGGGACCCCACAGCGCCAGATTACAGTCGACAGTTACGTATATCGCCCGAGCTGCCACGCATAGCTGGCAAGCTCTGCGAGAGCTCCCCTAGAAGCTTTAACGGTATCTGGGACAATCTAACCGCTGACAGAGTTCGGCGCACGATACCGATGTGGCGGTGCTGAGAGCGAATACCGCGCGCTGCCAGAGGTGCCACCGCTGGCAGACTAGCCGGTCAACTCAGCGCCGATATATCGCACCGCGAGCCGGCGCTGCAGCCGATTATCTGTCCACAACTCTAACAAACACAGTCATGCCCGAAGCGCGTTCCATCGGAAACGACGCGTCGGCGGCGGCGTCGAGAGAGGCGGGGGTGGCAGTGCCAGAGGTGCGACAGCTGGACATTCCTCCTGACTAATCACCGCTGCCAGGTGACGGCGGGCAGGTCACGCCAGCCGACATCGCACAACCCAACCGAACAGCACGCTGACAGCGGGGCCACCGCACTGGCAGTCCCACTCCAAACCAACAACGCACCGCGCCAAAACTGACTGCACTTCTGCCCCGTATTCTCACACCGCCGCTACGTGGCAAACTATGTCCAGCTAGCCAGCGCTGGAGCTCTGTGCATATTAGGTGCTTCAGACGTTTTGGAGCGCATGAAGAGCAGCTTTATCACGAGTCTTTCCGGCAGGTTCGGTGAAGAATATCACCGGGAGCCGGCCCCAGTCCTGTCAAGAATGCCTTCAGTTTCTTCCTCACCAATGCTCTTTCCCTCTTGTCTGATTATTGTGCTGAACACTTCCTCCTTCGGTGACGATTGTAACTGACAAACCATCCATCTTCCACTAACCATGTGAGACCCTTTGGCGCCGCAGCCAACAAATCCTGCGACACTCGCCTGTTGACAAATGTGACAGGTTCTTCTGCTTTCTGACGCGTGGTGTTTAAAGACATTCTTCACGGCTTTCAGCGCCGGCAAAAAACCCGGCGCGACCTTGTACCTCGCATGCGTCTGAGGAGGTGTCTGTGTGTCGTCAGCGGGCGACGAGCCGTCGCGAGAGGACTGCAGACCGCACATTCAGCGGGAGAAGGAGGAGTGTAACGCTCGGGTGGGGGCCGGCGTCGGCGCCGCCGCCTCCCCCTCCTCCTCTTCCGGGCCCCTGGCCGCAGTCATGGACGTCTTGTTCTCCGAGTCCCGGCTTATGCAGCAGCGCGACCTCGCCATCGCCACCCGAGAACGCGACCTCATCAGGCTCAAGGTTAGTTCAGCCACCGAGGCAGCGCGACACAGGTGCTTCACGCTCGGAGGTGGCGCCGTCCATTGCCAGCGAACACATCCGAGCCGGACCTCTGAGTAGCCATGGAACAATCACACAACTTGCCTGTTGTATTGACTTGCATTAATGAGAACAAATCCAGGCGGCTACTAACCAGTTTGAGTCACCACCTAAAACGACGACCGGCGATTCTAGAAAACCTCGTGCCAACGTCCTTGCCACCTCCACCAGTCGCCACACCGCCACCCGCTGTGCCTCCTGCTCAGGTGGAGCGCGGTGAGCTGTCGGCCGAGGCGCTGGACGGGCCGCTGCCCTCGGAGGTCGCCGCCCAGCAGCCCTCCTTCCTCTCGCACCTGTGGGGCAGCGTGTTCTCGGAGGGCAGACTGCTGCGACTGCGGAAGGAGGCGATGGACGCGCGAGAGGACGACCTCCGCCGACTGAAGCTGCAGCGCGGCGACGCCGTCGGTAGGCGAAAACCGACACTGAACGCTGCCAACCCGTAGTTTCGGCTGTATGAGCTGGGTCTTCTTGTGTGCTCAAGCACCTACATAACGGAGTTAGTGACCTAAATTTATAAGACACTGATATATCGATATACTATTGGTATCTCCTGGCTCTAATTTCAAACTTGACATGATCTGGATTCATGCAAATTGCATTTAATTATTTAATTTATGCTACACAATACCCTCTGCAGGGTTGAAACCCTCGTGATTTTACGGCGCCACTCCCGTTGACAGAGCCAGCGCCGGCTGAGGTCGACCTGCCGGAGGTGGCACCTCAGCTGGAGGCGGCGCCGGCACCCCCGCGAACCGTCAGCTGGGCGGCGTCGGCAGCCAAACCGCCCACGCCCTCCTCCGGCAACTGGCTGTACGACCTGCTGTTCGCCGAGGTGCACTACATGCAGCTGCGCGACCAGGCCATCGCCGAGCGAGAACAGGACCTGGTGCGTGCCAAAGTGGAGCGCGGCGAGTTGCCGCCGGAGGCTCTGCATAACCAGCGGCTGGCCAGTCCGCAGACGGCGGTGGAGGACCAGGCGCCCGGCATCTGGGACACTCTGTTCCCGGAGAGCCGCCACCTGGCCATCCGACGGAGGGCCATGGCGGAGCGCCATCGCGACCTCATCCGCACCAAGGTCGAGCGGGGCGAGCTGCCGGCGTCGGCGCTGGATGAGCTGCCGGAGCAGACGGACTACGCAGACTCGCAGCCAGGAGTGCTGTCCGGTCTGTGGGACGTGCTCTTCTCGGAGGGTCGCCTGATGGAGATCCGGCGGAAGGCCATGGCCGATCGACACCGCAGCCTGATTCACGCCAAGGTGGAGCGCGGCGAGCTGCCCGCCTCCGCGCTCGAAGATCTGGCCATGGAGGAGCCCGAGGCCGACCAGGAGTCCATTCTGCAGAAGATATGGGGTCTGGTGTTCGCCGAGGGCCGCTATATGACCCAGAGGAATCGGGCGATTGCCGAGCGCGAGGCCGACTTGCGCCGGGTGAAGGAGGCCATCGCACGCGGGGAGGACCCCAGCCCCGGTCAGTCAGGCATGCTGCATCGGCACTTCTGTGTTCGCTAACCGTTAACTAACCACAGCGAAATGGATGCCATTTTGACGGTGTGCGTAGCAGTGGTAGAAAGAGCTACAGTTCTGCATGTTTTTTAATAGGATACATAGAAACAAAGTCACTTTAGCTCAATGATAAACAGTCTTCTGAAATATGTTTCGAAGTTGCTAACTGATAGTCTGAGTAAGTTTGATTCCGTCAAGATATTCCTAATAATCAATTTTGAAATTCCCTCCTGCGATTCATATTTTACTTTTAACGCTGTGAAACCTACCGCCTAACACCATAGATGATTCCAACCAAACTAATTTTCAATCACTGAGAACAACGCAAAAAATTTTACCATTTTCAATCACCAAGCAAAATAAATTTAACCAAGCCGACTTCACAATATAATTATTCGTAAATAACAGTAGATTGCAGACCAGATTTCCCTATTTCACCTGCCGGGAGCCAAGTACAAAGGCATGTGTACCTACCGGTCAACTATGATTTGGATTCCGATCTGAAACGTCAGTGTTATTTCCTTTTGGGTGCATCTCACGTAAAAGCATGTGTATCACACGCTCGTTGAAGACTTGTTTTGAACGGTTTTCTACTATTTCTCAAGTGACAAGACGTAGCCTTAGTCAGCGCGTGCCGCCGCCATATACAGGCATCTCTCCATGCCACTGACTGCCGCGTTTTCGCATGGGTAGCGGTAGACGGCACGGCGACAGGCGACGGTGGCGCCGCAGCGGAGACCGCCGACACTACCGATGCCGACGTCACAGTTGAGACAGATACCAGTGACGACGACGACGATGATGACCATGACGACGACGAGGAGGACGATGATGATGGTACAGAGGACGATGATGACGATGAAGAGGAAGAGGAGGCTTTAGATCGAGCTGCTGAGGAGGCTAAAGTAGTTGCTGAGGAAGCAGCTCAAGTAGCTGCTGAAAGAGCAGCGAGAGCGGCTGCTGAGGAAGCAGCGAGAGCGGCTGCTGAGGAAGCAGCACGGGTGGCTTCTGAGGAAGCAGCGAGGGTAGCACTGCTGAGGAAGCAGCGAGAGCGGCTGCTGAGGAAGCAGCGAGAGCGGCTGCTGAGGAAGCAGCGAGAGCGACTGCTGAGGAAGCAGCGAGAGAGGCTGCTGAGGAAGCAGCAAGGGAGGCTGCCGAGGAAGCAGCGAGGAGGCTGCTGAGGAAGCAGCGAGGGAGGCTGCTGAGGAAGCAGCGAGAGAGGCTGCTGAGGAGGCAGCGAGAGCGGCTGCTGAAGAAGAGGCTAAAGCAGCTGCTGAGAGAGCCAGGAAGGTTGCCGAAAAAGAAGCCAGAGCAATTGCCGAGAGAGAGGCCAAAGCAAAAGCAGAGAGAGAAGCGAGGGAAGCGGCCGAGGCAGCAGCTAAGGAGGCTGAAGTGGACGATGATGACGACAATGACCATGACGACGATGACGATGACGACGACAGTAGTGAGAGCGACGACGAGCACGTGACGCAGACACCGCCGCCGCCACCGACAACGCAGAGGGCGATCCAGACGACGACGAGGAAGACGAAGGCGAACTACACGGTGGGTTTCAGAACGGCGTGCCTTGTTTCAGTGTGTTTCTCTGGATAACAGTTTCTGGGTTTCCGTGTAGCACCAACACCGTCATCCATGTGGCGGCAATCGGTTTCTCGGTTCTGTTCTGACGTTTTAAAACTGACTTGAATACTACGCGTCGGCGTTACCGACTAAGGCCGAGCTTTAGTAAGCGTTAAGAGCATCAAGATTTGTTATGACTACACCTAATATGTACAACTAAACTGATTGTATATACACGTCTAGCGTTCGTACCTTATGGATCCTCGTCTTCAGTAGATAATCTAGGATATACTTTCTGAGCGTCAGATGACCCGACGGCCTAACGCGCCTTTGAATCCAATCAACGAAGATGATATGATACATTTTCATCCCATCATCCCATAAATATATATATATATATATATATATATATATATATATATATATATATATATATATATGCATAACTGAATTATTACCGTAACTTCTATTCATTTCAATAGCGTCCCCGATTCTTTTCAGCCCTAGAGAGTGTGTATTGGGGTTTATAGGGCGCTTTCAGCATCTAGGCTATATCGCGCCCAGCCCTAGAGACGTAAACAAGATGTATGTATTGCAGATAACATTTTTCAGTTGTAAAAATGCGCTATGAAAATTGGATACTCGAAATCCCCGGCAATAAAAGCGGGCTGTGTTACAGCAATAATAGCCTCGACTAACCCCGAATATAGTTGTTAGCTAAGAGTGCCAGTAGATTTGAGTGGTAACTTTGCCGTGGAGTGTGCGGTTGCCTTGAGACCAGCCTTACTCCACAGGGGCAGCATCAGTCCGCCCAGTTACCGAACCCGTCGAAAGTCACGAGCCTGCCACACCACCAGCTCAGACGACTTCACCTCCCGGTAAAGGCCGCATGTGAAACTGACCGCCCCGGTAACGAACAGTGAACAGATCAGCCACTGCTGCATCCCGGATAACCTCAGTACTTTGATGATCCTCTTACACTGACAAGTATAACGCCTTTTTGTAGACATATGCGATATTGCAGCACAACAAAATGAGTGACCTCGTGTTTTTATATCGGGTTACCACTTATCCAAGTAAATTGGCAGCTCTTTGCAACATCAATTCACTTGAAAAAAAATGAGACGATATTTTGTATTGTCGATCAGATATCGCTACAACTTTTCAGGCTGACTTTTGTTCTTGTTTCAGAGCCTGAAGTGAAGATGTCGCCGCCATCTCCAACGGCATCGTCACCAGTGGTGGAAACAGCTGCACCTCCTCCCGTCCACGCTCCGGCCCCTGCACCGGCCCCGGCTCCGGCCCCTGCGCCTAGGCCTGCTCCGGCCCCTGCGCCTAGTCCTGCTCCGGCCCCTGCGCCCATTCCCGCCCCGGCGCCAATTCCGACAGCAGCGCCCGTCCCTGCGCCGACGGCGCGGCCGCGTACTGAAGTGGAGGACCTTCTGGGCCTGCGTGCGCCTTTCAGCCGCGCTCAGGAGGACGCCACCAACTACGCCCTGCGCGAGCTGAAGAGGGTAGCGGACAACGCCATCAAGCCGCTGGAGCAGACGTACAAGTACGACTCGGTCAGCAGCCGAAGTCTGGGAGGTGAGCACAGTGTAATGGTCAATTCTTCGGGACTGGATATTTATTTTCTAGCGGATCTACACACCTGTAACGCTTTTAAAGGCAGCTCACGCCTCTGCATTAGCCCTTCTGTCTCTATGCGTGTGTTTGTGGTTTTAGGGCCTTCAGCGTCAGGCTATATCGCGCCCGTCAATATTGTTTCATTTCATATCGATCGTGTCAAAGTGCGATATGCAATGTCAGGGAACGTTCTGTCTCTGTGCGAATTTCTGCCGAACCAAAACCTGTTGAGGGGTCGATGTCGTTCGGCAGATGCCGAGATATTCGCAAAGCCGGTGATTTTGTTCCTGGGCCAGCTGAACAGTGGCAAGTCCACCATGGTCAACTACCTGCTGGGGACCGACGCCACACGCACCACAGCCATGCCAGGTACGCCCCAGTCTGGTCTCGGCAGCGTCCGGCGTCACAAGCCTGGGCGTCTGTGAGGCCTGGACCCACAGTCTTGTCGGACCTGGCACTTAATCCGGGATCTCCCACGTTTGAACCGTATTGATTGAGACCCTCTCCAGTACCAGTCTGGTACCCAGTATTCTCCGCTATATACGTAGACCAAGGACTACGGAACGCCCGACATAGGTGCTAAACTATAACGTCAGACAACCAACAGAACGTAGTTTCCAGCTGGATAGGCACTGAGACTAGTCACTGCCTGTGTGAGAGCTGTCCCGCTGACCTGTCCGCCTGCTTCACCTGCGCGCGCAGGCAGCGGACAGTTCCGCGTGCTCAGCTACGGCGACACGGACCAGGCGCAGGACGGAGGTCAGGTCACCGCCCTCTGGGAGTTCGCCGGCCTCCAGAAGTTCGGCGAGGCTTTCCTCGAGCGGCTCTCCGGCAGACAACTCAAAAACCGGCTACTGGAGAAGGTAACGTCACAGTGTCTGTAGTGGGTTCTCTGGAGACCCTCCGGTCCCCTCACAGGCTGGCTAAGTGCAATGTAGCACGCAGAGGTAAAGCATCGGTAGTACCTCAAACTCCAGGATAAATTATCAAGCTATAATCTATTACATAGCTACAGCCATTGTTATTGTTTACTTTTACTGGATAGACGCAAGCATCCCATAATGACATCAAATTTTTCAAACAGCACGGCGTTTGACCCCGCACCAAGAAAAGTACGAATAAGCGCTCTTATCAGAACCGAGGCCCTTCTCATAAGGCCGTGGCACAGAGTACTCCCAAGAAGCGACTGTGTCAGTCACTACCGGAACGGAGTGTGAGTATTGCGGCCCGGCTGAGAGCAGTGGGGGCGGTGTGTACAGCCAACGTCGGACGGAGCCGCCCTACACCGCGACCGGGACAGACCGTACAGTCGTCATCGGCCTAATCGGCTGCTGAGGAAGGCTCCAAACACACTTCTCCAGTAGCTTGTTAGGCAGGTGCCGGCTGTCAGAGCAGCGTGCTGCACAGGTCCCGCCGACCGAGCCCGCACGGACGGCACCCGGCCACAGCATCATTTTACGCCGCGGCGAGGGTAAACGCGGGATTCGCATCAGATTAGAGGAAACGAGGATAATGCCAGATCAAGATGCTGCAGAACTTTTGAGTGTTTTTTAGTTTTGTTCAAGAAACCACAACAAGCATGGTAAAAGCGATACCCAAAATCCGGTAAGTGATTGCTATATCACACTAAGAAAATTGCCAAACCTTTTTGGGACTAGCGCTTGCGTGGAATTTGCAGAAAAGAACGCTTACTCTATAACATTTTGCAAATCGAGTAGCACCATGAAACTTTCAGCCGAATTACAGTAAAAATTTAAGGCTATTATGCAGTAACTACTGAGGGATTTCGACAGTACCACTCCCGATACTGAACAGCTCACCCCTGCCCTGCTGCAGGTCAACATTGTCGACGTGCCGGGGATTATGGAGGGACGTCAGTACAGCCGCATCTACCCCTTCAACGACGTCTGCCAGTGGTTCATAGACCGGGCCGACACCATTTTCGTGGTGTTCGACCCGCACCACCTGGACATTGGCGTGGAGATGGAGAACCTGCTGGACCAGCTGAAGGGCCGTGAGACCCAGGTACGCCGTCAGCCGTCACGCTGGCAAACTGACACGTGCCAGCTGGTCTGTGGCGTACATCATTTGGACAGTGTTTGGTATTCGAAATTTGATGCGAAAAAGGCTGGGACGCAATAATCCTGCTCATGCACATTTAGACTAATGTAAAGCGTCGACAGCAAACACTGTGTTCCCAGAGCTCTGTGTCTGTCTGTATGCCCAGCTGATCAGTTCGCTTTCACTGTAGCTGAACGGTGCCGCAGGTGCGCATCATCCTCAACAAGGCGGACCAGGTGCCGGCGGCGTCGCTGCTGCGCGTGCAGGGCAGTCTGATCTGGTCTCTCTCGCCGCTACTGGGCAGCACCAGCCCGCCGGCCATCTACAGCGGCAGCTTCATCAGCCAGCCCTACCGCGAGGGGGCGCCGGCCGAGCTATTCCGCACCCAGGAGGACAGCATCCTCAGGGACATCGCCGCCAGCGTCTCCGGCAGGGTCGACAACAAGATCGCGCTGGCGCGCCGACACGCCGTGAGTCCACCGGCGCTGCAGCTCAGCGTTTGCGCAGGCGGTTCCTGTTTAGCTGGTAGCCTACTCTTTTGTTCTGTTTTCCACGCCTTCCACGGGGGGGCGGGTATAGAAAATGGATTCACAATTGAAAAAAGATTGCATTCGCAATGACCGCTTCTCAAGATCGCGGAAGCTATTCACGTTCAGCTGATCACCCAAATCACGGTCCATGGAACGTCAAAAACTTAAATTGGTATCGCTAGAGATCAGTGGCTTCCTTCAATTTCATTCAATCAAATTTTTGTATAGAAAACTTCAAACGGATGATGATTAGGGTTTTAGGGCAACTCAGCTCCTCAGGCTGTATGCACCCAGAAAACTTCAAATGCATATTTCCAGGAGCTTCTTGTTACACCACAACGTGCAGACTTGTCGCCTTGTGCCACCCGTGCACACACCTTGATCTCTATAAGTTTGCAAAGGCGACATTCGCGCGGCAACCGATACCGGATTACTTCGAAACTATCTACAACACCACTCGCAAACTGAAGGCAGACAAATCGAGCCCCGAGCACAAGTGCAGGGAACGGAGGGCACCCGCTGAGTCCGCACTTGTCCCAGTCTCCCGGCCAACATCAGCTGATCACTCGAGGTTCTTCATCAGGCTTTCAGGACTCATCAGGTGCTTATGGCTGTATACTGGCCTGGCTCAGAGTAGCATTGTAACAGCGGAGGCTTACTGCTCCCGTAAGAACCATACTGACCGATGGCCGCTGCTGATAAAACTTACGACTGTTCCCGACTAATCACTAGCTCAGCGGCCTACAATCACTTCAATATCACCAGCTACAAATCAGAAGATAAGCTGAAGCTCTTACTGTCCCGTTTCCAGGTCCGCGTGCGCAACCACGCCCGCATGGTGGACTGCTACGTCACCACCTTCCTCAACCAGCAGACCTTCCTCAGCAACAAGAAGAAGCTGTCGGACGACGTCATCAGCAACCCGCACAAGTACCACATCTACGAGGGCATCAGCCGGGTCACCAACATCTCCCGCTACGACCTTCCCGACCCGGAGATCTACGAGGACTTTTTCACGGTGCGTGACACGGGCGTTCGCAGGGCTCGAGGTAGGTGCCGACCCGGAAGGGGCCGCTGGTCCTCACTTTGTGGGTCGCTGCCACCGGGTAGCCGGTGCTGCCACCGGATAAACTATTCAGGGTAAACATGTTGACTTCCAATGTTCAGGATAGAAGGGGTACATGGCTACCTATCCCGTCAAGGTCGAAATAGATGGATTAACCAGGCCAGGCCGGCGGTAGTCTGAGAACATACGTCAAATAGTTAAGGTTTTAGCGATGTTTTCCATCCGAGCGCTTCTGATGACCGTTGTGTTTCCCAACCAAACTAAACGAATGTTGGACCAGTGCCGTGACAGCCACCCCGGGTTTTCAGCTGCACCCGCTGTACGACTTCCCCACGCTGGCCTCCACCTGCACCTACTTCAAAGGCTGCCCCCCTGGACCAGCTGGACTCGGCCATCAGCCACGACCTGCCCCAGCTGCTCGGCTCCTACAGAAAGAAGGTAGACAAGGGCGCCGGACGTAAACGCGGCTGAAGGCCAACAGGGCGGCGCTGCCATCGCTGTTCAGCTAGCGCACCGGCTCACAGGGACAACATTCCGGCGCCCGAGCGGTCCGGAGGAGGGGAAGGGAAGGGTCACTGCCGCCGACGCTGGAGATGCTGAGGTGTTGTGACGGCACAGACTCGGATTCAGAGGCCAGCAGGGTGTCCCCACGGCAGGCACCCAGCCGAAACTACCTACACTGCCGCCGCCCGCGCGGACGGGTGCGGCCCTACACTGGAGAGACGCGACTGTTCACTGTTATACCGCGAGCGAGTGGGAGTGTGATAGCGGGTGCTTTCAGCGGCGCGCCAGCTGTGTGTTTGTTACCCCTGGATGAGAGAGTGGCGCGAGGCACGGCGGTGTGGCGCCTTCTCTCGCGTGATACAGTGTCTGGCCCTCGACGGCCGTGATAGAGGTGGTACGGTGCCCTCGTGGGCACCGCCACGGACAAACGACGTCTAGAACGTGCATGTGAAACGTGGGCATAACACGGGCTGGGTTGGGCTGGGGTCGGGCTGGGGGATAGAGGACACGGGCGACACTTGGCCTGTTCGGCGCAGGTCACAGGTGTGGCAGGACGTAGCTCAAACTGACGGTCGGTACTATCGTGTGAGATGGCGCCACCGAAACAACCGAATAATACTGTTATACATCCATTTTGGAGGCTCGTTTATTGAGAGTATAATACATATGATAAAAACTGGCTTGATGAAACACAGAGACTAGATATCCGTACAACACCGCCAGTGAGATTCGACAGTTTCCGACTGGTACGCGCGGGGAGTGAAACATGTGCATCCTAAATAGTGCAGGTGCCGGTGTGCAGTGGTGATGCCTAATGCGAGACCCTCTTGCAAAATAGCATTGGAAAATGCTGCAGCATGTCTCAAAAGATGCATCAGAAGTCTACTTGCACGCCTAATACTGGCCCTACTTCGTGTCAAGAGACTTATCCAGCTTATTTGAACGCCATTTGATCCAGCTGGAAGCAGTTCACCGTAACGCCCTGCGACAATGTTTCCCAGCTCCACGGCATTTGGATCAGTATTCTGGTTTCTATCCGGTTATGGTCCTTTCAGCGAACGTGTAGCAACACTTCTGGCATGGTTTAATCCGCGATCGGAACAATTCCCACACCCATCGAGATCACTGAAAACTCAATCTCAGACACATTTGGAAAACATGACACTGACCATAAAAACCAAACTTCAGCTAATGAAACCATAGCAGCAGGCTTGGGTATGACTAGCTATCTTTCCCCGATATGAATACCTGCGTTTAGGCAAGCTCCCCCTCCACTGATGGCTATAGCTTCTCTCTACATGTGAAACAATATAAAACAGCACGGCGCATGTGGAGCTATGATATAAAAATAGTCGGCATCTCGAAGGCATAGATGTCCTCTACACCACTTCAAGGCATTTCGGCCAGCTTGTGTTCCCACTTCACTACACTAGTAAGCTTTCTTGCAATGCCGTAGAATAAGGCATTGGCAGTGTCCGTATTCGCGTTTGTCCTCCCTTGCAGCCTTCTCACGGATATAGGAGGGCAGAGAGACAGAGCTGGGCTGATTGAAAAGTGACAAATCCACGGCAGATCTTTAGCTAGGAGCAATATTCATGCTGATGATACGAGGGTTTTCCCCGTGCTTCGGGTGGAAAATGGTTACTTCGGCAGTCAACTGAAACTTGGGCAAACGAATGCCTCCTGGGCTAAGGGGACCTCCGACTTGGCCTCTTATATTTGGCTGCAAATATGCGTGAGTTTAAGAAATATAATCGAGGAAAATTGGTTTCTTGAGATGTGACTCTGGAATTTACTTTAAAGCTCTGTTAAAAGTTTGCAACGACTTTGCAACACCCCCGAGCATCGTCTCGAACACTGAACGCAGGGGAAGATGGAATCAGTCAAAACTGTTGTCCAAAAAACATTCGCTCTCGGGTTTTGTCCCGCTGATGCGGGCATAGAACAAAGTTGAAATGAAAAAAATTGCGCATCTGAATAAGCACCAATCATCCTTAAAACATTGAGGGAGGTTGAAAGACTCGCGGAGTTTGCAGTGACCGAATGTTTGAGGAACGAATTAATGGTCACTTATCATATTAACGACCCACAAAGTTGGACAATTTTGTGGGTCTGTGGGTCAAAATGCAATTTTGCGACGAAAAATGAGCAACTGATTCGTTCATAGTCTTAGGCAAACTCTGCATTCGATTTCCAGGTATCTGGTACACATGATGAGTGGGCAGATTTGTCCCAGCTTCACCGCACGCGCTGATATGTGCGGCATGTTTGTGGTTGCGGGCCCCAGAAGTTGGCCCGAAACAGGCCTGAACACGCCGCCGAATGTGCCACACCCAGCGTCGCCCGCAGATCCGGTCAGACCTCACATCATCAGGTTGACAAATCCCTCGACGATACTCTGCAGAATGCCCGGCTCGCTACTCACGTTGGGCGTCACTTCTCGCAGCCATTCGTCCGCCTGCTCGTCAAAGTCCAGCTTACAGGCGGTGCGCAGGTCGCGGGCGGCCGCCTCCCATTGTCCCAGCAGTCTGTGGCGGAGCACGCACCGTCAGCGCCCGCCCCGCCACACAGACGGGAGCACCGCCACACAGACGGGAGTCCCAGCCCCGCCACGCAGACGGGAGCCAACCACAAAAAACAACCAACGAAAGACGAGCACCGCCACACAGACGGGAGCCAGCCCCGCCAAACAGACGGGAGCCAGCCCCGCCAAACAGATGGGAGCCAGCACCGCGAAACAGACGGGAGCACCGCCACACAGACGGGAGCCAGCCCCGCCAAACAGATGGGAGCCAGCACCGCCAAACAGCCGGGAGCACCGCCACACAGACGGGAGCCAGCCCCGTCAAACAGACGGGAGCACCGCCACACAGACGGGAGCCAGTACCGCCACACAGACGGGAGTCCCAGCACCGCCACACACGACACGGCATAATCTTATTGGCTTGTGACATGTGCCGACATGTAAGGTGAGAACGTTCACGAATCACTTTGGCAGAAATCGGCGATGACAAGATAGTCAAAAAGAGAAGCAGAGAGTTCAACGCGTATGGAACGATGACAAGATTACAGTGATTTTTATAAAAAATAACGTTCCACACATTAAAAGGAACGCCGCACCGCCATAATGCGCTTTGAACTGAGATAGCCATGTGATAGAGCATGCCGAGAAAAGACTTGATGGCAATTTCATTGGCCCTAGAACTTACCCTTCAATGATAAAAAAGGTAAAAAATGAATCGCCTACCGACCCCCCACTTCTCCCCTGTGCTATCAGTGAACTTTGGACGTGACATAATGCTCAGGTCCACTGTGTGGATAAATATTTATTGTTTGGACCTCTTTAAAACCTACCTCCTAAACGTCTCTTCATTACTGGTGACTACAAATGTACAACTTTTTCAATGACTAGCTTGAAGTGCATTACATGTTTTAAGATATCAAGATAAATACTCCAAATTCATAAGCGTCACTTTATTCACAATAGTGGCATCTGTAAGCTCAATACGCTTTATTTTTTCATTATCTATACGTAAACGCTTTCATTTTCATTCATTCATCCATTGTACCAATCAAAAAGGCTCAATCTGGCACAAAACATGCTAAGTCTTAAGCCGATTTTGCGGCATACAATTTGACTATTTTAGCTCTCACAGAGGAGAAAATACAATCAAATAAAAATAATTATTATGCTTATTTACCATTTTTCTGTACTAATAAGGTCATATTCATTATTTTCAATGAGGATTGTCCACAAAACCACTACAAGCTGGCGTTGCACCAACGTGCAACATTCCCTTTAACGACGTGTCCTATTTAAAGTCTTAGAGTCAGAAACCGCACACACACACGACCTGTGCATCGAAACCCGCAGATACTATCACGTGAATATCTGGTACCCTTTACGATACGCATCCTGGCTAACCCCTTCAACACTAGGGTTGCCATAGCAGGGCCGTAATGGTTGCACGCAAGAGCTTACCAGAACGATATGTTTTTCAACTGGCCCAACCAAGTTCTGCCGAACAAAGGCTGTTACTTTGTCACTTCATATTTCAGTCGAATGCCCACCAGTCCCAATTCCTTAAAATATGCCCTGCAGTCACCCGCGGTTCATGGAGCATCACTGCTCCCCCAAACGTGGCGTACAACGCCCACGGGATTCGATCCCATCGCCGCCTCCCAAGCCTTTAGCCCCAATGGCAGTGACCCAAAATAGGTTTTGCGCTAGGGTGTCGAGTGGAAAATTCAGCTCCGAATGTATGGCGAGTGAGTGGAAAATTCCCCTCAAAATGTACGGCGGAGTAAAAAATTTCCAATTTGGGTACTCAGGTGGTAAACTCTCAGACCCCTTGTTTGAACTGAGGGATGGATATTTCCTTTAATTTTCTCAAAGTAAATATTTTTAAATCGTCCCCAAACAGCATTGTTTGACCATTACCATGTGAAAAATTTGGGTAAAGCAGGTAAATCTTTACCAGCTGAAACCCCCTGATGCAGTCTCCAAATTTTTTAAGGAGTTGGTGAATTTCCACAAATAAAAAACTTTTGGGAGGGCCTCTGAGACCAACCTTCGGGGGAAAGAATTCTGGGAGCCACCAAGACTCTTGGGGGGCTTCCCTAGACCAACTCTTGTGCCCCTCCTCTCCTCTCCCACACGACCAGCTTTAAAGGGCCCCTGAGACGAAATATCAGGGCCCCCTTAGACCAACTCTGCAGAGGGGGCCTCCGAGATTGGCAGGTGGTGAAAAATGAAAAGGGATTTTTCATGCAATACCTAGTTCAAAAATTAATTATCTAAGCATACACTGCATAGTTTTCCTGTCCGGGACAACGCCCCTCCTATACCTATACCCATAGTTATCGGAATTTTGGAGGCCACTCCTGACCTCAATCACTGCACCTCGCATACACCTATGCTAGGGCCCAGTAGAGCCTTGGTTTACACTTAACTAACCCAGACAAAACTACAAACATTCTATCATGGCAATAAGCTCTTCCAGACTTTTGCTAAAAGTTTCTTTTCTTTACCTGTCAATTCCCCTGCTTCTCTTCACATATATACTCACCTTCTTATGAGTATGCTGCTTTCTATCAATATCTAATCGAAGCTAACAGTCCCCTTTCTGTTGTTTCTTCCTTTCGTCTACAATCAGCCAGGCGCAGCGGGTTGCGACAGCGTCATAGCGACTACTAATTTAAATTTCTGATAGCCTTTCCCTTGCCGGTCGCATGAGCAACATTATTTGCATTTCAAAAATTGCTCTAAATTCATTTTCTAAATCCTTAAAAACTAGCAAATTATACAACTAAAAGCACACTAAGAGGAAGACTAACAATGTTTAGTCAATAACGAATATGAAACCGGCCTTTCAAAAAGCCTAAAGATGCCGCTTTTATTTACTATATGTAAAGACGGCGATTTGGTAAGTCCACGCCGTAGACCAGCCATACAAAAAAGTGCCGATGTTTGAAGGTTAACTGGATGCATTCTTGTTGCCCAAAAAAAATATTTAATGAAAATGTAGAGTTTCGATGTATTCAAGTACCGGACACTTTCAGTTCAACTTAAATATCAGCGTATTTATGCCTAGGGTGTCGTAGGGTGTCGTGAGTGGATTTGGGTGTCACAGGGCGTGGACGCAGCAATGAAGGGCTGATATGGATAAAAATTATTTTCTTCGAAATAAATGATCAATTTTCTACCATACAATGTCAAAAAAATATGTTCCCTCGGATACAAATTTCAAGATATTTGCTTTTAACAACAAGATGACCAAAAATGGTTTTTCACTATTCTCAGTACCAGAAATACAAAAACAACTTTTCAAGGACGTTAGCCTAGAATTCATGTGCACAGATAAACTGCTTTCCAGAAATGTATCTTTCAAAGCGGTCAGCTCATTTTTTTGGCAGCACAAGGCTAGGGTGTCTAATTTTCCACTCACCAATTTTGTGAGTGGTGGAATTTAGTGGCGGTGTTCACCCATTGGAACTTTCTTCGGTGGGGAAGGGGGCACTGAGCGTCTTGCCTGCGCCAGAATTTCGATTCAGTTGTTCCACTGAAATCGGTGGATATAAGGATGCCAGGTATAATTGGCTAGAAAAATAGAAATCGCCAGATTTTCTTGCAGAAAAGCCAAAGAAGCGCATAAGAGCAGAGTTAATTTGGCGATCTTTTAGTCGATTCTGCTGCTCTCTTTTCCAGTGGACGTTGGTAGAGGAGGCAATGGAAATGGCCTTTGTAGTAAGTATTGTTGAGTAAAATTAAATAGTAGTAAGTATTGTTGGAAGTGAGAGGAAAATTC